>CADEHL010001053.1:280000-342500 GCA_902827135.1 Harpagifer antarcticus | reverse complement strand
TCAGTGCATGCGCTGCATCGTCCAATCAGTGAGCGATACACAGTAAGGGGGCGGGGCGAGTGTCTGAGGATTTTCACAGGGGGATGGTCTGGTAGTTCCTCGATTAACGTTATCCTCCGGCACAAATAAGGCCACTGGGACGCTACTCAAGATGGCGCAGACAAATCAACTTCCGGTGATACCGAGCCCGAGGAGCGAGGAAATGAAAAATAAGAGAAGTGAGACGCACCCTGTGTATTTACAAACTGTGTACATGTACATAAGTCATGTGTACTATGTATGATTTGTAATCTTTTCTGGAACTGCAGGACGGAGTCACATTACCTTAGGAAAATAAGGTTTATTGTATCGTATGTAACGAAAATGCAAAATACTTAACTGCGAATACTTCTTTGAAAGGTTAGAAGGGAAGGAGTGGTACGGACTGTGTTGTAAATGTACAATCTTTAATAACTATAAACCTGTTCCTCACAATATGATGGTAAATACTGTCATGGAAAGCACAGAACAGAGGATTATTACGTAAAATAAGTTTTCCGTACTCGTAATATAATTAATTGTTAAAGTATTGTAACAAAGGGAGTCGGAAACAGGCTTCTAGTTATTAGGCTTTAATAACTTCTTCTTATTCACGGATGATCACAGGTTCATGTACATCTTCTAACACTCCTCTAACTCCCACACATACCCATATATATCAGTGTCTACGTCACAACCTCCCGACCTCCCCCGTCTGCTCCCCCAACCACAGGCCCGCACCTCAACCAGCATCACTGTGCAGCTCTATGATTGGCAGAGAGACGGGTATGCCTGAGTGACACCCTCAGCATCCTATACAGGGTCGCTCCAGTATTTACGATAATAGTTAAGTGTCGAATCAAATACGTCTTTTCTTGCCTCACTTTCGTAACATCAACAAGGACTTTATTGAAGTCAAGACACGGCGAAACAGACATTTAACACGAGGAGAGAAATGCCCAAGACCCTCTAATGCAAATTAAAAAACAACAGCTTTATAATTTAATGCGCCTTTGGCTAGCTGTCTTTTCTATTTCCAAAACCAATTTCAAAGTGAAATTGAACACGAAACAATGAAAAACTGCGTTCACGTGGATGTTTGACACAACGTTTAAAATAATTGATTTTCAGAAGTCTCAGAAGATACGAATCTCGCTGCTAACACACATTTCCTCCTCCTGATTCCACGTTTGCATCATCAGACATTAAGCCGCTACTTTAACAAAAACTAATTCCTTATAATTCCCACCTGGTCTATAATCCCGCAGATCTATCCGAGTGTCGACAGTTTACAGTAATGGGTGAAGGATTACTTTCTCTCGGATGACACACGGGAAGAAGTGTTTTTCACTGAGTCAGGTGGGGGGGGGGGAAGAAGGCCATTTGAGAGGCGAGATGTTCAAGTTCTGTAGGAGAAGACGACGCTCTTTCCCCCCTTAACGTGAGAGCTTACGGCGAGCGAGAGACGAAGAGAGACTTGTAAAGGATTTGAGATCCAGAGAAAACCACCGGCAGACTTCAGAGACCTCCTCTGAAGAATCAGAACCATTTTTCAAAAAACAGACGTTCCTCCATCGACGCCTTTGAAAGGAGTGTGGTATTTCACATGCAGAGGTGTTTAGAATAAAAGCGGGGAATCACGGCTTTCATGTCGTCTCTTTTCAGCGTTTCAGAGCTTCCTTTCTCGCCGTTTGATTTCCCGGGCCTTGAAGATGCGAGGGCAGAGGGATGTGAAGACTGCTTATCTCCTCCTGACACAGCCAATCACGTCAGGGAATGACAGTCCGAACCCAGCTGATACACCACCTTCCTCTTCCTCATCTTCGTCTCTCATTGTGTCCTTCCTTCTTTTGAAGTCTTCCCAATTCTGACATTTCTCTTATTTCTCGAACGCTCCTTCTTCATCTTTTTCTCTCGTCTCCTCTTCCTCTCTTTCCCTTTTTTCACTCCTGGTTTTCTCTTCCGGAAACACATCAGAGTATGACAGTCCGAACCCAGCTGATACACCACCCTCCTCTTCCTCATCTTCCTCTCTTTTAGTCTCCTGCTTTCTATCCATTCTTTCTTTCCAATTCGGACATTTCCCTTATTTCGCAGACGCTCGATCTTCGTCTTCATTTCCCCATTTTGAGAATTGTACTCCTGGTTTTCTCCTCCTGACACAGCCAATCACGTCAGAGAATGACAGTCCGAACCCTGCTGATACACCACCCTCCTCTTCCTCATCTTCCTCTCTCATTGTCTCCAGCTTTCTATCCATTCCTTCTTTTGAAATCTTTCCAATTCGGACATTTCTCTTATTTCTCGCACGTTTTTTCCTCTTTTCTTCCCATTTTCTCTCATCTCCTCTTCCTCTCCTTCCCTTGGTTTCACTCCTGGTTTCCTCTTCCGGAAACAGCCAATCACGTCAGAGAATGACAGTCTGAACCCAGCTGATATAACCCTCCTCTTCCTCTTCATCTTCCTCATCTTCGTCTCTCATCGTCTCCTGCTTTCTTTCCAATTCTGACATTTCTCTTATTTCTCAGAAGTGCCTTCTTCTTAATTTCCCCATTTTCTCTCGTCTCCTCTTCCTCTCCTTCCCTTGGTTTCACTCCTAGTTTCCTCTTACGGAAACAGCCAATCACGTCAGAGAATGACAGTCTGAACCCAGCTGATATACCACCCCAGTGGCGGTTCTAGACCAATTTGACTGGGGGGGCCACTGGGGGGCCAGTTATTTTCTGAGGGGGGCAGAATAAATGCAGGACGAAAAAGAGAACTAGACAGTATGAAGTAATTGCGCATAAGAAAACAATGCAATACAGTTATTGGTATTTGTTTCAGTACACTTATTTATTTCAGATAGATCTTATAGTTATTACTGTTAGCTTCGGCTCACATTACAGCAACAAAATCCTGCGGTTTTTGGCAAACCGAGTACCAGAAAATATACATTTAAAAAAAAAAAAACGTTTCATTGTTAGGGGGGCCACAGGGGGGTCAGAGGTCAGTGTTAGGGGGGTACTGGCCCCCCTGCCCCCCCTAGAACCGCCCCTGTATCACCCTCCTCATCTACATCTCCTATTGTCCCCTGCTTTCTATCCATTCCTTCTTTTGAAAACCTTCCAATTCAGACATTTCCTTTACTCTCCTTCTTCTTCTCCTTTTCCCATATTTTCTGTCGCCTCCTCATCCTCTCCTTCCCTCCTCTTCCTCTCCTTCCCTCCTCTTCCTCCTGTTTCTCACTGTGTCTGTGCATGGGGTCTTCATCTCCAGCTCTCTCCCTCACATATAAACGGTGGCTCTCACTGATAAACAGGGACAGGAAAGACAGAGCTCACATCTCCACTTCCCCCGCTTCACACTCAGTCAGGGGCTCCGAGCTTTGAGACAGAAAGAGAAAGAGAAAGGAACTTTGTTGCACCTCTGTGTGCGCGGACTGAATTGGTGTAAACACAATGTCCTCTCTTCGCTCGCTGCTGCAGAGGATATTTAAGACGCTGAAAAAGACGCTGGAAAAACAGCAGTTTCATTCGAGCAATCGACTTAATGTCGTTCAAACACGAGAGATATTAACACCAATAAGGAAATAAAAACAAAAATAAATAAAAGGTGAATTTTATAGCTAATAGCTCATTTCCATCTGTGCTCCTCAGACAGGTTCATAACAATCAATAAACACATAATAACATTGCATGATCTCTATCAGTCAAACTATTTAAATAGTATTGCAAAGAAAAAGGAGGGGGGGGGGGTGCTCTGCTGAGAATGAAGTATTGGGTTCTTCACCAACAGGAAGGGTGTCAAAGTGGTCCAGATGAGGCTGCCGGGTCTGACATTATTTACGTGCACTTATTCCTTTCTTCCTCTACTACTAATAGTCATCTCATCTAATAAGCAATTGGCAGAACACAAGTGGGCAACTATTGCAAAAAAACATCATTAATTAGTTAAAGACATTTTGTCTAGATATGTCCCGCCTTTGTCTTTGTTATGATATGAAAGTGGACGTTTGTGTTTAAGACATCACCTTCAACCTGTCCCTTGTCGACCACATGACGAACGAGGAAGGGCAGATCAATCAAGAGCGATTCTTCGTCGCAGCCCTTATCTCTTTGTCAGACGTCATTGTGAACAGATTATCGTTGGGTTTGGGAGCCGACAGATCACGATATTTAAAAACAGGGAATTGGGATGGACCGTTTTCCCTTTCATTGTAGACACCTAATTCTCTTTGTCTACATCGTTGCAAACTGATTGTCTTCAGGCTGTAAGTCAAACCAAAGGAGACGTTTTCAGACGTGGTGCTCTGGGAAGTTTCAGTGTTTTTCCCTGACGAGTTAACAACAACAACAACAACAACAACAACAACAACAACAACAACATGTAGATTAATCGATAATAAAATCATAAGATAAGAAGTACTTTATTGATCCCAATTTGGGAAATGTGTGTGTTGCAGCAGCCTAACAAGACATGGCTTTGTAGAATACAAATGACTAGACTAGAAATAAACAAGAAAGTAGAAAACATCAAAGTAAAAGCATGTCAGGATATTAAATATGAAACTGATTGTATAAATGTAGAAAGTGTTTGACAAAGCGCTCAGTGTGCTCCGTCTCTTTCTCCCCTGCAGGATCTGGACTCTGCTTTATACAAATCCCCACCCTTCCCTCCAGCTCTCTCCTCAGTATGTTTAGCGTCGACCGGAGAGGAAAGAGAGGGGGATGGGAGACGAGAGAGAGGAGAGGAGGTGGAGGGAGAGAGGTGGAACGACCGTTTGCTCCCGTCTCGACCACGGGTATTCTTGGGTTGATAATACAGATGTCGATGTTATTGCTTGAGAATACGCGTAGCTGAGCGGAAGCCATCATCGTCGCCTGGATGTTAAAACATGACATTTTAAAAGTGAAGAGCCTCCAATGTGATGATGATGATGTTGATGATGAAGTCCTGAGATGATAATCTACCCAGCAGCCTCTGGAGGAAAGTAAGATCCTTCCAAGCGTGCATCACACACACGACTTGAAGCATTTACACTCTGATGATGTACAGAATACTCACCTGCAAATACTACACTGGATGTCTAGGGCTTTTATTGTGAAAGGAACGAAGGGAAAGAGTGGTAGCCTGTGTGTCGTTGTGTTACAATCCTTTGTAAATATCATTACGAATAAAATGTGGTTATTTCTCAACGTGATTTTTGCGTTAATTGAAAACAGTTTGAAAAAACATGCCTCAGATTAAAAGCAACACAAACTCCCTTATTGTGTAATGTGCATAAGAAACTCAGGGGGGGTTCATCTTAAAAACTCTGTGGTTAATCCTCCACCTACAAGTCCTCCTATGATCCCGCACCCCCCCCCCCCCCCTCACGTGTTCTACCCAGCATCCTCGTGGCCTCTGCAGGAAAGTAAGATCCTTCCAAGCGTGCACCACACACCTTTTTAGCTCCTGCTTGTTCACCCGCTTGACAGACACTAATGATGTGAAATACTCACCTGTGATCACTGTATGTCTGGGGCTTTTATTGTGAAAGGTAAGAACAGAAGGAGTGGGACAGACTCGTTGCCTTGTGTCGTTGTGTTACAATCCTTTCTAAATATAAACCACAGTGTGATGGTAAACACTGTCATAGAAAGCACAGAAAAAACGCATTATTCCGTGAAATAAAATGTGTACTCGTAATAAAAGCGTCCTTGTGAAAGTATTCACGATACGACAATACTTTACCGTCAAATCAAAGACATGTTTTCTGGCATCACAGCAGCTCCTTTTCAACAAGGACTTTATTGAAGACAAGATGCGAGAACACATTAGACATCACGAAGAGAAACATGCTCAACACCCTCTAAGGCAGGGTGTCAAACTCAATTTCATCGCGGGACACATCAGCATTATGCTTGCACTCAAAGGGCCGGATGTAACTAAATGTTTAATATATAAAATAATGTATTATATTACATTATTGCCTCTGAATTGGATTATTATTGAATAGGGTAATAACTTCGTAATGAACTACGTCTGAAAGCAGAAGTCCACGGCAAATAATTGCAAGTCTCTTCAGTGCGCATGTCACAAAACGAGATGCATTGTGGGACATGTAGTTTATGGGCAACGTGCTTCTGTAAAGTGGCATGTAACCGTATAAACGTATTATAATCTTTGCAAGCTCTTGCGGGGCCACATAAAAGCCGGATTTGGCCCCCAGGCCTTGAGTTTGACACCCCTGCTCTAACGTCAATCAAACTAAAAACAACAGCTTTCAAATATATATTGAATTGCATCAAAAAAGTCCCTCGTTGTTTAATGCGCCCTTGGCTAGCTGCCTTTCTTATTTCCTAAACCTTGTGTCGTTATTGTACAAAGAAATGACGCGTTTGATGCGATTAAAAGCCTTTGTTGTGTAATGTGCCTAATAAACACGGGGTGATGTTAATCCTCCACCTACAAGTCCTACTGATGATCCTTACCCTCAATGTGTTCTACCCAGCATCCTCTGCAGGAAAGTACGATCCTTCCAAGCGTGCATGACACACCTGTTTAGCTCTGATTGTCCATCCGCTTGACAGATGACTTGAAGCGTTTAACCACTGATGATGAGCAGTGTTACAGACATGAGAAATACTACACTGTTTGTCTAGGGCTTTTATTGTGAAAGGAACAAAGGGAACGCGTGGTTTCCGCATGTCCAGTCCTTTATAAATATGAACCTGTTCTGCAAAATGTGATCGTTAAAAAAAAAGGTTATCATTACGAATAAAATGTGGTTATTTCTCAATGTGATTTTTGCGTTCTTGTAAAAGTAATTATGATAAAAATAACAGTTTGAAAACACATAATGTGCCTTAGGCAAGCTGCCTGTTTATCACTTAAGCCTCTGTTGTTAATCCTCACACTACAAGTCTTATTTATGATCCCCCCCCCCCCCGCACCCCCCCCCCCCATCATGTTTTCTACCCAGCATCCTCTTGGCCTTTGCAGGAAAGTAAGATCCTTCCAAGCGTGCACCACACACCTTTTTAGCTCCTGATTGTTCATCCGCTTGACAGATGCCCTTATCAGAAGAGGGGAATCCAATAAGTGCACATGGCGGATGGGAGTTGGTGTGGGGGGGGGTTGTGTTGAGGGTTTTGTTGGGAGCTATTGGGGGGGGGGGGGTTGGAAGAAAGACACGACTCTTCACGACAGGACAGAAGGTCCAGCAGTCCTGTGGCTCGCTGAGTATAAGGTCACAGTCAAAGAGCAAATCCAATATCCAGACGATCCAGACAGGCTGGCGGGCAGGTAGGGCGGGAAGGCATTTAGAGAGTCAGAGATAAATCTTAGTCGACTCTTAGCTGTTCTCTGAGAGGGGGGGGACGAGAAAAATGAGACAATGAGACAAACTGGGAGCAAACACACACACGGAGAGTCTGGATTCATTGGTGGAAATTATGTGAGAAAAATATCTCTCGTCACCGGCTTGAGCTTCAACATCAGGATCCATGTATTTGTGATCCTCTCCAGAATGGAAGTCGTCATTGTTAGGGAAATAATTGTCCTCGACTCCTAGATATGACGTACATGACCAACCCTGACGTCTGTTTATCTCCTTCAAGGACATAGGCTGCTTCAGTTGTGTTAATGTTATTGTTCCCATTCTGTGACCGGTCAACACTAGGTCACAGATGGTCTGTTGTTGTGGGTGCACTGGGACACTTCCTTCTTTGTTGTTTGTGGACTCCAAGGTATGAAATCTTCGAGGCCATAAGTGACGGATGCAAGTGACTCAGTGTGCCCAACTGTCTAAACTATCTTATCAAAATATGTTGATCACTCTCTGTGAAACCAGTTAAATGGGCTAACAAGAGAGAGACGCTCCAGAATTGACGTGGCAACTCTCCCGTGCAGTCTCACCGTGACTGCTGTGACTTGTGATGTGAATCCTCCGGCCGAAACTCCAAATAAACCATCAGTGTTTGACATCAACAGCTCCTGCTCTACCGTGTCTCCTTCCTGAGTCGGTGACTCCTACTGCATTGCTACACAGAAGTTTCCTCCACAGTCATCACATACAGAGCATCAACTAGTTCCTGAACAGTGTCCTTCACATGCTGATATCCAAGAGAGGGAGTTACACAGTCACAAGATGGAGGAATACCGGTTGTTGTAGGTAATCATACATCCTGTCACGAACAAAATCTGGATTTGTTTCCTTTCTCTCAAAATGATGACTTTTTTTCTCAAAATCTGCAAAATCTGTAATTTTTCTCAAAATGTGGTCTTTTTTCAAAAAATCTCAAAATCCTGTCTTTTCTCAAAATCTCAAATGTTTGTATTTTTTCTCAAAAGTATTTTTCTGAATACTTCAAAACGTTAATAATCTCTCGTCACCGGCTTGAGCTTCAAAACAGGATCCATGTATCTGTGATCCTCTCCAGAATGGAAGGAGTCATCACATACAGAGCATCAACTAGTTCCTGAACAGTGTCCTTCACATGCTGATATCCAAGAGAGGGAGTTACACAGTCACAAGATGGAGGAATAGAAAGCAGTATTCAATGTTTACTTCAGATTAGCTCCACGTCAGAAATGAGCATGCTTGATGTCTCTCTCCATAGAGGCTGAATCATCATGTTAATCACATAGCTATCATCTGCCTCAAACAGTCCTGATGCTCTTCTAGGTAATCACACATCCTGTCATGTTCACAGCTACAGTTGGGATACCTTTGTTATCACGTTACTCTCATGTTGGAAGAGGACATTCAGTATTTTCCCAACAGTGTTATTCAGGTTTGTATAATCTTTGCTTTTTAATGTTTCTAATGTGTTTTATGCTCTTAATATCTTTTTGTAAAGCACGTTGAATTGCCTTGTGTTGAAAAGTGCTATATAAATAAACTTGCCTTGCATGGCCTTACTCAAGTGCTGTACTTCAGTGCGATCTTGAGGCAAATGAACTTATGTGTGGGTGGTTTAGAGACATTTTAATTTCACAATATTTGTAACCGAATGCCTTGGTAAGAGTGGAGCAGGAATGAGTCCTCAGCCCGGGAACAAGTCAGCATTTCAGCGCTTCCAGTTACAGTAGAAGACAGATACTGTTATCTGTGTTGGTTATTCTCGCGTCCAGGAGAGAAGCTTAAAAAGGAGACTAAATGGAGTCTCTGAGATGGTTTCAAATTGGTACTTTAATTAAAAATAAAGGCGCGGTTATGTTAAAACAGAATATTGTTGACAGAAAAGCAGCTGTGTCTCTGGCAGGTGAAGAAAGAGGCCGAACCCCTCAGGTCCCGCTGTTTATATATCCTCAGCTGGCTCCTCCCTGCGGGCCGGCTCTCCAGCGTTTTAATGTCCGTTGTTACGCATATCAGAGGATACAGACATTGTTTCAATATATCTAAACACGCCTTTTCTCTTCCTTAACTCTTTCATGACTTTTCATTTAACACATTCTGAACGCTGTAATCAAAACTCCAAAAAATACAGGAAATACCTCACGGCAGTTTGGTTTCCGGTCGTTCCTGATGTTGTCACATGCTACCCACATCTGTAAACAATAACGTACTCAAATAAACTGTACCTTAATTTAATATTCAACAATAATAATATCTCGACGTCTGTAGTTGTAGTGTTGAAATCAGTAGGTTTCGGTGTGCAACATCATATCGCTGCTAAATTCACCTCTATAGTAAATGGTATATTAGCCTCATGCTAAATGCTAACCGGAGATGAAGGATTTTCAGAATAAAAGCTTAACAACTGGTTGTGCACGGGAACTTCTGGTTTTTCAGTATAAAACAGCATTTAAACTAACGGTATGTTTAAGGTACATTATGCTATCAAAACATTGATTTTAATTTCTAACAATACTTACTTCAACAATGTGTCTTTATCCTTATCCAGGGGCGGACTGGGACTAAAAATCAGCCCGGGACTCTCGACCGGCCCGCTTCGGTACCGCCGGCCCACCTCGGTACCGCAAGTAAATACCGCTAGTCTGCGCCATATAGATAGAAGAGTTACGACAACGGAAGTCCAAAAACAGTTATCGTCACGTGGTTCATGTTGACGAGGATCGTTCCCCGGAAGTTCATGGCGGGCAATGTGAATGCATTGATAACAGGAGATAGAACTACGATTTTTGGTAATTATTAGTGAATAAAGGTTTTGATTTGCAATATTTATACAACAAATCGATATGTGTATGTATTTACATCAATATGTTTTAAAAAATAAAATAGAATTTGCTAATATTAAGTGATAATATTAGGATTAGTGTGAACAACTAGTTTACATGTTAGGCCAACAGTGCCTTGGTTAAAGAGCCTGTTGCTGTTTATTTATAGCTTCTTTAAAACCAATAGTATGTTCTTAAACTTCTATGGTAGTCAGGAGCATCACTTTCTAATGTGTATTGATATATTTAGCGAGAGGGGATCTAAAGTAATGCTTTCAAATTCAGATTAGATTAATTTCTACCATTTTCTTAAATTCATGGTAGTTTCAGTAATCCCATGGTAATTGAGGACACACGTTATCTAAATGACTAATGTCATCTTTATGGCTTTCAGAAAGGACAGGAGACCGACAGGTGACTATCAAAGGACTAGCAGCAGCAGCATGATGATGTTAAATGTGTTGTTTTAGGAACATCCATTACAAATACATGGAATTCAATAAACATTGAATAGCATATCATGCCGTTTGTCTGTGCCTTTTCCTCCGTGTTGTCCTGGGTTGCTGTGCTGCGTGGGGATGCTCCAATTATATACAAACACTGCATTTGCACTTTTTCACAAAACGAAAACCACACCATTGGGAAAGCTTAATGTTTTTGTTTAATACAAACAAACAGGGAAAGGCTTGAAAAACACAGAGTTGAGACTCAGGGTGCAGGGTGAGGGTCTCAGTGCAGGTATTCAGGCTCCACTGAATCCCCCTCTGGTTCTTGTGCTGAAAGAGGGAGTAACAGACAGGAGAAAGGGTTATACACACCTATATAGCACCTATTGGATGGGAAATTGCCTTGGGGAGATAAGGTGTTTACTTATATAAAACAGTAGTATTACACTTACCTAGTGTTTTCACTCTCACTTAAGTCCCTCTCCCTTTGCCATCAATCCAAAATCAGGTGAGCTGCAACATTATACAGACAGGTAATAATCAACAGAAGGACACAATATGGCTCTGCTAAAAACACTCACTCTTACACGCACCAAAGTTATATTTATCTAATATTTAACTCCCTCCACCCCCGCATACAATCCCGTTTAGAAGCCCCTCTTCTCTAATTCAACAACGTTGGACGAAATGACATTAAGAGAACGGAATTTACATTTAAAAGGCTGTTCAACGTGTGTTGCTAACTTGATTCGGTATCCTAGCTTAATCTGTTATCTGTAAACGTTCCCTAAATCTACTAATTTAGGGATAATCCACTGACATCCTTTAATACAGATGTTCATTTGAATCAGATGTACTGATAATATCCACAATATAAATCTTTAAACTTCTTCTTACGTTTAAAAGTCCGTCACGAACGGTCTATTATGCTGCAACTCTACAGCTCTGCTAGCCTTGGCGCTAACTTCCGGGGAACGATTGAGAGGCGCCACGATCCGCCATTGCTGTAAAAAAGTGGCCCATTGGAGTGAACGGAGAGGACGTAAATCTCAGTCTATATGGCGCTGCCGCTAGTAAATTGTCAATGGGGGGGGGTGCTTGATTTATCCGACCGGCCCACATCGTCCGACCCATGAGTCCTAAAGCCCTTGCTATTCCCTTGTCTCAAAGTCTATGTTTTCTTTAAACATGTTTTTGGTTAGAAGCCCGAAATAAAGTCTCAATCTAATGACATTTTCACAATTTGTTCTACGACATAAATTAAATCAGTAAATATGAATGTCTGAATCTTTTACGTGTCTTAAAAATGGCGGTTGCTAACAAGCGTCTAAATGAGTCTTAAAAACGTCATCGCGGCAAACATTAGCCGCCTTTAGCTGCCTTAGCGGTGGTGGAGTGAAGTCATGTGACCGTGCTGTAGTTCCTTTATAGACCAACATTAGCCGCCTTTAGCTGCCTTAGCGGTGGTGGAGTGAAGTCATGTGACCGTGCTGTAGTTGCTTTATAGCCCAGCATTAGCCGCCTTTAGCTTAGCGGTGGTGACGTGAAGTCATGTGACCGTGCTGTAGTTGCTTTATAGCCCAACATTAGCCGCCTTTAGCTTAGCGGTGGTGACGAGAAGTCATGTGACCGTGCTGTAGTTCCTTTATAGACCAACATTAGCCGCCTTTAGCTTAGCGGTGGTGACGTGAAGTCATGTGACCGTGCTGTAGTTGCTTTATAGCCCAGCATTAGCCACCTTTAGCTTAGCGGTGGTGACGTGAAGTCATGTGACCGTGCTGTAGTTGCTTTATAGCCCAGCATTAGCCGCCTTTAGCTTCGCGGTGGTGACGTGAAGTCATGTGACCGTGCTGTAGTTGCTTTATAGCCTAACGTTTTCTTTTTACTTCTGAAGATTGAATTTATCCTGCTGACCGTGTAAGTATCATAAATGTTTGTTTGCTACAGATAGGGTTGCCAACTTCCAGACATGGAAAAACGGGACACATGCATGTGTCCCTCGCGCGCGCGGGGGACATTTTGTAAATTTTGTCCAAAATGTTAAAAAATAAAATATTTGAAAAATGGTATTAAGTAATGAAAAGTATACATGATGTGAACATGCACGGTACATCATTATTAGACTAAGGTTATCCTTCAACCAACCATTTTCCCATCAATCGGCTGACTGACTCCTCACACACAAAAACAGCACCACGACAGCGCCTTCTCTCTCTCTCTCTCTCTCTCTCTCTCTCTCTCTCGCTCTCTCTCTCTCTCTCTCTCTCTCTCTCTCTCTCTTGCTCTGTCCCTCTCTCTCTCTTCTCTCTCTCTCTCTCTCTTCTCTCTCTCTCTCTCTCTCTCTCTCAAAACCACACGTTAACAAAATAGAACAATAGTTGGCTTTTCCAGAGAGATTGATCAGTATCAGTAACCTCCTCACCTGCTGCAACCTCGGTGGGAGGAGGACACAGCTCTTTTAGAATATCCCTCACAGTTTTGGGGCCAAGCACATTGACTGTTATCATCTCAGCCTTTGTTCTTCCACATTGCATTTTCTTTGCAGTGTTGGAATCACTAAACATGGCACTTGCCCGCTTATTACTGCAGTCCATGCTGTTGTAACTCAAACCATGCTTAACTGTGTGATACACTGATGTTACCTCACATGCAGCAACTTTGTCTTGTTCTGCAGTTGAACTGCCGAAGAATTTAGTTATATTTGATGCACCTTTATTTTGTATTGCTCGCTTGTGCTGTGCCAGCATGCTGTTTCAGGTCGTTTTCTCCACCGTGACCTATTGAAAACTCCCTCCGACACAAGGTGCAGAAGACCCGACACAGATCTCCACTCACGGGCTTTACCCAACTGTATTTTCCTTTCCACTGTGTGTTGAAAGACACAAGTCTTTTCTTTTTAGAAGGGCCAGGGCCCAGAACCACATCCTCTCTCTCTTCTCCTCTTTCATCGCCACCTCCACCGGCAGCGCTCATTTTCCACTACTGAACAGGCTGACATGCCACACAAACAATGATGCCGCGCCCGTGAAAATCTCACATACACGTGCGAGCATTGTGCCTGCCCTGTCAACTGAGCGGTCCTAGCGCCCGTCGCGGCCAGACACACTGCATTGCGCGCAAACAGAATTTTTTATTTTATTTTCCCCTTTACACGGGAATCCGGGACAAACAATGTCCCGTACGGGACACGCCCCTTTTGGCTCAAATACGGGACGTCCCGGCTAATACGGGACGGTTGGCAACCCTAGCTACAGATCTTATTTTCTGTAATATTTGAATGTTCAATGGAAAAATACCATTGTCTTTGTTCAAGGGAGTCCTTGTTAATCAATCAATGTTTATTTATATAGCCCAATATCATATAGCCTACTTGAATTCCAGGACTCAGATCAGGACTCAGATCAGGACTCAGATCAGGACTCAGGACTCAGGATCCCAGACACCAAAAATACATTTGGGGGAAGCTGGGTTATTCGGAACATGAGAGTACACATCCTTGTGATGCTAACTTCTGGGTTCGGACTTAAAACAATCCATGACTTAAAACAATCCATTCACCACTTTTAGGCATTACAGATAACCAAAGGCGCAGACAAACTAACCAATCAGAGCAGACTGGGTTTTTTCTGAAAGAGACAGGCAATAAAACGGAGCGTTTCAGACAGAGAGAGAATACAGGTGCATTCGGACAGGTGGTATGAGAAAAATAACTTGTTTTTTTAGACATTCAAGTGTGTAAAGGATACCCAAAATATAAATATTAACTTAAAAATAATCATGATATGTCACCTTTAAGGACATTATCTATTTTACACTGTGATATCGCTGCTTTTAACTCAAAGAAGGGATCCGTCTTCTTCTTCAATTCAATCTGTTTTTAGGCTTGGATTATTGGTTAACTAATAAAAACACTGATCCCCTATACAATACAATACAATACAACTTTATTTATAGAGCACTTTAAACCTCCAGACCAAAGTGCTGTACAGGCAAATAGATAAAACAAAGCATAAAAACAAGTACAAGTAAAAACAAAAAACAATTTAAAAGCAAAAAAGCAACACTGAAAGATGTTAAAACGCCAAATGTTAAAACGCTAAGGAGAAGAGGTGGGTTTTAAGAAGCGATTTAAAAGCAGGCAGTGTGGAGGCCTGTCTGATCTCCAGGGGCAGAGCGTTCCACAATTTGGGAGCTGCTACAGAGAAGCAACGGTCCCCTCTGAGCTTTGACCTGGTTTTAGGCACATTCAGGAGCAGTTGGTCCGCTGACCTGAGAGGGCGGTTAGGTGTGTAATGCTGTAGCAGCTCAGTAAGGTATGGTGGCGTCATGCCATTTAGGGATTTAAAAGTAAATAAAAGAATTTTAAAATGGATCCTAAAATAAATTGGCAGCCAGTGGAGAGAAGCTAAAACAGGGGAAATGTGATCATACTTCCGTGTGCCTGTTAAGAGCCTTGCTGCGGCATTTTGCACCCGCTGCAGTCGTGCGAGGGAGGACCCACTGACCCCCATGTAAATAGAGTTACAGTAGTCCAGCCGGGTGGTAACAAAGGCATGGATTACTGTCTCAAACTGCTGTCTGGAGAGAAAAGGTTTTACTTTGGCTAGCTGCCTCAGGTGATAAAAGCTCGTTTTTACCACCGACTTAATCTGACTCTCAAGTTTGAGTTCACGGTCCATTTTAATACCAAGGTTTGTAACGGTGGGCTTGGTGTACTGATGCAAGGAACCCAGGTCTACAGAAGTGGTGTCAGTGGTGCTACCAAAAACCATTACTTCTGTTTTTCCTTCATTGAGTTTAAGGAAATTGCACGCCATCCAGGCCTTTATGTCATCTAGGCACTTTATCAGTGGGCTAATTAAGTATCCACCCTTCTTTGTTAGAGGGACATAAATCTGGCTATCGTCAGCATAGCAGTGGAATGCGATGCCATGCTTTCTAAAAATGGACCCAAGAGGGAGCAAATAGAGGGAGAATAGCAGGGGGCCTAATACTGAGCCCTGTGGGACCCCATACAGGAGTGGAGCAGAGGATGACTCGGAGTCACCAAGGCTGACAGAGAAGGTTCTGTCCTTCAAATATGACCTAAACCATTCCAGGGCTTTTCCCTCAATGCCCACCCACTTCTCCAAGCGGGAGATCAGGATGTCATGGTCGACTGTATCGAAAGCAGCAGTTAAGTCAATAAGTAGGAGCACAACGCAGTCCCCAGAGTCAGTAGATAAAAGGATGTCATTAAAGACTCTTAAAAGCGCTGTTTCAGTGCTGTGCATAGTTTTAAAACCAGATTGGAAACCTCCAGTATGTTGTTCTCTTCCAGAAAAAACATAATTTGACTGTAGACAATCTTCTCCAGGATCTTTGACATGAAAGGCATTTTGGAAATGGGCCTAAAATTAGCCAGAACTGTGGGATCCAGGCTGGGTTTTTTAATACGAGGTTGCACTACTGCATGCTTCAGGTTTTCGGGGACCTTCCCTGAGAGCAGGCTGCTGTTTAAAACTGCCAGCACAGATGGTCCAACAGTGGGGAAACCTCTTTAAAAAGTCGAGGCGCGACAGGGTCATTTGGAGAACCAGAGGGCTTTAACTTGGAGACAATCTCCTGTACAAAAGACAGAGCTACATGCTCAAACTGATTAAAGACAGCAGAACACGGTGCAGGAACTGATTTATTAGGATCCCCTAATAAAATGTGTTATTTTTGTGGTCATGCCACGTCTCTCGTACCCTGCCAGATGGTCAAAATTGTCAATTCCCCGTCTCTGCTATAGTTTGCAGGGCATTGGATAATTTTAACTTGTTTTTTGAACATTTCAGTAAGAAAATATATTCTATCACCAACCCAAAATATAAAAATGACCTTAAAATGAATCATTATACGTCACCTTTAAGGACATTATCTATTTTAAACTGTGATAGCGCTGATTTTAACTCAAGGAAAGGATCCGTCTTCTTATTATTTCTGGATCAATTCAATGAGTAGCTGTTTTTAAGCCTGGATTATTAGTTAATACACTAATACAATGTGTTATTTTTCGTTATGCCTCGTCTCTGGTACCCTGCGGGATGGTCAAAATTGTCCATTTCCTGTCTCTGATGTACTTTGCAGGGCATTGGATCATATTAGTGTTATTGTAATGGGGTGTAATAAGATTATTCAAATCCCTCTATTTCACAGTGGGTGAATGTAATGCCGGGGCTCATCCATGTAAAAGGGCCCTTTGACAGAAACTGTGTCTGTGGGCTAAACCCTGGAAATTCCCAGCCAAGAGGATTCTCCACGCCACTCCCCAGAGACTCAGTCACTGTGTGTGTGAGTGTGTGTGTGTGTGAGTGTGTGTGTGTGTGTGTGTGTGTGTGTGTGTGTGTGTGTGTATGTGTGTATGCGTGCGTGCGTGCGTGCAATTTTCCTGTCTCTTCTTCCACACAGCAATTAAAGATCCAATTGATTTCCCTGCCTCCACTGATTACCTGCTTCACTAGTTTGCTTTTTCTATGATATCTGATTAACAATGAGCGTATATACAGAGGGTTGACACGGTAACACGAGCACCTCACATTAAAATACAACATCGGCAAGACAAATTACGCCATTTGTCGAGCTTAAACAATGAATCGATAGGTCTGTTTACAGAAAATGGATGTCAACAATTGTGAAAAATAACTGCTAACGTGATTTTTGTATGGTGAAGTGCCAGTCTTTGTCTTATATGGAAGTAAACTGAATGTTTTTAGGGCTTTGTGTAAAACATATGTACATAAATGGTCATATTTAGCTATGAGACCTATTTTTCTAAGATGTTATAGATTGTTTTCATTAGATTGGGTTCAGGTTTACACATTGACTCCACTCACTGTATATTTAGCTACATGTAAAGCCTATGTGTTATCTGCACAACTCCACCATATTTCCCTAGACATATTGGTTGTAACAGGATGTTCAAAGCCATGCTAACACCTCTGTAACAATGCACTTCTGCCAAATATCCTACATAGCACACCTCCACACATTTTGGTTACCAGCTACTTTTCTCTATTTAGTTTGTATGGCTGTACAGTAGTACCCCCTCAGGGATTACAACAATAACACGACACAAACACAACAACATAATGTGTTGTCTTGCGGGTCTTTGGATCGGCAAACAAACAGAGGAATTGCCAATTGTTCACGGCTTGGTGTTGAGGGCTGCCATTTTTCAAGATTCCGGTTTTGTGTGAAGAAAGAAATTGTTGTCGTTGATGGTGGCTTCGCTGTATGTGGGAGAAACTTGTGAAGCGATTGGAAACCGGACTCAGAGAGGCACGAGGAGAGCTGGAGCTTTGTGGCAAACACTGACGGTTTATTTGGAGCTTCGGCCGGAGAATTAACAAGACAGGTGGTGTGTCACGAGTTGACACAGCGGTAGCCAAACCAATTCTGAAGAACTCTTCTGCAGCTCGAGGTTTTAACTAGTTCGGAGTGTAACAATCAACATTCTTCATCAGTGAGACCAAACAATGATGGACCCTGAATCTAACTAGAGCTCTCGTCCATAGAGAAGTATGTGCGCCAGGGAACCTTCGTCCCTGAACAGTGAACTACCTCATGGCGGCTTGTGCTCGGTCATAGACTGGCAACAACAATGCGCCCAAGCTGCTCCTCCTTCAGAGAGATAGCAGCAACACCCAAGGCCGTAGACCTAGGCCATGGGAAAGGAGACAGTAAAGAGAGAAAATTATGAACTGTGTCAAAGGTTGAATACCTAAGCAAATTATTCACTAACACTGTATAGAAATGGTGGGTTGTGTGTGTTTTATATTACCTGTGAACAAGTGGGTTCTGAATAAAGTCCTTAATAAACTTAATTAATGTCCAATCGCATGCACATTGTCAATGAGACTCTTTTTGCAAAATACCAAACTGTATTTCAACCCTTTCCTGTTGAAAGAAATTGCAAGTTTGGCCATTTCTTCCCTCGCTATCTTTTTGGAACCAGAAGTCACAAGAGAGGTTGAAGCTAAGTACAACTGAAGTACGCAACCAAATTGTTTCAGATAACTTTATTTGGATAGCAGCTCTAAAAAAGTAGGGTCATTTCTTTCATTGACTTCTATACAGCTGAATACAGTATGTTTGCAACCAGTGGAGTCGCCTCCTGCTGGCCATCAGCAAAACTGCAGATTAAAGGCACTTAAGTGTACATTTTACTTTTCAAAATCGTTTTTCAGTTGTCTTTGAGATGCTATCTACTAATATTATGTTGCTAGTAGAGGAAAAAGTCATCAAAGATTGTAGGATTCATCCTCTGGCAACCATGAATGTCTCTAAAGTACACATGTTTATGCATCTAATAAAAAGAGCTTGAATTGGTTCCCAGAATGAGGGAATTATTTGACTTCCTGTTTGGGTATTATCAAAGTCTCTAGGGTTCATCCTCTGGACACCATGAAATGCATTGAAATCCATACAATACTTGAGGAGATATTTCAAAATGATACAAAAGGGTCAATATTTTGGTGCTTGAGGAAAAGCTGGGGGAATCAAAGGCAGGGATTATCCTCTGAAGATCATGAATATACCGTATGTCCATAATGTTTAAAATGATAATGAACCAAAATCATCAAAGTCTTTAGGTTTCATTCTCTGGACGCCATGAATTTCAAAGAAATCAATACAATGGTAGTAAAGATATTTAAAGGTCATGCTTCTCCGGTTATTACCCGTCCCCTTGTGTGTTATGAAGGTTGTTCTGCATGTGAGCGCTCTGCAGAGTCACAAACCCTCAAAGTACACCGTGTAGCGAGTCAAACTCTAACACAAAGAAGACCTGTCTGTGCTGCCCCAGAACGCCTCGTTGGACATTTCTCATTTCCCATTGTTTGCTTCCTGGGTTCTGTGACGTGTGAACACCCAGATCAACAACAAATGACCGGATTGGCCCAAATGGACCAATCCGCGGAGCCCCTCACACACCAGGACCCCTTGGCTAACTAACAGGGAGCCCCATTGACTTGCATAGAGCTCCCTGAACGCTGGTAATAGACGAGTTGGGATGGCGGAGGAATGCTCTCCGCAGACCCATTCTCACAGCGTTAGAAACCTTTCTCTTTCTCAATATCAAGCCACACTTATTGTTTTTACTTCGGCTGTGAGTGTGTGTGTGCTCAGGATGAGTTTCGCTTGTTCTCGCTGTATCGCCGACCCGGAAACCTGTCCGCTCATCGCAGCAACGAGCCTCGCAACGTCCCGACCAATCAGAGCACACTGGGCTCACGGGGGGGGGGGGGGGGGGGGGGGGGCAGGAGCTCCAACTAGCCGTTTAGGACAGAGAGTGAATACACATACTATACAGAGATGCTGTATGAGAAACCAATGTGAGTTTGGAAAATTGCACAATTTAAATCTATTCTAGTAGACCTCAACAATGGACTTATGATCAGTAGAAATGGCCATGACATGGGACCTTTAAGTCAAATGTAAACGTTTCAATGTGTTTGGTGCTTGAGGAGAAGCTGGGGGGAATCAAATCCTCTGAAGATCATGAATATAGCATAAGTACATAACGTTTAAAACCTTAATCAACCGAAACAACAATTTATAGAGCCACTAAGCTGAAATGAAATCAATACTCAGTATATGCGTAATGATCTGTGGCGAGTATTTCTTCATCTGTTTCCCTGCACATCTAGAGGACTGTATAGTCGGAAACACTGCCTACATGCCCAACACTCAAATCTCCAATATTTCTTCATTCTTCTCTCCCCGTAGGGCTGACAATGATAAACATGATTAATCTATTGTGTTTCTCTGCATAATAGCCGGCCGCCTCTCGACAGGAATGCAGTGAAATATGGCAAAATCCAAGGTTTTACATCTGAGGTATCAAAGAGAGTTTCTTTCATGATCAACCTGGTCAAATAAAGCCCATCCTCCCCCTCTTCACCTCTAATGACGTCCATTCCTCCTCCCTAATACCTCCATAATAACCACAGCACTAAGGCAAACAGAGACAAAAGACCCCATTGAAGAAGTCGTCCTTTGAATTTTGCCATGAGGTGAAAGTTAGTGTGTGAATTACGATGGAAAAGAGTCTGTGTCTTTGTTTTATATTACAGTAGACGACATTTATTTAGGATTTGGTTAATAACTATGCATTTTAAAGTGGTTCTCTTCTCTTCAACTCCAAGGTCTCTTCAGCTATGAGACCTTGGAGTTGTGCATATCCTAAAAAAGAAACTCATAAAAGATAACGATCAGTCAGCTGTCCAATGTGTCCAAAAGTCTAAGCATTGCAACTGTGACATCAAAGCGACCCTTGTCAGAATAAACGTGGTCGACTGAAGCCAATCCTCTGATGTCTATCTTAATCTATCGTATCTTAAAGATCGATATCAGTAGGCTGTAAGCACCAAATCCAATGTGTCCAAAAGTCACATTTCCGTCCTCTTTCCAATCTGCCCCCAAAGTCCTGCCTGTAATAGAGACAATAGACCCTTAATGAAGAAGTCCATCTTTGGATGTTGCCATGTGGTGATAGTGAACTACGTATATGGTGGATAAGTGCCTGAGTTCTTATTACAGTAAACTGAATTTATTAGGTTGTTGGGTATTAATTGACCATTTCAAGGTGTGATCTTCAGAAACGTAAAATGTAGAACTATTCCTTTAAGATAAAGCTTTTAGCATGAAATCCAACATATCCACTGTTTCCAACGTGTCCTATTTCTTCCTCTATCCAATCATCTCCCCTCAAAGAGAGGCCAAGTCCCTCCCTTTCCGGGGAGCTCCATGGGACCTTATTTCGGAAAAATCATGTATTGAAGTCAATGGAGAGAGAAAGACTATCTTTCGATCCCGTTTGAATTGTGCGACGAATTACACAGATGATGTTTGTCAATTTAAAAGATGGTTTTGCAAGTCAAAAAAGTAAAAATGTGTCGTAAAACTGTGAAGTAACACTTTTGTTTGTGTGAAACCGCTCAATGAACTACATCTCCCATCTCGCACCACACACCCAGACGGCCGTCACGTTGATTCGTGGCACAATTCAAACGGGATCCAAAGATACATTTTCACTCTCCATTGACTTCAATACATAATGGGTGTTTCTCAATCGCGAGGATGCTGGCTTGGTAGTCGCGTACTTCCAAGTCACTTCCTTCAGAAACGAAGCAAGTATGCTTCCAAGCCACAGCTTCGGAAAACGAAGAAGAATGGAACAGGCTAACAAGTGTGCCACTCTCTCTAACGGTTTCAACATAAACTGTACCGAAAATAAATACCTCACGATGTCTATCTATTTATGAACTTGCTTTACTTTCAGGAACACATTTTGGGTGACAACAAAGTAACATATTTACCAACACATGTTCTGCGCCACTACATACTTACATTTAAATGTGTGCTGCGTCGGTTCAGCCATTCTCCGCAAGAGTTTTTGAAATTGGTCCGTGCGCAAAGCATTGTGGGGATTTTAAGGACGCGAGGTCTACCCATGTGCAGCCTCGAAATTTCCCCCAAACCAAGGACGCAGCCTCGGTGGAATTCCAAGTATGCTGGAGATTGGAACAGTCCTTCGGCGGCACTCGATGACGTAGCATCCTTGAAATATTGGCTTGGAAGCCAGTATCCTCGAGATTGAGAAACGGCCCCTGTCTTCCTGAAAGAACTTGCGCTGAGCTTCATTTCAATCTTGAAAAAAAAGATAAATAACACAAATGTAAATTGCCCCACAAATAATAAATAAACACATTAGACATATTACCATGGGACAGCAAATACATGCTGCCATGACAACGAAGTTAGAGGCCTTTGCATATTTAGAACCAGTGCCAAATGTGTAACATCTGTAAAGGTTTTGTAAAACTACAGAAACGAACTCTCAATGGCCGCCAGTCTGCAGATCACACACATCCATTTTACAAAAGATGTAACAAAGATGTTTACACTGCCGACAGTCATTATCTCAAACAGTATGAACACACTTAACGCAGAATGCTCATCTGTTTCCCTCGACCACGATGGCTGCATCGTATGGTCAGACCCTGGGTGGACCGGTCACTGATGAAGGCGATATTCATGTCCTTTGAAGCACATTAAATAATAGGTTAGCGCATCAGAGATAATGAATTAGGTGCATACTTTTCAAACTGTCACTCTTAGCGACTTCAGAGCCATTATTACCAGCTGCTAAAGCAACGCTGCTATTGTTTTCACCTATTGAGTCTGCATGTGTGTGTCGTCATGGCAACGTGGTCCTGAAGACACACAGAGGTGCTTTTGAGTACTTTGCCTAGTGTTTAAATGCATGTCTTGTGTGTCATGTTTTGCATTTTGTCTTTTTGTTTATGTATGTCTGTAAGTTGTTGCTTTTGAAAACGAGACGGTGCGTCTCAAGGGGTTTATCCCAGTGAATACAAATGTCTATATATGTGGACAGATTTTGTCAATCACAACCGTGCAAGTGTAAGTGTACCTTCTCATCTGTTCTGCAGGTTCCATGCACTATGTGAACTGGTTGAGAGAAGAGCAGAAGCCACTTTTCAAATGTTACACAATCCTTTCCCCATGCCGTTGCTGTCAACACCTATCCATGCTGAACGTTGCTAAGATACTATTGATTGGGGTGTGGTCAAAAGTGCAATATGCTTCAACATGTAGCTGACAGAGTGCTTTTGTCCTGTGTTTTTACACTGGGCCCGTGGATTTTATGTTATTTCAAGATTTTTAATTACGTCGCTAAACTCCTTGAAAAGGTCCTCTTCCTTTTCTCCAAAGTACACGACAAGGCAGCGGATGGCTAGTTCTCTGCGTACTTCAAATGCATTGTGCTATTTTTGAAAAAGGAAAAAAAGAGAAATGACCTAAATGAATATATTCTGAATGGGTGACTGCCAACAACTTGCATTTCAATGACAACTCTAAATAAGGATCCTACCTCAAGAAGCATGTCCTTGATCTGCTTCACGAGATTCATTTTGAATAAAAAGCGATATCACAATAGTAACCAAAGTATGTTTACTCTCACAGTAGCCTCTACTACTTTGTATCCTCTCACAGAACTATTCACAGTTCAAAGGCTGCTAAAGTTGCTCAAACAGCAATTTGCTAATACAGTGCAACTACAAGGCTATCTACTGTATTTGAATATTTGAATATAGATTATTCAATTATTAAATCAATATTTCGTTTGCAACTTAAAATGTTCTAAATCAATTAATCCAAATGTGTATCTTGCAACCATGCATTTAATGAAGTGGAGGTGAAAGGTCCCCTGAATGACTTTTTACAGTGTGTATATGATTTTTAAGTGTTTAAGTGCCAGAGTTTTTATTACAGTAAACTGAATTTATTCGGGTTTTGGGTAAAATATTTAAAATGTCAAGATGTGATCTTCAGACTTTGGTCTAATCCTAAAATGTAGAACTATTCCTTTCAGATAAAGAGTCAGCTTTTAGCATGAAATCCAACATATCCACTTTTCCAACGTGTCCAAAAGTCCTATTTCTTCCTCTATCCAATCATCTCCCCTTATACTTCTCTCCATAATAACCACAGCCCTGAAGAGACAATAGCCCCTGAATGAAAGAGTCCGTGTTTGTGTGTCACCATGCTGTGAAAGCTGTCATTTGTGTCAAATGTAGCATTGTTCCTCAGAGATAAACATCACTCAGCTGTGTGAGCACAAGATCCAACGTGTCCAAAAGTCCAACGTCAGAATCAACATGGTCAATCTGCCGCCCATCCTCCTCTATCTCCATCCAATCTGTCTGTCTGTCACGGCCCTATAGCACTAAAGCAAACAGAGACAATAGACCCTGACTGAAGAAGAAGTCCGTCTCTGGATGTCTCCGCGCGGTGAAAGCTGTAATTTCCCCCTCGATGGGTCACTCCATTACAATTACCCTGCAACAATTATCCAGCCAAACAAAAGGCCTGATGGGAGCAGGAGGGGATCTGACGGATAGATGGATGGATGGACAGAGGGAGAAAGAGAGGATGCTGCAGGTATAGATGTGGAGAGAGGGGGAAGGAGGAGGGAGGACATCACAGTGCAATAAGAGCCCTCTCATTAGGGTCTGTCTTTATCGCTGTGCAGATGAGAGGAGGGAACAGAAGGCCAGGCGCAGATTAGGATCCTTATTGCTGCCATAATCACTGTTTGTCATCCAGTGCGCACGTTTCACACCTGTGGTAAATGCAGATGGGTTAGTTAGTTAGAGCCGGGGTCGTACGAGTCAGTGTGTGTGTGCGTGTGTGTGTGTGTGTGTGCGTGTGTGTGTGTGTGTGTGCATGTGTGTGTGTGTGTGTTCATGTGCATTTCTGTGTTTGAAAAGACACATGTATGTGTGCATGTGAGAGAAAAAGCAAGGAAGAGTGTGATAGGGGCAGTGATAACAGTGTGTGTGTGTGTGTGTGTGTGTGTGTGTGTGTGTGTGTGTGTGTGTGTGTGTGTGTGTGTGTGTGTGTGTGTGTGTGTGTGTGTGTGCGTGCGTGCGTGTGTGAGTGTGTGTGTGTGTGTGTGTGTGTTCATGTGCATTTCTGTGTTTGCAACATGTATGTGTGCATGTGAGAGAAAAAGGGGCAGTGATAACAGTGTGTGTGTGTGTGTGTGTGTGTGTGTGTGTGTGTGTGTGTGTGTGTGTGTGTGTGTGTGTGTGTGTGTGTGAGTGTGTGTGTGTGTGTGTGTGTGTGTGTGTTCATGTGCATTTCTGTGTTTGCAACATGTATGTGTGCATGTGAGAGAAAAAGGGGCAGTGATAACAGTGTGTGTGTGTGTGTGTGTGTGTGTGTGTGTGTGGTGTGTGTGTGTGTGTGTGTGTGTGTGTGTGTGTGTGTGTGTGTGTGTGTGTGTGTGTGTGTGTGTGTGTGTGTGTGTGTGTGTGTTCGTGTGGTGTTTCTGCTTAAGGTGCATGTATCTGTGTGTGGATTTTCATGTTTGCAAAAATACGTGTGCATGTAAGAGAAAGAGAATAAGTGTGTGAGCAGTGATAACCGTGTGTGTGTGTGTGTGTGTGTGTGTGTGTGTGTGTGTGTGTTCCTGGCGCATGGTGCCCCGTGTGCACCTGAACTCACGGCGGCGCGGACGCGTTCAGAATGAGCAAATAGATAAAGATAGAATTAAATAAATAAAGAAACAATCGCATACATTGCTCTCGGTGCCTGGCAACCGGATCTCTGCGTTGCCTTGGAAACAGTTGCTACAGAATGTGAGGTGATTGGCAACCGTGACAACGAGGAGGGAATAACATTTGACCCTGCTTGCTGACGAGGGGAGGTGATCGGGGGGGTGAGGGGGGGGGGGGGGAGGATAGTAGAGAGGAGATGGTATCAGAGCGAATTTAGAAATGTATCCTCTGAAGCCACACACACACACACACACTGATACTGTAACACCATGCATTGAGACACACACTCTTTAACATACCCGCCGCACTCGTGCCAACCCTGCACTCACACTGTGCCACCCACACACACACATTGACACACACACACACACATTTAGAGACCCACTCACATTTGTCTTTAGCATTCCACGCTACAGTTCCTGCACAGGGCGTGTTTGAGTGTTGTTTAACACCACACACACACTTTATTAATAATACATTTAAATATATATAAGTATGAGTAAATATAAACACACATAGTATTAGTTTAACTGAGCTGGCATTATTCCACATGTTAACGTATTTATATATTACTAAATTATATTTTGTATTTGTCTAATTCTTGTTTCTGTACACATTTATTTTGATTATTTAATGTATAATATTTTGTAGTTTTTTATTTTAGTTTATTATTAATATTAGTAGTGGTAGTATTTTTTCTTATGTATTTATTTATTTTCATTTATTATAATCTATTCTTTCCTTTCACAGTGTGTGTGTATCCGCTATGAAACAGCTTCTTGTAAACCTAGTAAACCGGATCCGTAAGCACTTTGAATGGCCTTGTGTTGAAAGGTGCTATATAAATAAACTTGCCTTGCCTCTTACTAGCACCATAACGAATATTGCATTATTTAATTGCTTTCCTCTAATGTTCAGGATATTGTTGCTGGAGGAGCCGAAGACTTCACAACATTAGACTTTAGACGCTGCGGTTTTTGTGCATTTGACGAATATAAAAGCTCTGAATGGTAGACTCTCCCCTCCTTCCTCTCCCCTCTGATTCCC
Organism: Harpagifer antarcticus; assembly: GCA_902827135.1. Lineage (NCBI taxonomy): Eukaryota > Metazoa > Chordata > Actinopteri > Perciformes > Harpagiferidae > Harpagifer > Harpagifer antarcticus. Next base: position 315,733 of record CADEHL010001053.1, on the reverse strand, counting down.
TCTCTCCATCCCTGGCTTCACTCTCCCCGCTCTCTGCCTGGCTAAACTAATAAGGGTGTGATTAATGGTCTGCTAATTGCTGTAATCTCGGTTAATTAGAGAAGAGATTCTTCAGTGGTGGAGCACTTGGGGGGGGGGAAGCATGTTGCACTGATCTGGAGTTCAGGACTGGCAACACTCCACTAAAATACAGTACAGTAGAACGTCTGTACACACACACACACACACACTCACACACACACACACACCCACACACACACACACACACTGTTATCACTGCCCCTCTCAGACTTTCTTTCATTTGCTCTCACATCCAAATACACATTTTTCAGTTTTTGCTAACACAGAAATGCACACACACACACACGCATACGCACACACACACACACACACACACACACACACACACACACACACACACACACACACACACACACGTAGACAGAAATATAATTTACTGTCATTTATTTCGTCGTACGAATGGTCAATGTGTAATTTTTTATACTGATAGTAGACTATATAGATCATAACTTGGATATCAAAAAAGGGCACAAGTGTCTTTTACTTCTTTTAAATCTTAAAGAGGCCCTTTTCTCATTTTGGGGGGTTTTCCCTTCCTTGTAGTCAGTGTGTGATATAGGTTTGTGTGCATGGCAATGGTCTGCAAAGGCTAAAATCCAACATTTATTATCCTCATTTTCAGGTGTGTATCAGTATGTAGTGTCTCTACTTTAAAGAGTCCTCTCCTGCTGATGTTCAGGTGTATCAGTATGTAGTGTCTCTACTTTAAAGAGTCCTCTCCTGCTGATGTTCAGGTGTATATCAGTATGTAGTGTCTCTACTTTAAAGAGTCCTCTCCTGCTGATGTTCAGGTGTATATCAGTATGTAGTGTCTCTACTTTAAAGAGTCCTCTCCTGCTGATGTTCAGGTGTATATCAGTATGTAGTGTCTCTACTTTAAAGAGTCCTCTCCTGCTGATGTTCAGGTGTATATCAGTATGTAGTGTCTCTACTTTAAAGAGTCCTCTCCTGCTGATGTTCAGGTGTATATCAGTATGTAGTGTCTCTACTTTAAAGAGTCCTCTCCTGCTGATGTTCAGGTGTATCAGTATGTAGTGTCTCTACTTTAAAGAGTCCTCTCCTGCTGATGTTCAGGTGTATCAGTATGTAGTGTCTCTACTTTAAAGAGTCCTCTCCTGCTGATGTTCAGGTGTATATCAGTATGTAGTGTCTCTACTTTAAAGAGTCCTCTCCTGCTGATGTTCAGGTGTATATCAGTAGTGTCTCTACTTTAAAGAGTCCTCTCCTGCTGATGTTCAGGTGTATATCAGTAGTGTCTCTACTTTAAAGAGTCCTCTCATGCTGCAGCACCTATTTTCACCCTCTGTCTGAAACCAGAGCTCGGTCTGCTCTGATTGGTTAGCTGACCGGCTCTGTTGTGATTGGTCAACCACTTAGAGATGTCCCGCCCCTTAGCCTTATTATCACGGACAATGTGTTTGAGCGCTAGCCAATAGAAGTAGAAATTGAGCTAAACTGTCCCTTTTTCTGAACACAATCTTTTTCATTTCATTTACATACAGTCCCTAACATAACTCACTAAATACACCAGCATATATTTCTGCATTTGGTTTTTTCCTTCTTCTATTAAGCTCCTTCTTTACCACACAAGTTGACATGCTCTTTTTAATTTCCCTGATGCATAGAAAGAATCTCAACACCAAATTAAAAACCTCGTCCGTCTGCATCTTTAAGAACATTCTCCAAACTTATACAGAAAGATGGAACATTTCAAACTCCGAGGTTAAAGGCCTCAGAACGTTGAAATACATACGACAAGTTCTGTTCAAAGTGACGGAGCAGCAGTAAAACAGAGAGGCCTCGGGGTTAAAGACTTTCTTTCTCTGAGTGTGAAACGTCTTTTAAGGGGAACAGGAACACAGAGATCCAGAATATGAAGTCACTGTGAGATTGGGCCGCTTAGGGGGGAAAGGACCAGGTCAGATTTAAGGGATATTGGATGTTTAAGTTTGGCTGATTCAAATTTAACACAAACTTTCTTTAAAATGTGTGAAAGTCATATCAACAAATCTGAATCAGAATACTTGATTTTTTCCAGAGGAGAAATTGGGTTTTGTGACAGATGTTTCATGTGTAAACAAATGAATTACATACCCCACCTTTAAGGTAAGTACTGTGTGTCCAAAAATAAATAAATAATTTCTTATATGAAAATAACAAGTAGAACTTTTGCAGTAAGATATACAAACAATCAAACACAATAAATCCAGTGGTGTTTCAGCATCAAAAATAGATATTCATTCTGAATCGCACAGCTGTGTTGCCTGGTGTATAAAAATAAACACTATTATGCTAAACGCTCGGTTTAAAAGTTGTTGCATTTTAATTTTTTAGTGAAGTAATCTTTCCGCTGCAGTCTGTGACCCGCATTTTCTGCCTAGTGTGTGTTTCTGGGTGTGTTTTCAACCGAAAGGTGTGAAGACTGGAGCCTTAGCCCCGAGGACATACATATACCCGGTGTCACACTCTGTGCAGTCTCACACACACACACACACACACACACACACACACACACACACACACACACACACACAGGGCAGATGTGTCTCGCCTCTAACAGTGAGGTGGGCTGCAGGTAACCCGGAGTGACAGCTAAGTGTCTGCAGGACGCTTTCCAGACGTGTGAGGACAGCTGCACCGCCTCCCAGATGTGGCAGAATTCGTCAAACACACACCCCTAAACACGCTCACACACACACACACACACACACACACACACACACACACACACACACACACACACACAGCAGATGTGGCAGCGGGAGTCATAACACAGAAGGCCCCAGCTGTTCACATGTCAAAAAAAGAAGGACTAGCGTCTCGTCTGACGCCACTCGTCAAATTTCCCGGTATGGAGGACAAGTGGGGTTAAATCATTCTGACAATAGGGAAGTGTGTGTGTGTGTGTGTGTGTGTGTGTGTGTGTGTGTGTGTGTGTGTGTGTGTGTGTGTGTGTGTGTGTGTGTGTGTGTGTGTGTGTGTGTGTCTCTGTGTCTGCATTATTATTATGTTACTATTCAGTGGGTTTTATCTACCACCTTATGCATCGTTATGTATTATTATTATTATTATTATTATTATCATAAAATATGTCAGTAAAGACCCCACTGGTGAAAGTCTGAAGCTTCTAAGTGTCTTAAAAACGTTAGTTGCTAACAAGTGTCTAAATTAGCTGAACATTAGCCGCCTTTAGCTTAGCGGTGGTGGCGGGAAGTCATGTGACCGTGCTGTAGTTCCTTCATAGCCTAACGTTAGCATTTTACTTCTGGCATTGCATTTACGCTTCAAAAATCATAAATGGTGTTAATGTGTATATTATCCTGCTGAACAAAACGTGTGAGTATCTAAACGTTTGATTGACACAGATCTTATTTTTGTAATATTCTGAAAGCCAATGGAAAAATCCAATTGTCTTTTTGCCGAGGGAACCAGGGTGGAACACACATTTGAAGCTAGCAATGCCTACTTTGGGAACAACCAGATCCAACCAATCACAAACATTTAGTTATTTTGTGATACATTCAGAAATCCTATATACTATTGGATGTTTGTTAAGGGGAGCCCCTGCATTTGTTAACTTCCTACACAATAAGTCATCAATGCACCACTCCATAGTTTCCTTGATAAAGAATAGCAGGTGATTCTGTGTGTGTGTGTGTGTGTGTGTGTGTGTGTGTGTGTGTGTGTGTGTGTGTGTGTGTGTGTGTGTGTGTGTGTGTGTGTGTGTGTGTGTGTGTGTGTGTGTGTGTGTCTCTACACGTTCTGTGTACTCGTGAGCAGCTTGTCTTCCTCGTTTTGTTTAGTTTTTACACTAACTTTAGTCGTGTGGGCGTAGAATAGATTGGCACAAACTTATGGCACCCCCCGCCCTCCCCTTTCTTTTTTGCCGCCTCCACACACACACCCCCCACACACACACACACACACACACATACCATGTATACATCACTTCAGGGGACATTACATTGACTTACATGCATTTCCTGGAGACTTATCCTAACCTTAACCTTAACCAACACATGCCTAACCCTAATCCTTACCCTAACCAAGTCTTCTCCCTAAAATGAATGATTCCCCTTATGGGGACCTCCAATTTGTCCCCATAAGGGAGGCGAGTCCCCACACGTGACTGTGTAAACAGATTTAGATCCCCACAAGTATAGTAATACTAGGCCACACACACACACACACAGACACACACACACACACACTGGGACCTGGCACCTCGAGTCTAACGGCTTTACATTGACCACCAGTATTACGTAACGTGGCAAAAAGCTAAATGTTAAAACGCAGCCTCGCAGAGATGAGTTGTGTTCGGTGGGATTTGGAAGTTTTAATAAAAAATGCATCTTCACTTTCTAATAAATGCAGGTCTTTGTTTGGAGTTGCTCTGATGTAACTCACACTGAATGAAAAGGAAAGCTCCCCCCCACTCTTTAAAGACAATGTCAAGTCTGCCATCTTGTGTTCACTATCAGTATTACACCTCAAATCAATTCACGATGGAAAAGACAGAAGGATGAACACAGTACACATATTTAAGGAAACATTTGCAATAAAAGAATAAAATAAAATACAAAATAACGAATTGTAGATGAATTAAAAAGTTGTATTAAATGTCCAATACAAAGGTAAATAGAAATAAAATAAAGATAATAAGAAATTAAATATATGAATACATAAGAAGAAGAATAAAATAATATATAATAAAAATAGGAATATAAACTTAATTTAAAGTAGAAATATGCAATCAAATAAAATAAAGATATAAACATAAGAAGTTAAATAGAATTGCGCGATAAAATAAATAAAAAATTTAATATGAATTTAAAGTGCATTAAGAAAATCGAATATTTGTGTATATATAAACACAATCAATTAAAGTAAGTATATAACAAATAATGATAAGAAAATATATGTATATAAACGTACGAAGTTATAGTCAAATGTGCAATAAAAAAATAAGGATGAAAATATTAATAAAACATAATAAATTAAAGGACGAATGTGCAATGAAATGAAAGTCCAGATTGTCTTCCTTTAGGATCCTCACAAAGATATTGCTTTAAGAACATTTATCATCCTATATATCAAACACCGAGCCGACAGAAACCCCCTCTCCTCCGGCTGAAACACAGATTACACAGACTTTAAATTGCATGTTTATTTGTTTGAATAATGGCTGTTTTTGACTCACTACCTGCAATAAAGTGCCAATTAGTCTCCTCCTGAGATAATGAAACATTTGGAGCCCTGGTAAGTCGGAGCATTACTCACGCGGCCCGAGGGGGGTCATAATTACTGTAATTCACTAAAGACGGCAGCGCCATGAGTTATCCTTTTTCTTGGGAATGCAACCAATGTTATTGTTACAAACGCATCCAAACTCTCCTCGTGAACAGAGAGCACAGGCAGAGCGTTACAACAGTGCATGAATAGGGTTTACATCACACGTGCACACTAATGGAGATGCATGTTTCTGCAGGTGAGTATGCTCGTGCTTGTGCATGCATGAGATTTGCATAAAGTACTAGTGGTGTAAAGTAACTAAGTACATTTACTTAAGTACAATATTGAGATACTTGAGTATCTCCATTGTATGTTACTTCTTTAGTTACTTCACAGATGTGGATGAAGGATGTGAAATCTAATCAAGTGTTGAATCAGACTTTAGTTCCACCTGGAGTAAATCCACCAGCTACCCTGCAGTCTACAAAGTACTTCAGACTAGCTGCACCTTCACCAGCTTTGAGAACACTTTCATGATCAATCATTATAAAACATATCATATATATTATTCTGAAATGGAACAATCTGCACAACGACTACTTTCACTGTCTTTCACTATATTTTGATGAGAATACTTGTATACTTTTACTTGAGGAACATTTTGAATGCAGGACTTTTACTGTAACAGAGTATTCCTACACTCTGGTACTTCTACTTTTACTCAAGTACAAGATCTGAGTACTTCTCCCACCTCTGCAGTACTCTGAGTGGACACTTACCCACAGGTTTAGGGAGTAATGGATCACATGTAACAGGATTATGTAATCAGGATACAGTTAAATTAGAAAAAGACGTAATTGAATACCCGTTAAGTATGACACCTTGTCCTCCTGTATAACACCAGGTAATCCATAAGTAACATAAAGTAATCGGGTCACACTACGTTTATCAAATTCAGAAATTCTTTAGCGGTATCAGTAGAAAATAATGTATATAGCACGTGATTCGGTTGTTTTTTAACAGGTAATGAGTCACAGAATAAAGTAGGCCTCCCAACCCAGCATTCAGCTGACATAGTGTAGCCACACTTATATTAATATTTAACATATATTGTAAGAACATGCTGCAAAAATACATAAACATTACATTATTTAGGTTTCTAGCGCTGGCCTGTTACACAGTATTTCCCTCCCCTGGTAGTCTTTCCCTCCTATTGAACATTATTCTGTATTTTCTGTCTCATGCCATTCTCAGTCGCCCTCCATCACTGCTCTTCTCTTACTGGTGGTTTATGCGTGCTATCAAGATAATTTCATTATGGTTCGTGGCCTTCTCTCGGGGCATGATTGTGTTTTATAGGTTATCTGAGAAAAGGTCCAATCACGGCTCGTGACCGCGGGGCTCAGATCTGACATTTCCTGTTCGTCTCTGGAGTCTCTCTTCCACAGAAAAAGAATAATTACATCGACGGCTGCGGCTCTGCTTCTGCACATACAGTATGTCTGACTCTACTGAGGAGAGGCATCTATTATTTAACCCTGCTACATCTTGAGCAGGATCAAAATCAGGTGAAACGCCCAAGAAACATTGTGCATGATTTCCCCCGTGCAGGTCAAAGGGTTTTGGAGAAACTCCAGAGCCACAGCTGGGTCACAAGTCCCGCCTCCTCAGAATAATCTCACTATAAACATTGAAAAAGGCCTGTAAAATGTATTATTTGAGATGTATTCTGAGTTTCTCGCACTGTGATCACTCAAACAACTATTTATTTCGGTTTTTTTCTGCATCGATATAGAAAAAATATATACACAACCCTTTAAATGTTGATTTTTCCATTGTAATCTGGAATATTGCAGAAAATAGTCTCTGTGGAAAACACATGTTTATGATAATTACACGTTTTGTTCAGCACGATAATCTCCACATATTAAAAACACTTTTATAATTTTATGCAGAAGTAAAAAGCTAATGTTGGGCTCTAACAACTACAGCGTGGTCACATGACTTCACGTCACCACCGCTAAACTAAAGGCGGCTAATGTTTGGCGTGGTGACATTTAGTCATCACGCCAAACATTGACTTCCAGACGAGGAAACCAGGAAGCGGTTAAAAGCTGACTCTTTCAGGGTTTTAGGACTCAAACTGCATCCTTCTCCTCGTGGTGTGTTTTACAAGCTCACTCCCGCATTACAAAAAAACCAACCCATAACTGATCTACTCCATTTTATTTATTTTTAACTGATTTTGATGCATTAATGTGTTCATCACGGCTGCTAAAGGTGGAGCTAACTTTTAGTTACTGCAGCTGGATACTTTAAATCAGTGTTTCTCAAACTTTTTCATACCAAGGACCACTTAACCAATAAAAAAACATTCGCGGACCACCTAACTCCACAAATATCCAAAAACACATCGTTTTTTACAAATCGCCTGAAAATGGTACAAACAAGTGGCAACATGTGTGATGAAGGTGTTGGGCTGGGCTATATCATTCAATCGAAAGTGAAACTTAAACTCATTCCATTGCGGAGATATTCCCGCGAGAGTGCAGAAAACTTAAAGGGCACCTATCATGCAAAATGCACCTTTGTACGTCTTTTATACATGATTATGTGTCCCCGGTGTTCCAGGGAACTCGCCAAGTGTCAGAAAACACAACCCTCTCTATTTTCCTCCTTCGCCAAATCTCTAAAAAAGGGGCTGCAACGGATCTGAAAAAAATGGATCCACATTCCGACACTTTTCTACGTCACAAAGACGTACTCCGCTTATTGGTCAACTCTCCACCTATCAGGGGAATGAGCCACGGCCGTGCATTGCCAAACCTCTCATTCGCATATAGGCTATCGGCAGGCTACCGCAGTCACATCTGTGTTTCTGCCTGCTATTGCCAGGATGTCTAAGCCAGTTAAACCACGGACATGTTTATGAACTTCTCTCAAATCCAACACGGATATGCCTCCAAACTAATGCTACACCCGGGATCAATACCAACCATCCGGGACCAGGCCAGTGAGGACACATCCAACTCTGAAGCTGTAAGTTTTTATTTAGCGGTGTTTTTCCTGATAAAGCTATCTCTAGCTGGTAGCATGTAGCTTAGCCGTATCAATGTCGCCTCAACCCCAACTAGTAATCGGTTAGGTGTTTATATGTTCTTGTAACATTTTATTTTGTACGCTCCGCAGTCTTTGCTTTGTCTTTTATTTTAATTATCAGGCATTTGCGAACATGTTCAGACTGCCGTAATGGCGATCTGTGTGAAGGCTGTAAAGCCACGCCTGGCCTAGCCGATAACACAAGTATTTATTCTCCTATGTATTAGTATTTTGTATCCTCTAAAAAATCATATTGAGTAAGTTATAATAACAAACGTAATCTTCTGGAGGTAAGTGCCGTTTTTTCCAGCGTTATGTAAAAGCTTTTGTGATTGTAGTCTGTAAGAACATCATATATCATCGATCTGTAAGCTAAGCTAACCTACGCTACGCTAACTCACGCTACGCTACGCTAAGCTAAGCTAATGAGACATGCCGTTTATTGCAGCGTTATATGTAAAAGCTTTTGCATGTTTACTTGTGTGCGCACATGAATATAAATGGGGGTGTGTTAGGATACAACACTGTATGTATGTATGCGAGGGGACACACACCACGAGTAAAACGGAGCTAAAGCCCTGGTATGTTGTTGTTGACGACATGCATTTACTAATCTCAACCACTTTTTTTGTTGTGCTTTTTTTAACATTGCACAGGCTACGTGGCCAACTTGATGGACCTCATCTTCGACCAAGTCTTTGTGGACCCTGCACCATTATGAGCAACCTGACAGGGAGGAGGTCATCGCCGGGTATGCTACACGGTTCAGTTTGGCTGCTGTCTGAACCTAACATAGACATTTCACGGATCAGAGGACAACGCAGGCCGGAATCACCACTCTGATCCTCTCTCCATGGGTTCAAATAACCGTTGATTTTGACAATAAAGTTCCGAGTTGATATCAAATGTGTCGTGATTATTCATGTTTGGATGGGTAAAGAATATTCTGATTTCAAAAGCATAAGGTTGTGTGTGGACTTTTTTTGTCATACACATGGGTGCGTTATGCCATTGCTGTGTAGTATATAATAGTACAATGACAGAATGAAAGATTGCATAAAGCCATATACACCAGTATTAATTTCCATGAACAATATTAGCATTCGTTTTACAATTTCAGTCAAAACAAACCACTCAGTGCTCTATTTGCCTCAACTGTAGTCCAACTGTGTTCAGCTCTGTAAATATTCAATGCATTCTGCAGGGAAAACACATTTAGGCACACAATCCAGGATGATCCACCACACAGGTTAGAGTCCTCATGTTCCTGCATCCGTCTTTACACCTAGTGTGATAAACATATATTGAATGACATGTGAAAAATGTATTCTCTAAACAGACAACTTAGTGAAGCTAATGTTACGTGTGGTATCTCCATGCAGCACATGCTCCGGTTCAGAAGGCATCGTGGCGCAAGTTGCACATGTACCCCTTTAGAAAGAAGTCAATAACTGAGCTTTTAAAACACATGAAACACACATTGCTGACAACTGAGATGTTTGCACCTCCACCAAAACCTCCGCTGCTTCAGTTTCTGGATCAAATTGATAATATGCTTGAACACATGCATTGCTCTGAGATGACATGTGTATTCCACACTCGTAATCACAGCAAGCATGGTAACGTGACTCTCGCAGGCTCTTCTGCTGGGGGCGTGGTCAGCTGCTGCTCAGAATTTTCATAGGCAGGTTTGGAATAAAGCGAAAATGAGCGAAACGAGGCATGGCTAAAAAATGATCTGTTTGGTATTTTGGAAAATAAAATGTATAAATATACCTTATATAGGTATGGTCATACACTATATCATTTAAATATAGCATGATAGGTCACCTTTAAATTCATTAATTTATTTAAAATGTGAAATTGTACCAATATACTCACGGACCACTAGGGGCGCTCACGGACCACACTTTGAGAAGCACTGCTTTAACCTATAATTATATATCTATATTTATTTATTTATTTGGGGATTTTTATTTTTGTATTAGCTCATAATCTGAATCCATAACTAGCTTTAACATAATTGTAGTGTAGTAAAATCCACTATATTGACCTTCAAAATGTAGTGGAGTAGAAGTATAACGTATCAAGTACTTCAAAATCTTACTTAAGTACAGTTGGGTAAATGTACTTCATTATATGCAGTACCACTCTGCTCAGCATATGGCCATCCACTGCTAAACCAATCACATCTTTTTCCTGGGCTACGAGCCAACCAGCTTTCTCCTTCCAGAAAATGCCCTCAAGGTTGATTTAAAAAACTTCACACAGACTTGATGCTTCGGTTAAAGGTCTCCTCTCATGCTATTTATAGGCATATATTATGGGTCTCAGATATATACAAATATTTATAAAACATGTCTATGATGTGTTTTGCTCAAAATACGGATCATGCATTTTAGACATCCCTCATATCCCTTTATTCCAGCCCTGTTACTAAAGTGCTGATTCTGGGTCCTTAGCGTCCCTCTGTCAGAAATCTTGGAGTCATCTTTGACAACTGTTTTAAAATTTGACAAACAAATAAGCTCGTCAAGACAAGCTTCTTCCAGCTGCGGCTTCTGGGGAAGGTAAAAGCCTATCTTCCTAGTAAGGAACTTGAACAGCTAATCCACTTATTATAACGTCTCATTTAGACTACTGTAACCCCCTGTATATTGGTGTTGATAAGTGTTTGATCCGTCGCCTGCAGCTGGTCCAAAATGCGGCTGCACGCCTTCTTACTGGGAAGAGATGTTATGACCACATCACACCCGTTTTGGCAGACCTTCATTGGCTTCCTGTCAGTTACAGGATCCAGTTCAAGTACTTACTTGTTGTTGTTATATCATTGCATGGACTGGCACCACATTACCTGTCTGAGTTGTTGCACCGCCATGCTCCAGCTAGAGCAGGGATGGGCAAATGGCGGCCCCCACCTCCTCTTTTTGTGGCCCTCCGATTAATTTATAAACAACGTAATTAAAAAAAAAAAAAAAAAAGTAAATATTATTTTTTTTACTTGTAGTACTGATACCGTCCACTAGACTCCTAGTTACGTCGCGAGCTGCGTAGATGATTTCAAATACCGTGAAATAATCTGTGATGCATTTGTGTGTTTTGTGTTTGTTTCCCGGGGAAACCCTCACAAGACACACCGGCTGTTGTTATGCCTGCTGTGACGTTAAGTTGCCTCTTGTAATTATGCCCTTACAAGCTTCAAAGTAGTTTTTATCATCTGAATTTGGCGAAAACAAGTTTAATATTCTAAAAACCAAGACTTTGTTTATTTGAAATCAGATGAAAACAAACTGTCACGGACCCTGCCGTGTTATCTGTGATTACTACGCTTTTCATTCATAATTTCAGCGGGAGGGGGGGGGGGGGAGTGGCGCTGAGGAACAGCAGAGTGCGGGCTGACAGGTGTCTGTGTTGACATTCCCCTTATTGTGGAATAAGGGGAATGCAGAGGTTCAAGTTAGACAACTAATGTCTGGGTTAGTGTTCATGACTTCATGTGTATGTCATCTAATGGTTAATGTCGATACACACACATTATCCGTGCTTTCCAATAGTTTAAAATAGTTATATTCCACTGTTTAATAACCTGTTCAATACAAACATGCCACTTGTAAAAATGAAATAAAATGTCTGTGAACTGATATTTGTTCAGTCAGCTTATTAGAGGATGTTCCCATTTTTTGGGGATGTTCCCTTTGATTGTAAAATGTCAATGAAGATGTCAGAGTTAGTATATTTGTTAATAATTACATACAACACATGGAATTTTTGTGTGTGTGTTCCAAGTGAATCTGCGGCCCCCTGGTGGCCAGTACATCAATGGTGTGGCCCCCACCACCATCCAAGTTGCCCATCCCTGAGCTCGAGCATTGCGCTCAGCTCAGCAGAATATGTAGGTGGTTCCTCGGTGCAGGAAAAAAACCTGAGGTGACGGGGCTTTCAGTGTAGCAGCTCCCAGACTGTGGAACAGCCTCGCAGCTCATATCCGGACTGCTGAGTCTATTGCACTTTTTAAATCTCAGCTAAAAACTCACCTCTTTGCACTGGCTTTTAATATAGTTGAACATTATATTTTTATATTTGTATGTGTTTTTTATAATTGTTTTATTATTGTACTCTCATTGTGTTATTTAATATTGTAGTTATTGCCGTACAACACTTTGGTCAACTGAAGGTTGTTTTAAATGTGCTATATAAATAAATAAAGATTAGCTTGAAAATGTAATTTTACAACAATTAAATCCCGCCGTGATTAAATGCCATCATGTTCCAAACCACATCAAGGATTCTCTCTGAAACAGTATGGAGCTTAAATGCTTTTCCTCTTGCGGGTTTATCACAAGGTGAGTTCCTTTTGAGCTTTTTAACACATACTCTCTCCAGTGCAGGTTAGCTCTGAGTGTTAGCGATGCTAATGTAAACACCGACCGTATTACGTCCAAAACACGTCGCGCATTGTTTCTGATAGCAACGTTTCTGATTGGGCCGTGGGTCCACATTTCAGATATTACGTCATATCGGACGCAAATCTGGATCAGCTCCGTTGTTCTACCGTTTTTAGAGATTTGGGTACGAAGGAAAAGAGAGAGGGTTTTGTTTTCTGACACTTTGTGGGTCCCCTTTAAACCGAACCCACAGCGATGGCAGCGACCCAAACACTCTTCAGGGTTTCTTGTCCAACCTGCTGCGGCCCTCTGGCCTGCAGTGAGATGATGAAGCCCTCTGTATTAAATTACTCTCCTAATTTAATAAACTGTGTCGTTGTTGTGCTCATTATCATCATTACAGGTTCATTACAGGAAGTCATCGGGGACATGAAATCTGCATGCTAGAAAATGTAAATTAAGGATTTGCTTAGTGAGTCTGACCGAGTTAATTGAATCAGCCGCGTAACAAAAGCTTTCCAGAAGTCCTCGGAGAATTCCATAGAGACATGTTTACGTTTTCTTTTTCTATTTGTGTGTTTTTGGAATTGCGTAGCGACATATCTAAGTGAAAGGAAGAACTTCAAATCCCCTCTAGGGCTGAACAATTTGAAAAAAAAATATGTTTGTGATTATTTTTGAATTCACAATTTTGGAGGGATTGATCGTTTATGCATCATTATTCTCATTATCATTTTAAAATATTTTTAAGCCAAACAATATGTTTTGTTAAATCTAGAATTCCATTTGTAGGCTTGGATATCTCTAAACATCCACAATACTTCACTCAAAATGGTATTTTTACACATATGTAGCTTTTAAAGGGGCCCAATTATGCTATGTGTTGACTTCATAGAGACTTTCTGTCTTTCTGTAATCGTGTACCTGCATATCAAAGTGCAGTAAAGAGTTAAAAGTCCTTTCTAAGGCGGAACATTTGTAAAAAATCTCTAATTTTGATTATTTTGACTGATATTGCAAGTATGAAATTAGTCACAAAATCGCACTGATTGATCAGTATTGGTACCAAACAAATACGTGTATTATTAGAGCAGAATGGGCTCTGAACAATTAGAGCAGGGGTGTCAAACTCAACTTCATCACAGGCCACATTCGCATAAAGGTTGCACTCAAAGGGCCGGTTGTAACTATATAAATATATATATAAAATAATGTATTATATTACATTATTGCCTCTGAATTGGATTATTATTGAATAGGATAATAACTTAGTAATTAACTCCGTCTGAAAGCAGAAGTCCAGGGCAAATAATTGCAAGTCTCTTCAGTGCGCATGTCACAAAACGAGATGCATTGTGGGACATGTAGTTTATGGGCAACTTGCTTCTGTAAAGTGGCATGTAACCGTATAATAAACGTATTATATTCTTTGCAAACTCTTGCGGGGCCACATAAAATGAAGTCGCGGGCCGGATTTGGCCCCCGGGCCTTGAGTTTGACACCCCTGCGTGAGAGGCACAAAATATGAACCTGAGAAATTAGCAGAATACGTCCTCTTCAACAAATATTGTGCTTCCTTCTTTGATATGAGTATTGCACTAGTCCATATTGATATTTTGTTAAATTCCCATCCATTTATTTTCTATTTGTGAGCCTTACAGGTAACACTGTGAATATTTGCATCACTTTCGAATACAGTAACGCTCACAGGGATGGAAAGAAACGTTATAATTAAACAATCACTAAGAATGTTTGAAATATTGTGAAATAAGTTTATTTGCCAAGAGTCAATCTGCCTCTAAACGATAGGACACATCTTCTCTTTCTGCTCCTTGCGAGGTGAAGCTTTGACATGCATTTCAAAGTGCCAGTTTATCCAAATAACAATTCATATCAAATCAAGTCTCATCAACCCCTGTTGGCATGCTTGCTCCTGTCAGATGTCATCTTTACTTCACCATGACGCTCCAGTGATTGTGATCTGCTCTAATTAGCAGCTGATGTTTAGTAAATCTGCGAGAGTCTCCATTGTTAGAGAGAGGATTAGATTCATCCTGTACACACACACTCTTTCTATCAACATAAACACCCATTTCTGTTTGCTTTCCCACACATTCACCATGTCTCTGCTTTCAAATTTCACATTCAATTTGAATTATCTTCTCTAAATGTGTCTTGGATTTTATCTCACAATCTAATTATAATTGTGGATGTTATCGAACCATAAAGCCTTGAAGGTCTCCTGCAGCAAATTGCATTAATTTCTAAGGTTGCATTTGGTTGTACCGGTAGTGAGAATTGCAGGCTTCATATCTTTTCTTTATGGGATGATCCAGAAATTGGTATCTACCTAGTTCCCTCTAGTCCCCAATAGGATTGTTTTCATTGGATTGTTCCAAACGCACCTTTACGATACTTCCACGTTTTGATCAGCAGGATAATGTACACATATAAACACACTTTTAGGATTTTTGAAGGCTTAAAGTGGACCTATCATGCTATATTTGAATAATATATTGTAGGGCCATACCTATATAAGGCAAGGCAAGGCAAGGCAAGGCAAGGCAAGGCAAGGCAAGGCAAGGCAAGGCAAGCACTTTTCAACACAAGGCAATTCAAAGTGCTTTACAAAAAACGAAAGACATCAAGAAAATGGCATTTAAAATCAGTCATTAAAAAGAAAAGATAATAAAAGAAACATTAAAAGAAAAAAAACATGGATAAAAGTTACAGTGCAGTTTAAGATGTAAATAGTTCAATTAAAAGCAGCAGCAAAAGAAAAGTCTTTAGTCTGGATTTAAGGTATATTTATACTTTTTTTTTTCAAAATACCAAACAGATCATGCATTTTAGCCATGCTGTATTTTGCTCTCCTCCAGCTCTGTCTTTGCATGCGCTGCAGCTGACCACGCCCCCCTGCAAAGGAGGATATTACTGATTTTCTTTGAATATAACAATGTAAATACTGAGTTGAGAGAATAGTCAGGGGATTTGGGCGATGGGAGACACATCTATGGAATCAGAATTTCAAAAGCTTACCATTAAATGACGGATATGCCTTTCTGTCTGTGATGTTTTACAAATCAGATATTAATGTGTAGAAGTAAAACATGAGAAATAATATAGCAATATCCTGTCAAATTATGTAAAAACATGAATAAAACTAAGTCACATGACTTCACGTCACCACCGCTAAGCTAAAGGCGGCTAATGTTCGGCGTGAAACATACTTTATTTCAGGCTTTTTACTTTATAACTTAAAGGGCACCTATCATGCAAAATGCACCTTTGTACGTCTTTTATACATGATTATGTGTCCCCGGTGTTCCAGGGAACTCGCCAAGTGTCAGAAAACACAACCCTCTCTATTTTCCTCCTTCGCCAAATCTCTAAAAAAGGGGCTGCAACGGATCTGAAAAAAATGGATCCACATTCCGACACTTTTCTACGTCACAAAGACGTACTCCGCTTATTGGTCAACTCTCCACCTATCAGGGGAATGAGCCACGGCCGTGCATTGCCAAACCTCTCATTCGCATATAGGCTATCGGCAGGCTACCCCAGTCACATCTGTGTTTCTGCCTGCTCTTGCTAGGATGTCTAAGCCAGTTAAACGTTGTGCTGTTGTTGGCTGCAAGACTCGGAACAGGGGACTGCATGCAATGCCATCAGTGCAAAAAGAAAATAATCTGTGGCTAGACTTCATTTTCAAGGGACATGTAAATCTGCCGGGGCCAGAAGACCCCGGCAGATTTCTGTGTGTGTGTTCCAAACATTTTACCACGGACATGTTTATGAACTTCTCTCAAGTCCAACACGGATATGCCTCCAAACTAATGCTACACCCGGGATCAATACCAACCATCCGGGACCAGGCCAGTGAGGACACATCCAATTCTGAAGCTGTAAGTTTTTATTTAGCGGTGTTTTTCCTGATGAAGCTATCTCTAGCTTGTAGTATATAGCATGTAGCATGTAGCTTCACCGTATCAATGTCGCCTCAACCCCAACTAGTAATGGGTTAGGTGTTTATATGTTCTTGTAACATTTTATTTTGTACGCTCCGCAGTCTTTGCTTTGTCTTTTATTTTAATTATCAGGCATTTGCGAACATGTTCAGACTGCCGTAATGGCGATCTGTGTGAAGGCTGTAAAGCCACGCCTAGCCTAGCCGATAACACAAGTATTTATTCTCCTATGTATTAGTATTTTGTATCCTCTAAAAAATCATATTGAGTAAGTTATAATAACAAACGTAATCTTCTGGAGGTAAGTGCCGTTTTTTCCAGCGTTATGTAAAAGCTTTTGTGATTGTAGTCTGTAAGAATGATCATATATCATCGATCTGTAAGCTAAGCTACGCTACGCTAATGAGACATGCCGTTTTTTGCAGCGTTATATGGAAAAGCTTTTGCATGTTTACTTGTTTGCGCACATGAATATAAATGGGGGTGTGTTAGGATACAACACTGTATGTATGTATGCGAGGGGACACACACCACGAGTAAAACGGAGCTAAAGCCCTGGTATGTTGTTGTTGACGACATGCATACTAATCTAAACCACTTTTTTTGTTGTGCTTTTTTTAACATTGCACAGGCTACGTGGCCAACTTGATGGACCTCATCTTCGACCAAGTCTTTGTGGACCCTGCACCATTATGAGCAACCTGACAGGGAGGAGGTCATCGCCGGGTATGCCACACGGTTCAATTTGGCTGCTGTCTGAACCTAACATAGACATTTCACGGATCAGAGGACAACGCAGGCCGGAATCACCACTCTGATCCTGATTCAAATAACCGTTGATTTTGACAATAAAGTTCCGAGTTGATATCAAGTGTGTCGTGATTATTCATGTTTGGATGGGTAAAGAATATTCTGATTTCAAAAGCATAAGGTTGTGTGTGGACTTGTTGTCGTACACATGGGTGCGTTATGCCATTGCTGTGTAGTATATAATAGTACAATGACAGAATGAAAGATTGCATAAAGCCATATACACCAGTATTAATTTCCATGAACAATATTAGCATTCGTTTTACAATTTCAGTCAAAACCAAATCCAGGATGGTCCACCACACAGGTTACAGAGTCCTCATGTTCCTGCATCCGTCTTGACACCTAGTGTGATAAACATATATTGAATGACATGTGAAAAATGTATTCTCTAAACAGACAACTTAGTGAAGCTAATGTTACGTGTGGTATCTCCATGCAGCACATGCTCCGGTTCAGAAGGCATCGTGGCGCAAGTTGCACATGTACCCCTTTAGAAAGAAGTCAATAACTGAGCTTTTAAAACACATGAAACACACATTGCTGACAACTGAGGTGTTGGTGGAGTTATACCTTTTATCACCCTAAGTTATTGAACTTTCCAACGGTTGTTGCACGATGTTGGAAGAAAAGGACTGTAAACTATTAAACGCAATGAGTCCATTGTATATATGCTGAAAATATGAATGTCTCCCTTTATAAATATATATATGTATCGCTGTGTTTGCGTTACAAACTCTAAGTTACAAACTGTACACATTGCATTCTTGCTAATTAGCCAAAATATGAATGGAATAAGTAGCCACCATCGTAACAAACAGAGTAAAAATAAATAGGGACAACAGCTTGTCAACTAACCATTCAGAAACGTCCTGCTGCAACCGAGATGTTTGCACCTCCACCAAAACCTCCGCTGCTTCAGTTTCTGGATCAAATTGATAATATGCTTGAACACATGCATTGCTCTGAGATGACATGTGTATTCCACACTCGTAAACACAGCAAGCATGGTAACGTGACTCTCGCCGGCTCTTCTGCAGGGGGCGTGGTCAGCTGATGCTCAGAATTTTCATAGGCAGGTTTGGAATAAAGCGAAAATGAGCGAAACGAGGCATGGCTAAAAAATGATCTGTTTGGTATTTTGAAAAATAAAATGTATAAATATACCTTATATAGGTATGGTCATACACTATATCATTTAAATATAGCATGATAGGTCACCTTTAACTGAAAAAACTTTTGAGAGGAGGGAACCAGAAGTGGTAAAATGCTAACTCCTTTTTGTGTCCATGGATTAATTCCTGCTCCTCTCTGTCTGTCTCTCTGTCTGATTTCTACGCTTGTTTCTGACTCACTCACTCCTTTAATAGAGGGCACGATCCAGTTCTCACTCTCTCTTTGTTACAACAAACCCAAACACAGTGATTCATTTTCAATTCAATAAAAACCAATACCTTTGTAACCATCAAATGGAAGTCATTGTGTGTGTGTTCACCTAGCACTGAGCTCTGGATGACACATAATATAAGCCCTAGGCTACCAGTAAAACACAGAGTGAACAAAACAATTATACAGGTTTCTATTTCTATACAGACCTGTACGTGAATATAGGCAAAAAAAACCATCCTGCTACGCTGTTAGCCAGGGTTGCCAACTCTCACGCATCTGGCGTGTGACACACGCTTTCACTCTCAATCTCACGCTCTCACGCTGCCCAAACTATTCTCACGCCAAAAACAAGAATACCGAAGACTAGAAACGGTTTTGAAAACTTTTGTCAGGTAGTGATCATCTTCTCAATAGAACATCTTTGATAATGTCTTCTGGCCAATCAGAAGCAAGATAACGGCGTGGTGTTGTTGCAGGAAGTCCCCACGGAGAATAATGTTGCTGTAGTACATCTCTATACGTCGATACAACATTACGTGTTGATAGAAATCAACACGTAATGAAATAAGACCCCACGGTTTGATGATTGATAGGTGTGTGGGCTGTCTTTCATTTTGACACACAGAACAATGGGGGCTATCCGCCCTTATCCACAATGTAAAGTCATTCACAGCCTCTTCTCTCTGTGAGGAGCAGCAGGTTCAGCTTTCAGAACAAAGTAACAACAAACTAAAATGGCATTCATTTTTTTAAATATGTCGTGTAGTAATAGATTTATTTATTTTTCTTCTCAAGAGAGTACCAGAATGTGTATTTTACGTTAGTATTTCAAAAAATCTCCTGGGGGAGAATCCCCCCAGACCCCCCTGCATTTTCCAGGAGATTATTGCGATAAAGGATAATATTGTCGGCACCGTTGTATGACCATTTTAGACCACTGACATAATGATAATATATAATAATAATTCAAGTACATCCTTTCTAACTGCTAGTCACATCCTCATGTAAATGGAAATTTATCGAGTTCATTTTTATTTATCGTACGATAAGTCAATTAATTGCTTATTGCGACAGGCACACAATAAAACAGTGGAAACAAACATGTGTTTGACTTTCATTAGTGAATGAAACTTTGTGCCCTTTATAGTCTGTGTCCAATGTTGTGTATTTGTATATATTGTATATATATCCTATATCCTATATATATGCTAAGGTCCCGCTGCTGACACGATAGCAGTCATTTAGTGTGCATATGTTAATTAAACCCATGATATCAAAATCTCACTCCAGCCAGGTACCCAAAGTTGGCAACCCTGGGGATAGGCTACACACAATTGCTCCTAATCTACCTTTCAAACCAAGACAAAAGATAATAACTTCCTCATTGTGATATCAATCTTGTACAGCAGGAGGATGGAGTTACTCTGTTATTGAAAGGAATATACCACTGTAATTGTGTAGGAGGTTTTGCATTTGGGGTCTTTTTTTAAAGCTGTTTATTCGCAGTTAAATAAAAAAATGTGAACTTTTGTTTACGTCATGAATAGGCTACTTAATGGTGGGGTATGTAATTTATTTCAGAAACACTTGTTGTTATATTCCATGGAATGCTCTTAACATCCTGATAGCAATGAATATATGAAATGCTTTGACAAATCCATAAACACATTTCATCAGTGGAAGCCGTGGCGCTGTAAAAAGCTCGACCAATCATCTGAGCCGGCCCGGCTAAAGTAACTGGATAGCCTACCTGCCTGTCAGCCTTCCATCTGGGCACAAACTTATCTCGTGCCCTCATTGGTCATGTGCGCGTTCGTGTGTGTTGGAGGAGGGGCTCTGTGAGGAAGTCTGAAGGAAGGGGCAGATTGTTTCCGGTTGTGTATTTTCAAATTCTAGCACACTCGAGCTGGTTTCTCCAAAATGTACATACCCCACCTTTAAGGATTCAAGATTCAAGGATTTTATTGTCATTTGTACAGTGTAGATATATCAATGAAAATCTTAGGTCACAGGCTCCTCCAACAGTGCAACACAATACAATTAAAATAGTGCAAGTAAATACAAATACAATTGAATAGAAATAGTGCAAGGAATGTTATTGATGTTTTGTTTTTTTTAACAAGGTACAGTTTGGTTTGTTTTCACACTCATAATGAAAACCCTTAACATTCAGCAGTACTGTATACCCTAAGAAACTCAAAGAGCATTTTGATAAGAAGCCCAATAAAAAGAGACTGATACTACATCATCATTTCTTTCTGAATAATACCCATGCGCATAATTATTCAAACCTTTATTAGAACAAGTTTTGCAACAAAGAATTTGCATCGCTGCTGGGATATGAAACTATGAAATGGATATAAATAGAAGCCGCTCTTGCCCTGTACACATCGGCTGACACTTGTTTTAAACACATAAGACGTTATTTATATGCGTTTATACTGACAATATCGCACAGAACAGGAGCTCCAAGGACTGTTTGGAGCACGTTGCTACTTTGACACCTCAAACAACAAAAAGCTCACTGTATTGAGAGACGAGATTAGCCGGGCTAATATGCTACTGTTACATAATATAAATGCAGGTTATTAATTGCTTAGCAGTACCCAACAATGCAAACACATCATGGATTTAGATCAAAACTAAAAGCATAGCCACAGTTTATGACAAGTGCAAACAAACAACCACTATCTAAATGACAGTCACCTTGACCTTGAACAGTGATAATGCAGAGCCATCTTATGTTACTGTGCAAACACACACACACACACACACACACACACACACACACACACACACACACACACACACACACACACACACACACACACACACACACACACATCCTGCTAGCTGCAGCCAGTGGCACACACACACGTGTTACAACGTCAGACATATATATGATCAGCTCGCAGCAGCTCGTCAGACAAGTTAATCCAACCTCAAATTTGTTTCACTACGTTGCATTATAACAGAGGTGGAGAAGTACCCAGATCTTGTTTTTAAGTGAAAGTAGAAGTACTCAGATCTTGTTTTTAAGTGAAAGTAGAAGTACTCAGATCTTGTACTTGAGTAAAAGTAGAAGTACTCAGATCTTGTGCTTGAGTAGAAGTAGAAGTACTCAGATCTTGTACTTGAGTAAAAGTAGAAGTACCAGCGTGTAGGAATACTCTGTTACAGTAAAAGTCCTGCATTCAAAATGTTCCTCAAGTGAAAGTAGAAAAGTATTCTCATCTAAATATAGTGAAAGACAGTGAAAGTAGTCGTTGTGCAGATTGGTCCATTTCAGAATAATATATATGATATGTTTTATAATGATTGATCATGAAAGTGTTCTCAAAGCTGGTGAAGGTGCAGCTAGTCTGAAGTACTTTGTAGACTGCAGGGTAGCTGGTGGATTTACTCCAGGTGGAACTAAAGTCTGATTCAACACTTGATTATATTTCACATCATTCATCCAGATCTGTGAAGTAACTAAAGGTATTAAATACATGTAGTGGAGGGAAATGTATTGACTTGGTTATACATATATACTTATTCTACTCTGGCACTGGCAGTATAGGTAAAACAAAACAAAAAAACATGCCATCGTCCTTAAATTCAAATGCAGTTTTTTGTATATGGTAATGATGAAAAATAAATAAAAATGAATAAATGAAGTAGTAATAAATGAAGACTTTCAAAGCAAATAATAAAAAAAAAAATGTATACATGTATATGGTCATGCATAATGAATATAATAATAATATGACAGCAAAATTATATATATAAACAAAATAAAATATTAATTTAATAAAATAAAAAGGAAATTAGGAATAATACAAATATATATATAAAAAAGGAACAAAATATAGGCCTACGTATACATGCATATTAATAATCATAATATTTGTTTTATTAATGTTATTTTATTATATACTTTGCAATATTATAATGCGTTTTTAGGGCAACCTTCAAACATCTGAGTTGTCCAGATATAACAGACAACAACAGCCTCTCGACTCACTGGGGCATTTACAGTACTGTTTATTAATGCGTCTCTCTGTTAAAGAAACGACTAAATATTGTGGTCTTTGTTCATTGTGGGTGTCGCCCCTCTCTCTCTTGGGGGGGGGGAGGGGGGGCGTGTGCAAAGGGGTGGCAACGTATCGACATCACCGGTTGGTCCTTATACTGTGAAAGCCAAAATAAAACGAGATAAAACTTTTCTCTCGGACCTGGAATCACATGGCAGTGAAAGAAAAATACATCTTAGATTACAAAAAGCTTATTTACTTCCGGGTGTAATGGTGTTTGGCACCCGGCGTTGTGCGCGAGGCTTTTTCTCTCTGTTCTTTCCGGGGGTCGCGAGCGGGCTATATCACTTTAGCCGACTTGCTAGCTAACGTAAAGAAAGTGGAGAAGACGGAGGCTAAACGGGAGCTTTATCCGCCTACACAGACCTATGCGACGGATAACAGGTAACGCAGCTCTCCTTGTACTGCTTTCCATCTCATCAAATATCCTCTTTGTTGTTTTTATTTCACATTATTATTTTTTTACGACATTTTTCTTTACCGTAAGGGTCTTGGGCTTCGTCAACAACAGCATACGTAGCTTTAGCATCACGGTGCGAAAAAAGGGGTTGCGTATTATCTTATTTTGGCTCCTAAAGCTAGGTAACCCTTATTGATAACGTGGCCTGTATTTGAGTCACCATTCCCCCTGCAGTGCCTCACTGTGTTTCCACCTTTACCGCAAAGCATAATAGATTTATCAAGGAGGGGTAGCGAATTACTGCTACTCCTTCACATTACATTATACTCATAATATCTGCAATCAGCCATACATAAATATACAAACTCAGAACAGCAAGAACCTGCAAGTACATCCCTTTCAATAAGCAATTTTATATGCTGGTGCATTAGATTTAAATGAACCAAATGCTGCTGTGCTCTAAGGTGCAAAATACTCAGAGTATGTCCGACTAAAGGGCAATTATCACTAGTTTTAGGTATCCAATTACTGCTACTCCTTCACATTACATCACATTACATTTACCCAAAGCGACATACTGTAGGTGCAATCACACATATAGAGACAGACTCAGAATAGCAAGAAATCTGCAAGTACATCCCCTTACAAAAAGCTATTTTTAATTGCTGGTGACCAAACAGAATATAGTCATGACCCATCCTTTGCCTTTCACTGTGCTATAAGATGCATCATGCTAACTGCTAATCTCAGTTGCTACTTGGCTATAAGGTGCACAAGATGCTGAGTGTATAAGCTAACATGCTAGGTGGCTAACCACTGCTACCCCTTCACATACATTACATTGCATTTACCCAAAGCTAAGTGCAATCAGACAAGAAACCTGCAAGTACATTCCCTTTCAAAAAGCATTTTAAGTGCTGGTGCATTAGCTTCAAATACACCAAACTCTCAGTCTCTTTGCTAAAAGGGCAGCTATCACCTGTAATGTATCAGTATATAGTCATGACCCAACCTTTGCATTTCACTGTGCTATAAGGTGCACAATACTCTTGAGTTTGCATGCTAACTGGAAACATTTATGTCCAATTAATTGGGCAATAAACTCAGTTACTACTTCACTAAAAGGTGCACAAGATGCTGAGTTTATGCTAACCTCTGCTAGCCAATTACAGCTACTTTTACTTTGCATTTCACCCCCAACGTTGTTACTGTGCTATGGGGTGCACAATACTCACCAGTCATTTATCAGTATATAGTCATGACCAGACCTTTGTATTTCACTGTGCTATAAGGTGCACAAGATGATGAGTTTATGCTAACCTGTTAGCATCTCCCTCTGTGCAATAATTTCCATTTATAAGTAGAATAAAAAGCCAATTTCAGCTGATTTTACTTTGCCTTTCACACGCCAGTTGCCACTATGCTACAAGGTGTACAATAATCTTGAGCTGCATGCTAACTGCTAACATCTATGTCCGTTTAATTGGGCAAAAATCCCCAGTTATAATATCATTTCCTGTTACTTTGACTTTGCCTTTCACTTGCCAGTTGTCACTGTGCTATAAGAGAGTCTGTAGGCTTGCTAACACCTCTGTCTAATAAAAGGGATGTAATCAGCACTTAATTATCAGGATTCAAGTCATGAGCCATCCTGCCTGCCTGCCTGCCGAGATTCTTCAGATCCGGCTGGGCAAGATTTGTGCCTTGAAGCAATGCAATGGTGTAGCAATGCAATGGTGTAGCATTGCGGTACATTGATTACAGACCGAGGCCGGTGTAGATTTCCAGAAGAACAGAGAGGGAAATTGAACCGCTTTTTTAAATTTATGTTTGGTCGATATGTCACGGGGTCACGGTTTGCTGACGGCAGTAAGATATAGTCCGGCGAAACAAGGTCAAACGTGGACGGCAGAGCAGCTCGTGTGTGTGTGTGTGTGTGTGTGGGTGGGTGGGTGGGTGGGTGGGTGTGGGTGTGTGTGTGTGTGCTAATCCACTATATTTCTTAGGCTAATATTGTCCTGTTTACTCCACTACACTTTACCGATTCAGATTATAAGCTAATTCAAACTATAAATCAACTTCTAAATAAACCCATTGACATATAATTATAGGTTACCATACCAACAGTAGTATAACAAGTTATTTACATTAGCTGCACCTCCACCAGCTGTGATGAACACATTCATCATAATCCAGTCATATATATGATTCTGAAACGGGCCGTTACTCTTATAATATACTTTGAGTTTTGGTACTTCAAGTATATTTTATCGCCAATACTTTGATGGACGTTTACTTAAGTGAAAAGCCTGAGGACTTCTTCGAGCTCTGTAACATTGATCTGGAGATTGCCTCTGGTTGCTAAGATACAATCTTCACGGCATTATTTCACATGATGTGTTTTGTTGGTGGCACTTTGTCTTGGCGGGGGCTTTGGTTCATTGCGTGTGACAGAGCAGTATGCACGCATGACTTTGGACATTTTGAAGTGTAAAAATAGAAGTTAATGTCGGCTGCATGCCTGAAGTGTCATGTGCCTTTCCATAGGCTGAATGACGCGAGTGTCTTAGCGAAAGAGAAGGCCTTCCTAACATGTATCCCTACATTATAATATGACGCTTCCTCCTTTGTGTCTGGTGGATGTTAATCTCTACTTGCTCAATCCTAATAGCCTCCTGGAATAAGTGGTTTTAAATGGCTTGTCTTTAATCTGGGAGTCAGGACGTTTCTCAGGCCAGAGTCCAGGACAACGTGTGTCGCAACAGATTTACGTTCCTAAAGAACAAGTGAGAGGTCATGATGAGGATAGACTTCATTTATATATTTAATTACATTTGTATTTTTTTTTTCATTTAAAAAGCGCTACCAATTGAGCTATGGCGTCCCAGAAATTATAATATTTCAAACATTATTCACATTATCGTTGAGAAATAGATACACAGGGTTCTTACGGTCATTAAAAACCTGGAAAAGTCATGGAAATTCAAAAAGCTAATTCCAGCCCCTGGAAAAGTCATAGAAATGTAACTAAAGTTGCATCAAATATAATTTATATTTGATCTAATCGCCAAAATAGTAATACTACAATGATAATAGATAGGTATCGTAATGAAACGTAAAATGGCTTTTAACTGACGAGGTGTTTTGCTGGAGAGAGATTTGAGTTGCTTTAGCGTAAGCCTACTATGTGATTTGTTTTAGATAGGCACGACATGTTTCATATGCAGACCTTATTTTCCTGTTCCATGTTAAAATAAACAGTTTCAGTCGTACCGCTGAGAGTAATCTCTTTGGTCATGGAAGATTAGGTAAAGATCCTGGAGAAGTCATGGAAAATCATTGGTGTGTTTATTTATTTTTTAGAGGGTCCGTACCAGGATTTTATTTTCCGATCGAATGTTGGACAGGACATCATTCAGCTAATTGTTTACATATTTTGCCTTTCGATATTGCACTATTACTTATTGTGTTTTCCATTAACATTTCAATAGCTCTATTATACGGCCGATTTCTGTACGTGCAGATGTGAACAGGTGGACCGTTGGAAGCTAAACAAAAAAGCCAGACGTTTAGTTTTATCTGCAGACAAAACAATAAATGGAAATGAGGAACAAAGTGTTTTCAATGTCAGGCTGTTTCTATTCCTCTGTCGGAGTTGAAGACCACAGACTGCTTTACTTGCCCCTTCATTTCTAAATCTTAGATATAAGGGTACATTTCCCTGATTAGTCCTAATACTCCAGCGCTACCCAGAGAAAAACAGAGACCCTGGAAAGTCACAATGTTGTTTTGTCAACATCATAAAAGACTACAATCAGAGCAGTTACTTCAATCCACCGTGAATGAATCCTGTTATTTAACGGAGGCTTAAAAGGCATCTGATCAAACTTGTTTTCCTGTTTTCAACGGGGCTATTTCAGTCCACTGATTGCCTCGGATGTGAAAACACAGGCCTGTAGTTTGTTGAGCTGAGTGAGAGTAAACAGATCTCTTCCTGAGCAGAAGTATGTGTTCTAAAGTCAGCTGCTTCCACGTCATCGACAGCAGGGTTCCCAACCTTTATCGTGCCAAGGACCGGTTGTCAATTTGAACTGATTTTAATATTTACTCACCACCAGCAGCAACAGAGGCTAATTGTAACAGCCTGAACAAATACTAGAACAATATGCATCCAAAACATTTTAACAACGTTTAAAAAAGAACCGGTGTCGTTTTTTCGGAAAACCAAAAAACAGACGTTATTCAGTTTTTAAGCCAAAACAGATAAATTAACGTTTTGTTTATGATTTACGGATAATCATGGGAAAACAAGGTGTGTGTGTGTCGATTTTGGGGGAAAAAATCTAATTGCGATTTTTCTGACAGATATTGCGATTCGATTTGCGATATTTGTTTTTAAGCGACCCAACGGAAGTTTATTGTAAAATGTGGCCATATCTCCAGCTAGGAAGGTCGCATCAACGTGCTCCCGTCTCTAGCACCCCTGCAGCCCGAGCTACGAGTGAAAGAACTAAACTTACATGAAACTTCCGTTGGGTTGCTTTAAAGTCAAGCTTCAGTTTCAGATTCACCCTGTGATAGAAACATGTGATGGAGCAGTACTAACCTGAGTCAGATGGTTCACCAAGCCATCTAAAGCTCCATTGGAAGCCATTTGGGAAGGGCAGGCACTTTCAAAAGCACTTGGCAGGTGATTGGATCAATCTGTCTATCACCTTCTATCATGGGCCACTTCTGATTGATTAACAATGGCTGGTACATGTGGAGCACAGCACTTCTGATTGGTGTGGATGACTGACACACAAGAAGAACCAAAGAAAAATTGTAATAAATAAAAGATATGTTAACAAAAATCGCAGGCTTTGCGATTTGATAATAGCATGATTTAAAATCGCGATTTCGATTTAAAATCGATTAATCGTTCAGCCCTAGTGTGTGTGTGACTGGCATTTGTTTTCAGAAGATATTATGATGGTGACGTTCGTTCCGGTGCACTCCAACAGCATTTAGCACGACATCGAGATTAAACTAATTTATTTTGGGAACACCCGCAGATACCTATGGAGTTAGCCAGATGTGTGTAAATTACAGTTCATGGTCATTTGAAAACAAATGCCGGTGTCGGACAGACACAAACACACCGAACACACAGAGCTGAGCAGAGCACATATATATACACACACACACACACACACACACACACACACACACACACACATACACATACACATACACATACACACACACATCATGCACCTTGGTGACTCGACATCTCCTTCATACAACTAATAAAAGGGGGGAGCAACAGCTGCTCGATTATGGCAAAAATCATAATCTCGATTATTTGGGTCAATAATTATAATTGCGATTATTAAATGCATGTATTCATTGACTTTGAAAATGTCCATTTATTGTACTTTAAAACAAATACAAATCATAATTTTAACTGTTGAATTATACTATGAGGGTAATCAACTGAAAAACCAATATAAAAGAAAATAAATTATACATTCATATCTACACTTAATAAATAATATCAAAATAATAAATACCACATGTTGCAGTGCACTGTCACAACCTGAAAACTCCTTAACATACAGCCAACATTTTGGTTCAACATATTCCACTCACTCCACTGGATCAATAATCACGATTATTAAAAACGATTATCCATTTACTTTCAAAACATACATTTATTGGAGACATTTTTTTTAACAGTATGTTTTGAACAGTTGATTACCCTGAACTTTAAGTATAATTCAACTGAAAACCAAAACAAATTTTTTTATAAAAAAAGGTAATAATAATAATACAAAAATAATCGTTTTATTTCGATTACGTTGTTTTCGGAATCGTTGCAAGTCTTAATCGTAATCGCGATTTAAATACGATGAACTGAGCAGCCCTAGGGTCAACTAGGGGCTGTGCTGATTGTAAAGTCTGACCGCTACAGGAAGGAAGGACCTGCGGTATCTCTCCGTGAGTCAGCGGGGGTGCAGCTTCCTATCGCTGAAGGAGCTGCACAGTGAGGACAGGGTGTCCTGGAGGGGGTGGGACACATTGTCCAGCAGGGAGGACAGCTTGGCTGCCATTCTCCTGTCTCCCACCACCTCCACAGTGTCCAGAGGACTCCTCAGGACAGAGCTGGCCTTCCTCACCAGTCTGTTCAGTCTCTTCCTGTCAGCAGCCGAGATGCTGACACCATAGAAAATGGCTGATGCCACAACAGAGTCATAAAATGTCTGAAGGAGTGCCCCCTGCCCCCCGAAAGACCTTAGTCTCCTCAGCAGAAAGAGGCTGCTCTGTCCCTTCTTGTACAGAGCAGCAGAATTATCAGATGATACCTACATCTGTGAGATCAATTAGTGTGTCATCAATAAGGGAAGTCACATATCTAAAGAGTGATGCAGTTATGACGTAGCTTTAGCAGTCCCACCAAAAAGTTAGCATCACATGGGTTCTTTTGATAAAAAGCAATGGGATAATTTAGTGGGAGGCTGTGGCGCAGTCGAGAGTGCGTTGGTGTTCGGATCAGGGGATCACAGGTTCAAACCCCACTGCAGTCAGCATGTCGTTGTGTCCCTGAGACACTTCACCCCAAATTGCTCCTGTGGGGATTGTCCACAGTATTGAGTATGTAAATCGCTTTGGATAAAAGCGTCTAACATGTAATGTAATAATTTACTATTGGATTTCAGAATATTGCATAAAATAAGCGCTGTGGCTAACACACATACTGACGCTTACAAGTTTTGTTGAGCAGGATTATCTCCACACGTTAACGCCATTGTATGATTTTAGAAGCATCAATGCTATCTCCAGTAGTACAAAGCTAACGTTAGGCTATAAAGGAACTACAGAACGGTCACATGACGCTAAGCTAAAGGCGGCTAATGTTAGCGTGTTGACGTTTAGTCGTCTCATTTAGACACTTGTTCTCTGACGTTTTAAAGCCACATATAAGCATTGGACACTCGCCAGTGGGGTATTTACTGATGTATTCAAACATTTAAAAATCTCTTCAGCTAGTGCAAGGGTCAGGAACCTTTTTTACTGGGAGAGCCATAAAAGCCAAATATTTCTAAATATATTTCATTGAGAGCCATATAGTATTTTTAACGTATAATAAATTAAATATGTCTTACTTTTAATGCGACTTCTGGTGCTGCATGGTTTTGCTGATGGCCTTGTAGTCTGGTTCATACGTGGTGAGGTTGAGCTTCATGCAGGCGTTGAGGCTTCCATCAGTTAAACGTGAGCGTAGGTTGGTCTTAATGTTCCTCATATGCGAGAATGACTGCTCACATGCGTATGTAGAGCCAAACATGGTCAATACGGCAATACTCACACGCTGCATTGTGTGGTATGTCACAGGAAGCTCATTCCAAGTTTGGAAAGTAAGACTTTCCAACTCTCCATTAAGTGACTTGGACTTACTCATCCACATGTCTGATGCCTTCAGGTCAGCAACTTCCAGCTCAAAGTCTCCGATAGAGCCCCCGGGGATGCATGTCAGGTCGATTTTGTCCACTGCACACTCATGTGGATGAGTGATGAACTTGAAAAGACCAGTGCGCGCACAAATTTCTCCAAAACATGCTTTGAATGACTGCAGGAGATTGGACGTAAAGCCAGCTAGCTGCAGGAGATCCAGATGTTGAGTAGAGTCACTTGCTAAGCATGCATCTCTAAATTGTTGCAGTCTTTCAAAGTGCAGAAGACGACCTGTTTCAATGTCCCTGAGAAAGACTTCCAGCTTGCTTTCAAATGCAAACACTGCTTGTTGAAGGGATGAGATTGTATTTCCAATACCTTGCATTTTCACATTGAGCTGGTTCAGATGGCCAGTTATATCCACGAGATAGTGAAACTGCAGGAAGCCAGTCAGTGTTGTCTAGCTCAGGATGCTTGACGCCTTTCATTTCAAGAAAAGTCCGGATTTCACTCAGGCAAGCTGCAAAACGGCTGAGCACCTTCCCCCTTGACAACCAACGCACGTTGCTGTGTAAAAGCAGACCGGGATAATGATTCCCAACTTCTTCTAACAGAGCTTTAAACTGGCGATCATTTAAAGCTCGGGCAACAACAAGTTGACCACTCGAATGACCAGCGACATCACCTCACCAAGCCCCTGGCCACACGTCTGAGCGCAAAGCGCCTCCTGGTGCAGGATGCAATGAAAACTTAGGATGGCTCTCTTTTCATGTTCACGGAGAAGCGCTACAAATCCTTTGTTCTTCCCCAACATACAGGGTGCACCATCAGTACAGACAGAAATAAGTTTATCCATCGGTAGTTTTTTTTCTTTAGCAAACTCCATAAAAGACGTGAATAAATCCTCTCCTCTTGTTGTCCCTTTCATTGGCAAACCAGCCAAGCTTTCCTCACGCAGTGTGTCACCTGCAGCATACCTGGCAATTATACTGCACTGAGATAGATGACTAACGTCTGTTGACTCATCTAACGCGAGAGAAAAGTATGTCCCGGCGTTTATGTCCTTAATTTGTGTTTCCTCGACTTAATTTGCCATCATGATGCTACGATCGTGCACAGTTCTTGCTGACAGGGGCATGTCTTTTATTCGTTTGATTATCTTGTATTTATTTGGGAAGTCATCAAACAGTTCATTGGCCACATCAAGCATGAATGTTTTGGCATACTTGCCATCTGTGAATGGCTTTCCATTCCTTACTATTGCCAAAGCACCCGCAAAGCTAGCGGAATTCCCGTCACCTTGCTTGGTCCACACACCTAGTTGCTGCTGACTCGTCTGCACTCTCCGCTGTAGCTCCTCGCATGCCCTTTTCCTGCTGTCCCCCGCTGGATATTTCGATGCAAATGAAGCATGGTGCGTATCGAAGTGCCGCTTTATATTTGACCGTTTCATCGATGCAATTTTATCATTGCATATTAGACATACCTGCTCTCTCCACAAATGCAAATTCCTCTGTCCACGCAGCCTGGAATGCACGGTAATCATCGTCTTTTTTTCTTTTCGCCATCGGTTCCCGACCCGACCCATGGGTGACCCATGACCCGTGAAATTTATCAAAACTAATTTATGTTTACTTTAAAATGACACAGTATTATTAAGAAATATCACAAGTATTTTAAAATCAGTTCAAAAGTGATTTTTTTTTTTTTTTTAATTTTTTTTTTTTCAACTCAAAATTGTCTGGGAGCCATATGCCGTCACCGGAAGAGCCATATATGGCTCGCGAGCCATAGGTTCCCGACCGCTGAGCTAGTGTTTACCACAGACCTTATTTTAAGGCTTCTTGTCAAAAACACGTTCACTAAACTTTGAGACAAAATGCTAACTCATTTCTGGGTGTTAGGACTCATTCCTGCACCATTATGTACAGTTGATACATAAGGGTAAATAAACATTGTTGAAGTAAGTACTTATCAAACTGAAATCTGAGAGATGAATAGGAGTGTCATGGACAAGGAAAGAAAAATACTAGATGATTCAAACCTAGAAAAGGGTCGACAGACGTGCATCTTTTAAGTCAAATACAGACAAAAAACGTATTCCACAGTCTTATTTCTCATGAGCTGAACTTATCGCTCCATCTGGACAATCCTCTTTTCTTTTAGCTCAGCCTTTGTTTTCTTCTCAGGGATTTCGGCTTTGCTCCAATCAAATCGCTTCTGTAATCCCGTTGCAAAATATGCTTATAAATGTGAATGCTGTTCCACCGTATTCAAACTCTTCATACCACACTTCCTCCCTTTCTCATTCTCCCTCTCTGTAAGCTTGTCTAAATCTCTCATGTCACTTGCATTAGACAGGCTTGGACATTTTCTCCCCCCCACCTCCTGTTTCTCCCCCTTTCTCTCTTTGTGGACTGGATGAACCACACAGGAGGCCAGCTTCACAGAATCACAATCACAATCCCTTTATTCGTCCCACAGAGGGGAGATGTACATTGTTACAGCAGGAAAGAGCCAAAGACAGCTTAATAATAATAAACGTCAGATCTGCCAACACTCTCGCATCATTCAAACAATCCCTCAAATCTCACCTTTTCACTCTTGCCTCCAACTCCCAATCCTCTAACCCAGTGGTTCTCAAACTTTTTTCAATAATGTACCTCCTTTTGAAAAAACAATTCAGCCAAGTACCTCCTGATCAGGCAACAACTATTTAAGGAAAAATGCCTATAAAGAGGTACAGTACAGCGCTGCCCCATCAGTGTCTGATTTATTAAAACAACAACTTTGTAACTGAGAAACACTTAAATGCTACATTTCAAATGTTTAGAATCCATCACTAAATTCATGGCAAACCAATTTTAACATCATGCAATAACACAGAGACGACATTAGCTGCTTTGAACTGATCTTTTTAATAAGTTGTACAATGTAGTGAAACATGGGCTCGAGCTTCACGGAGGAGCTTTGTCATTCTGACAGAGAGGCACCTGTAGCTATTACACTTCACGTTTTGAAATATGTGTAACTGTCAATATCAAACTTCCTAACTTTTCCTAAAATGTTATTTATTTATTTTGGGGCGTGGGGAATGAAGAGAAAAAGATATATGAGCGTTTTATGAGCATGGGATTTTGACCCCTCATATAAACATATGCATAATGCTGCGCTATACTTTGCGGCTGTTGCCAAGCAACGCTTATTGTTTAGGTCCTTTTTGAAAAGCAGGCAGTCATATCATTAACTAGAACTAGCTAGATCTGATAGATTTGGACATAAACGTGAGTGAAGTCTAACCGGACGCGAGAGAGGGATCAGATCAGCTGCTGCTGACGGAGAACACGCAGCTCTGCATGATCACAGCTCCGGAACAAAATGAAATACACTAAGAGTTAGACCTAACACACTGAGCTAGTTTATATACTCTGGAACTAGTTATAAGAAATATATTTATTCTTTACTGTCGGGTCACTTATTACAGGTTCAGTGAGCTGCACGAGACGGGCTGTCAGGAGAGGGAGAGGAAAAGAGAGCACCCTGTTTATTGTTCCCATTTTATTATCCAGAGTTTCTGTTAACTTTGAATAAAGTAGTTAATCTACTATTAGTAGTTTGTTTAAATGCATTACTAATGTTTTTTTTTCATTAACATAAAATAAATCTCACGTACCCCCTGCAGTACTCCAACGTACCCCTAGGGGTCCGCGTACCCCCATTTGAGAACCACTGCTCTAACCCCTCGCCCTTATTCCACCTAGCTTAGCACTTCTTACTTTTGTTGTTATTTTGTTTCTTCTTTACTTTGAGCACCAGGAAAAGCAATATATATCCACTTCTACTGCCGCCTGCGTTCATGACAGTCATCGATTGAACCTGTCCTTGTGTATCTCCCCCTCCCCCCTCCCGTCTCCCCCTCTGTCGGGTGTTTAGGTGAGTGATGGAGACGAGAGAGTTGACCGTGGTCGCTGGCAGCTTCGTGGGTTTCCAGTTCCTCTTCTCGGTGGCCAGCCCTCACCTCTCCTGGATCATCACACCGGGGTATGGACGGGTTCCTCTCAACAAACACACAGAGTGGAACTCCAGGTGAGACACACACACACACACACACACACACACACACACACACACACCATGTATACATCTTCAGGGGACATTACATTGACTTGCATGCATTTCCTGGAGACTTATCCTAACCTTAACCATAACCAACACATGCCTAACCAAGTCTTCACCCTAACATTAATGATTCCCCTTATGGGGACCTCCATTTTGTCCCCATAAGGGAGGCGAGTCCCCACACGAGACTGTGTTAACAGATTTAGGTCCCCACAAGGGACACACACAAGGACACACACACACCTCTCTTTCACACATTATAAATGATTAGGGCATGACCGAAAGAACAAGATGGTGGATACAAGAGCCCGATAAACATTCCTGTTTGTCATCTTGCAATGTACTTATTTATATAAATAGTTATCACCGGAAAAACACGTTAATGTACAATATTTGATTTCATACTCTGTTCTTGTACATATCATATTCTATTTACATGTATATAGACTTTTTGCACTATTTTTTTATTTGATTATATAGTAGCTTATGTGCATATGACAATAAAACCTTTGAATTGAATTTGAAGAGGCAGAAATGGGTTTTTTCTCCGGAGGGTGGCTGGCATCTTCCTTAGAGATAACGTGAGACGTTCAGTCATCCTGGAGGGACTCGAAGTCGAACCGCTGCTCCTTCACGTTGACGGGAATCAGCTGAGGTGGCTCGGGCACCTAGTAATGATAACGCCTAGTAATGATAACGCCTGGCAATGATAACGCCTAGTAATGATAACGCCTAGTAAT
>CADEHL010001053.1:220000-275000 GCA_902827135.1 Harpagifer antarcticus | reverse complement strand
GAGTGGCAGCATGAGCGGTAACATAACCTATACACACACACGGCTATATTAAAGTTTTTTCCCACTTCCTTTAGCCAAGTTCCTCTGAGTCCGTTCCATTTTTAGACACTTCGCTCTGATTCAGCGGTAAAAATGGACTCATGCACTCACTGAGGGTCAGAATCTGAATAATAATACCTTCACAGGGCGTCCGCGGGGTCTTAAAAAGTATTAAACGGCATTTCCCAAGGTATTACATTTTGTAGCTTGTTTTCAATAAGTATATAAATTGTCCAAAGAGGTTGTATTCTACAGTCTGCCTGAATGTAATCATGGCGTAGGTGTGTAGTGTGATTCTGTGTAGTTTATTGATGGCATCCCGTTGGGTTTGACGTCATCTGAACAGGACATCGCACGCTCACTGCTTGATAGCGCGCGGAGGTCCGTTTACACCGGTTGTTATACAACGTCGTTATGAGGAAATGCAAGTCTGCGTCCAAATGGTTGGAAGATAAGGAGGAAGGACAATCAATACTGTATATAGTCAATGTGAGGTGAAGTGTGTCGCCAAGGTAACCGGTTAAAACTCCAAGTGGCGATGAGGTCTTAAAATGTATAGAAAGGGTCTTAAAAGGTCTTATAAAAGGTCTTACATTTGACTTCAAGATTCCTGCATATACCCTGATTTATGCCTAAAAATAGCATAATAGGAGACCTTTAAGAAAAATATTAAGAAAACTTGGTTTGGTTTCTATATTTGAAAATGTATTATCATTTTGTAGTTTTTTTTGGGGATCCAATATTCTAATATAAATTTGCTTTCAAATTCCCATCCCGAGTATATATTGCACAGTTATTAACAGCAAAGAGCCAGGGTCTTTCGGGGGTTGGTGTCCCCTCCAGAGGCGGCATGTTGACAGTTGAGGAACTTTGATTCTGGCATTGAGAGATAAGAGCCTCTGAGTATCCGCTCAGTGGCCCAGATAAACACTCCAAAGTTCAGAGGTCATACTGTATCAGGATAAAGAGGGAGGCACCGTCACGTGGCATGGATAACATTAATGTGATCAATTATACGTTCTCTCAACCCCCCCCCCCCCCATTCACAATTTTAAGGGATTATTGATCAAATCCACTGACTGTAAACTGAACTATTGATTTGTCATGTTTACAATTTTTTTAATATGTTTTTTGTTTGTTTATTTGCAGGTTGGTGTCGACTGTGCACGCTCTGATCGTGGGTTTGTTCTGTCTGTACATCCTGTGGTTCGATCACGTGGTCAACGCCGATCCCGTCTGGTAAGAGGAACAGAAAGTTAATTTATAAACAAAACCTCCAAAATCACAGTAGTAGCAGAAATTAAATCTAGCTGATCATCAACTCCTACACACTCAAAAACCACACGTGTGATGAGGTTTTTAAAAAAAAATACACTTTATAAGATAAAATAGGATAAGATTTACTTTATTGATCTCAATTTGGTCAATTTTGGGAAAGGCATTGCCCACAATGACAAATTAAAAGAATTCTAAAATATAAACATCTCAAAATAGAAATAAAACCGTTTTATTAAGTCTGTATTAAAGAAATGGCAAAAGATTTGTATCTCACGTAAAATCCACTGAGAGTAGATGTGGCAGGATACGATCTCTTAAAGTGACAGTGCGCAATTACTGTTGCTATTTATTCATTTTTATCTTTTTATTCTCTTATTTGCCCCTTTGTTTGTTGGTTTGTTCACCATGTAAAGCGGCCTTGGGTCCCTTGAAAGGCGCTATACAATTGAATCTATTATTATTGTTGTAAATGTTTAATATTAAGCTTAAATTTACAACTCAGTAAAAACATACTTTTCCATTCTGATTACTGAACTTTTAATGTGCTTAAATTCAAAAGTTTGGACTCTAAATGTACATCTTTGAGGAAACATATAGGGAAACTTTAAGAAAAATCACCTTGTCTCTTACAAGCGATGTCATACACTGTAATAAAGCAGGATAATGTGAGACATGCAAGCAAATACAACCCTCTAAACACTCTCTGAGACTGTGAACACCAACACATTATGCTTTGTCATACTGGCAGGGTAAATAAAAAATGTGTGAAAGCCTCAGGCGCTTTTTAGGAGGAACCTGTCTCCTCACATCTGCCTTTTCCAACCGGCAGCCATGACTAGCTCACGAGGGAATGGGGGAGGAAACGGATGACGATGGGAGGTAGTGAAGCATCGTCACTTTAATACCTTTGGAGAGATGCGGGTGGATCTGATGTGTCAGCAAAGTCTCCGGAGAGTCGTACTCTGAGTGGATTTAGCCTCTGATTACTGTCTCCTCTCTGTCTTCCACTCTCGCTGCTATCTGCATCGATGAATCCTGCAAGAAAAGGGATTTAGGAGACTTGAAAGTTAGCATTGCTCGGGCTCCCTCGACAAAGAAATGATGGGATTTTTACTTTGGATTTAGGGATATTGTAGGAAACTAGAGAATGCAATTCCTGAAGAAAATGCTTTATGCTGAAAAGCTGACGCTGAATTGCTAATGCTGAAAAGTGATGTATAAGAAGCAAGTGAAGAATTTAGATTGAAATGATACATGAACACTGGGGTCCATTGGAGTTACAGCGACATCGTGTTTCATGGCGAGGGATGCGTTTCCATGGAAACGGCATATGATGACACCCCATAATTGACATAGAGTTGTTGAGGGCCGGACCATTAACCATTATCTGAAGTCTGGTGCTGTTTTAGACCATTTGCATAGGTATCACGACAACATTGTGTTTTTTGGTGAGGGATGTGTTTTCATGGCAACAGCCTATGGTGAGATCTCAGATTTGGCGTAGAGCTGTTGAGGCATGGATCGGTGATATACAAGCGAAGTTTGGGGTCGATCGGACCGTGTCCATTGGAGTTACAGCGACATTGTGTTTTATGGCGAGGGATGCGTTTCCATGGAAACGGCATATGATGACACCCCATAATTGACGTAGAGCTGTCGAAGGCTGGACCATTAACCATTATCTGACGTCTGCTGATGTTTTATGGCGAGGGATGCGTTGCCATAGTAACACCACATTACATAACATCAGATTTGATGTCGAGCTGTGTTAACCATTATCTGACGTCTGCTGCTCTGAGCATGTCAGTTGGAGTTATGACATCATCGTGTTCCATGACACGGAGCCAACGACGTGTCCAGAGATCAAAGGTTTCCATTGTGATGTGCAGTAATCAGTGAGAGGAGAGCATTTGCATTGTTCTGAATGAGAGATAAACCTCTTACATGGGAACGTTTTGTAACAGATATCAGTGAAATTTCAAAGCGTGAAGCATGTCAAGGAACTTGAGCATCTGAAGTGTACTTTTTGTGTACTTTCGGGTTAATAATGTGGCCTTTTCGGCAGATTAACTAAAGGTGTGCAGCTGCTGTAGTGGGGAACTATGAGGCTGAACTTACAATGGGGTTTAATGGAGACATGTTGAAAGTTGTTGTCACTTCATGCCCTCGAGAGGCATTTTGTTCAATTATTTTGCTTAATTATTTTACATTTTTCAAGCTACGAGATGTTTTTCTACGTTTCTCATGAAAAATTATGTCTCAGGAATGTAGGGTTTGGAAAATATGAAGGCAAAATTAAATCGGTCCTCACACTGACATCACACACTCTAAAATCTGAAGAAGGCCTCTTTACCAAGGTCTGAACAATGTTTAATATTTCTAAAAGTATGAATCAGATTTAAAAGTTGTGTTACACAAATAATGTCAGAAAGATGTGTAACATTTTTAAGTTGGAATGAGGTTTCTGAGTGAAAGTATGAAGGAGCAGTTAGCAGTTGAAGTTGCATGAAGATTTTTGAAGTCTGAAGAGTTCTCCATTGACTTCCATGTTAAAAATGTGATGAATTATGCGATGTATCTCTGGAATTATGAAAGTTATGAATGAGAAAAGTAATAGCCATCCATTCCCGACCGAGCTGAACGTTTTGATGTTTGAACAGAGTTTCTGCGATGTGGAATGTGGGAGAAGAAGAGGCGCAAAATAACCCGGCAGAATAATAAAGATTTTCGTGCGTCGAATAACAGATAGTTGGAAAGCTGTATCAGCATTCCCACTAAATAAATGGCGAACACACTTTTATGATACTTGCGTGTTTTGTTCAGCAGGATCATTTCCACATATTAACAATACTTTATGATTTTTTTTTTTAAAGCTTAAATCGAAAATAGGCAGAAGTAAAAATCTAACATTGGGCACCGCTAAGCTAAAGGAGGCTAATGTTGGGCTATAAAGGAACTACAGCCCGGTCACATGACTTCACGTCACCACCGCTAAGCTAAAGGTGGCTAATGTTCCTTGTAGTCTCAATTAGCCACTTGTTAGCAACTGCTGTTTTTCAGACGTATAAAAGATTCAGACATTCAGCAGTGGGGTATTTACTGACGTATTTTATGTCGTAGAAGATACCGAGAACTTCTCGTAGGCTTGTGTTAACCACAGACCTTATTCCAAGTTAAAAAAAAAAAACAGCTGACTTCAAGAACATGAAACTGGAGGTGGTTAAATGCATTGATTGCTGGGTTTTTATGACCCATTCCTGCACCACCCTATATCCCTCCTTTCCAATAACTTGATCATCCTTTTAAAGAGGCCCTATTCTGCTTTTGTAGTTTTTACCTTTCCTGCAGTGTGTTATATATGTTGACCAATCACAACAGAGCCAGCCAGCTAACCAATCAGAGCAGATTGGAGGTGCTACAGCACAGGCAGTATGAGAAAAATAAAGAGCTTTTTGAACATTAAAGCATGGAGACATGTCCCAGTAGAGACACTACATACCGATATATACCTGAACATCAGCAGGAGAGGACTCTTTAAAGTAGAGACACTACACACTGATATACACCTGAACATCATCAGGAGAGGACTCTTTAAAGTAGAGACACTACATACTGATATACACCTGAACATCAGCAGGAGAGGACTCTTTAAAGTAGAGACACTACATACTGATATACACCTGAACATCAGCAGGAGAGGACTCTTTAAAGTAGAGACACTACATACTGATATACACCTGAACATCAGCAGGAGAGGACTCTTTAAAGTAGAGACACTACATACTGATATACACCTGAACATCAGCAGGAGAGGACTCTTTAAAGTAGAGACACTACATACTGATATACACCTGAACATCAGCGGGAGAGGACTCTTTAAAGTAGAGACACTACATACTGACATACACCTGAACATCAGCAGGAGAGGACTCTTTAAAACTCTTCATCTTTCCTTATTCTTGCCACACTTCCTCCTCTGCTTCGCTCTCCTTCCGTTTCCTCTCTAGCAGACTAGAGATCCTCCAACAAGGCTCCTTTTCATAGCAAACAACAGCAGCCTAGTGCTCTTAAACCCCCTCCTTCCCACTTTCTCTCTCGTCATGAACCCCCCCCCCCCCCCCCCCCCCTCCTCTATCTGTCCGTTGTACCCGACATCTCCTTCTGTCGAATCAATGCCGCACACCTCCTCGCTCTTATTGTCTCCGTGTCGCTGATGGAGCGAGAAAAGAGAAATGTGGGGGGTGGGGTAACAAAACCGGGGTCTTTTTTCTCCCTCCTCCTGCTAGAAATCATCATCTGTTCAGGTGCTTAATGTCTTGTATGCAAGGCTCTTTGTTTTAACCTATTGTGTAGGAAAATGCACTTATTTCTATCATTAAATTGCTTTATCTCCTGCAAAGAAATGGCGATTTGTACGTGGAAATAGTGGCTGCACAATTAATACAGTTTATAGAAATTACAATAGTGCTATATTTAAATGTACAATATTTAGCACGCAAAAAGCAAATTGAATCGAATGTATTTCGTGCACTTGTTTAACATTATTGTATTAGGGTTATTAGGTTAGTTTAAATCAAAAAATATTAAGTAGAATTGAGTTAAAATTCATGTATTTTGCTTCTAACTAACCTGAAACACATATACAAAATATATTTAATCAAATGTACAAAAATGTTGTTAAAATTCTAGTTTTATTCAATTATTTTGGACTTGCTGAGATATCCTGGCCCTTTTTTTAAATATTAGTTTGATACAGATCCTTTTAAAGAAATGAATATATTTACATATCGTATTTTTCAATAACAATGATGCAAAATGTTAATTCCCTCCATTATCATGAATGAAATAGCAAGGCAATATGAGTCAAAATCATCCCTAGAAGTTATTTTTCCAAGATTTTATGGACTTTTTCCATCATTAGGCGCTTTCACACCAAGTACTTTGCCGTACTTAGTTCATCAGAACTCTTTAGTTCTGATGAACTAAGTACAGATTGCGTTCACACCGGAATAAGTTCCCTGGGGGAGGATTAGGCAAATGAAACCGCTGACGTCACTCCTTCTTCTTCTGCTTTGGGTTTACTGGCAGGCTACAAACAACTTCACGGCGTATACTGCCGCCCACAGTCCCCGGAGTTGGGGACCTTCCGAGTAAATCGCCAGAACGCCGACATCT
Source organism: Harpagifer antarcticus (assembly GCA_902827135.1). Taxonomy (NCBI): domain Eukaryota; kingdom Metazoa; phylum Chordata; class Actinopteri; order Perciformes; family Harpagiferidae; genus Harpagifer; species Harpagifer antarcticus. The sequence continues at coordinate 268,508 of CADEHL010001053.1, read as the reverse complement.
CCACCGCTCCTATGTTTTTTGTTGTGTTGCCATAAGTTATTCTCTCTCCGTTGGTGCGCTGGGCTAATGTTAGCAAATACAATGGCGGCTTCACAAAACGTTTCAGAGTTTTACGGGGCGTGGTTTGCAATTCGCCCAGCCAATCAGACATAGGAACCATTTCACCCCTTTTTAGTCCCTGCTCTCAGGGACTAAAAATGGTTCGCAAAAAACAGTTCTAGTTCCAGATCTTTTTGGTGTGAACGCAAAATCCCAGGAACTATCGGAACTATTCCTGGGAAAAGTACTGCGGTGTGAAAGCGCCTATTTGAATTCCTTCAGCTCCCAAGAAGAAAAGGCGATTTATATTAGGAAACGTTTTCTTTGTTAGCGTAATATCTGTGTTCCTACTTAAGTCTCAACAGTTTGCTATGACTGTGCGTTTCCTCAGTCCCTTCCATTGCTACATTTCCCAACTTATCCCCCACTTGCACCTTGTGTCCTAATGCCTCTAAAAGCTCACCTTGTTGCAAGCGATAATTCTCCAGTCAATCTGGTTGTATTGCAGCATCATTAAGAGGTTTCACACAGCCGCATTGTTCTCGTTCTGAATAAAGAGTGAGAGCCAGACTGCTTTCAGTGTCACTCAGCCCGGCTGTTATTATAATCCCTTCTGTTAACAAGTGCTGCATTTTTCTTGATTAGCTTCTCTGGACTCAACACGTACAGCAATGGGATGAGTTAAGACAGGGGTGTCCAAACTTTTTTCACCGAGTGCCACATACAGAAAAATATGGTTTATTCCCATTTCGCCCCAACAGCAGCCTCTGATTTGTCAACGGATGCATGGGATGCATCATTAGTTCTATAGACTCTAACCATGACCCACGACCAAGCAAAACAAGTATAATATCTTATGTGGCCTAATGTACAAAAGAGGCGAAATGAGAAGACACCGAAAAATATATGAAGGGCTGGGCCACTCACTAGAGGTGAGGTTTATTGCCTCATAAGTGAAGTTATAAGTTAGCAAAATCAATTAAATGTAGGTAAATTATGCTTAATACTTGAATATGCTTTAAGAAAAACAATCCCAGCTCTCCAGAGGGTTTCATTTATTTAGTTGGCAGCTCATTCCTTAAAACAGAAGCCTCAGATTTATTATAATAAGAGGAAGTATAAAGAGTGTATTTCAAGCTTGTTATGTAAAAAAGTAATTGGGTTTTTTTCTTATCACCTTCGATTTGATATAAAATGTTTTCAACTTTGATTGACGGAATTTATTTGAAAAGTGGGCTTATTAACACATGAATACTACGGAGTAATATATGTGTACATATATATTTAAGAACTTCAATACAAGCACAAGTTTCATTTGTGGGCAATACTCTATTATAGTTTTTGTTCTAGTTTGGACACTCCTGCAAGAACACCTTTTTTATATTCTTGTCATTACGTTACTAGCTGATGCTATTGGCCAAACCAACGTACAATAAGTTCAATAAAACAAGTAGATACTAACTAAGAAGAGCAAGAAACCTGCAACTATATTAGCTTTTAAATGTCCGAACCATTTTAAGCGCTACATGCAGATTTATTTAATTATAAATTGGCGGAGTTAAAACAGGTGGGTTTTGAGACCGAAAATCTGTAGCGCTTACGTCATTTACTTCTCTATTGCTCTTGTTTCAAGTCGATATCTTTGACTTGTAGCAGAACAGACGGTGGGAATTAACATCTGGGAATGTGTTTTTAAATGTATTTATTTTTCAGTAAAGCAAGCTGAGCAAACAGCATTGAAGAAAAAGTATGTTTAGCGTGGAAATGCTCTATAAACGATGTGTAGTAAGGATTTAGTTAAAACGTGTGTTTGGGAAGTAGTGATCATTGTGCGGATATTTCCTCGTCTTTTACACTTTTTCTTCAATACTTTTCGCTCCTTTAAGTAACTTTGATTATAGTTGAATCCAGTTAAATGCCGGTCATTTTAGATTGAATGCATGTGAAGCTACAAAAGTACACTTTGACACTTTAATTTATTGTTGATATCTCAAGCGTAGGGATGCAAAGTTAACCAGATGTTATTCAAATTGCAATATTTAAATCACAGTGATTAAAATATATTTGGTAAAGGAAAAACCTGTGTAAATGTCTGAATGAAGTATCGTGAGCGAAGTCCTGGACTACAAAATGTATTTAACTTAATGAAAGCATTTTGCATGACTAGGCACTCATGTTTCACACTTCCCGGGTAAAGACCTCCATATCTCCCTCTCTAGACCATATCCCACTCCTGACATTGTTAGAGGAGCGTGGGTTCACTCGCTGTACATTTAATTTCACTGAAGCTGCTTCACCCTGATGTGATTATCAGGAAGCCTTTGGACTCTGTGACTATCACTCTGTCAGATAGGAGGGGCGTTATCCAATCTTATATCTTCTCGCTGAGGTTCTGAGTGCATATAGGTAACGAGATACAGCTGATCAGTTAACAGGAGGAGCACATGGTTGTAAATCAGGCATCAGATTAGTTACATAATCAGAGAAAGAAAAGGAGAAAGCTTTGGTAAGAACGTGACCAAGCAGGAATGACGTATTTTTATAAATATCGCAGAAAATAAGCAGCGTGGCAAACACACTTGTATGATACACACATGTTTAATTAAGCAGGATAATCTCCACATATTAACATCACTTTTATATATGTTGAAGCTTAAATGCAATCTCCAGAAGAAAAAAGCTAACGTTATGGTTTTAAAGGAACTACAGCACGGTCACATGACTTCACAACACCACCGCTAAGCTAAAGGTGGCTAATGTTGGGCTATAAAGGAACTACAGCACGGTCACATGACTTCACGTCACCACCGCTAAGCTAAAGGTGGCTAATGTTAGGCTATAAAGGAACTACAGCACGGTCACATGACTTCACGTCACCACCGCTAAGCTAAAGGCGGCTAATGTTGGGCTATAAAGGAACTACAGCACGGTCACATGACTTCACGTCACCACCGCTAAGCTAAAGGTGGCTAATGTTGGGCTATAAAGGAACTACAGCACGGTCACATGACTTCACGTCACCACCGCTAAGCTAAAGGTGGCTAATGTTAGGCTATAAAGGAACTACAGCACGGTCACATGACTTCACGTCACCACCGCTAAGCTAAAGGCGGCTAATGTTGGGCTATAAAGGAACTACAGCACGGTCACATGGCTTCACGTCACCACATAATAATGATAAATAATGAATTGTCATAAGGACACTTAAATGGACTGTACTTATATAGCGCTTTATCCAGTCTTTAAGACCCCTCAAAGCGCTTTACATACTACATGTCGTTCACCCATTCCACCCATTCATACAGAGCAGTGTATGTTAGGACATGCACTAACATGTTGACTGCATGGGCTGGGATCGAACCGACAACCTTCTGGTTGAAAGACGACCGCACTCCCTCGCAGCCACACACAATAGTGTGTGTGTGTGTGTGTGTGGGAGATCGGGTGGGGGAGATCGGGTGTGTGTGTGTGTGTGGGAGATCGGGTGTCCATTGTTACTTTGAACAGATGTTATTTACAAGGACACCTACCGGTTACCGGAGCTAAAGCTAAATTACTGTTTGTTCCGAAACAAAAATGGATGTCACAGTAACACAGATGTTCTAGTCAAGGTTATTCTCGGTTTAAATGTTCAGTTGGTTTCCATTTCATTTTACTTTCAGAGTGTTTGCTCCATTTTATTTAGTTTTTTTTCAGAATGGTTCATTTTCTTGGTGGTTTTAGGCTCGGTGTGTCTTTCAGATGATAAGGAAAACATGTGTCGCCCAATTTCATGTAACTGGTTGGAAGGGTGTAGCAGCTACGTTTTCTGATGGCATCTGTGTTTGCAAGACAAATTAGTTTCCAACTGGGTAAACTCACATGTTCTCTGCTTCAAGTCGAACATTAACTCTGTATTAAATATCAACGTTTCCTTTACACTTTGAGCAATAATCTCAATTACAACAACTTGTAAACTCAGAAATTAGGACCTTGTTTTAGATTCAGGTATGATATCTCAGTAAGATGTGGCAACGTGCAAATGCAACGAAAAACCATTGAGTAACGGCACTAATACTTAAATCTTGTAAATTGATATTCTTGAGTCTATATTAATATATAAATCGTATGCTGTTGCTATTTAATTCTGTATGACTACCCCATATGTGAATAACTGGACTCTTTTAACGCACAAGAGTTGAAGGAAATTCATCCATTCCCCTTTTTCTTTTAATGTATAACAAACTCAAAACAAAAATGTCATTTCAGTTAAAGTCAACTACAATATTACAGGGGGTCCGCAGGGTCTTAAAAAGTATTAAAAGTTGATAAATCAATTTAGCGAAAATGAAGGCTATTAAATAGCATTTTCCAAGGTATTACATTTTGTAGCTTGTCTTCAATAAGTATATAAATGGTCCAAAGAGGTTGTGTTCTACAGTCTGCCTGAATGTAGTCATGGCGTAGGTGTGTAGTGTGATTCTGTGTAGTTTATTGATGGCATCCCGTTGGGTTTGACGTCATCTGAACAGGACATCGCACGCTCACTGCTTGATAGAGCGCGAAGGTCCGTTTACGCCGGTTGCTAAGCAACATCGTTATGGGGAAATGCAAGTCTGCGTCCAAATGGTTGGAAGATAAGGAGGAAGGACACTCAATACTGTATATAGTCAATGTGAGGTGAAGTGTGTCGCCAAGGTAACCGGTTACAACTCCAAGTGGCGATGAGGTTTTAAGATGTATAGAAAGGGTCTTAAAAGGGTCTTACATTTGACTTCAGGATTTAAGCCATCGTCATGTATTTTATTTCATAAATATAGAATTTTGAAGCATTGGTACTTTTAATTTCTGTGGTTCATTGTCTCAAGAGTTGATGGGAAGTCTTGCGTTTTACGGTACAAAAGCTTAAAAACACATACTTAATAATATGTGTACTTATATACGATATCTTTACAGTTTAATTTTTTTACAAGGAATTAATTTGATTACGTACATTTTTTTACAGCTAATTCCTGGTTTTAGTTTTAGGTTACTAAAATACCCCGGTTCTAACAAGTTCTTCAAAGAGCCATTTGTCACATTACGGACACACAAACACACATCTTCTTTTTTAATCAGAACTTAATCATGTATCGCAGAGAGCTCATCAGCGTCAACATGTGTCCCCTGTTCTTCATGTCTCTTCTACATCAACATGTGTCCCCTCTTCTTCATGTCTCTTCTACATCAACATGTGTCCCCTCTTCTTCATGTCTCTTCTACATCAACATGTGTCCCCTCTTCTTCATGTCTCTTCTACATCAACATGTGTCCCCTCTTCTTCATGTCTCTTCTACATCAACATGTGTCCCCTCTTCTTCATGTCTCTTCTACATCAACATGTGTCCCCTCTTCTTCATGTCTCTTCCACATCAGCATGTGTCCCCTCTTCTTCATGTCTCTTCTACATCAACATGTGTCCCCTCTTCTTCACGTCTCTTCTACATCAACATGTGTCCCCTCTTCTTCATGTCTCTTCTACATCAACATGTGTCCCCTCTTCTTCATTTCTCTTCTACATCTACATGTGTCCCCTCTTCTTCATGTCTCTTCTACGTCAACATGTGTCCCCTCTTCTTCATTTCTCTTCTACATCTACATGTGTCCCCTCTTCTTCATGTCTCTCCTACTTCAACATGTGTCCCCTCTTCTTCATTTCTCTTCTACATCAACATGTGTCCCCTCTTCTTCATTTCTCTTCTACATCAACATGTGTCCCCTCTTCTTCATTTATCTTCTACATCTACATGTGTCCCCTCTTCTTCATGTCTCTTCTACATCAACATGTGTCTCCTCTTCTTCATGTCTCTTCTACATCAACATGTGTCCCCTCTTCTTCACGTCTCCTCTACACCAAATGTCTCTCAGAGGGGCGTGGGGAGGGGCTCCTTATTTTTATCTAAAGTAACAGACAGAGAATCAGCACTTTGGAAACGGTGCTGAAACAGAGGGGGTTATGGGTAATGCTGCAATGATGGTGTTTCAGCCAATCAGAGGCAGGCTCTGGATATATCTGAGATCTAAAATTAAGCACTTTTTAAGATGCACACAGTTTCAAAAGCCCGTGAGGAACGTTACACATATCAACAGTATTTACTGTATATCTGTAGTTTAATGTTAATTGACAATAAATGTTGTTGTTTTTGAATTGTACTTTCTTTATTTGATTGGCAGTCAGTTGTTGATTACATGCAGACGTTTGAGTAAACAGTTATTTTGTGTATTTTAATGTGTTATTATACACCTCGGGATCTTTCTGTGTGTACAAACATATTTTGAGATTGACAATAAAGTTGACTTTGATACAGCTACTTCAGTATCTATCACACTAATTCATAAAGCAAGTTAGACCTTTTGATGTTCCGGACCTTTGCATGGGGAGAGTTCCTCTCACTGGACCTCGTTGAATTTGAGTCGAATACCCCTGTTGTAGTTAAGCTGTGTGTTGAATGTTTTTTTAACAACGTGTTCTTTGTTTTCCGCAGGGGCGACCCCAGTCTCGTCAAACTAAATGTAGCCATAACCTGTGGCTACCTCCTTTATGGTGAGATGATTTCTGTTTCTACTGTTTCCACCGGTGCAAAGTCCATGTCATTCAATGTATACAGTGTAAGCACACAAAGAAAAGCGGTATTTAATCTGAATTTCACTGATTATATGTAGAAACACCGATCTGCACTTTAATATGTGAATAAACACATGCATTCAACCAAAAACACACACATTATTACGTACTGTATAAGGGAACAATGTCATAAAATCCTGTGTAGTAGTTTTTATCTCCCCTGTGTCCATAACTCGGACTATTGTAGAAAGCAAAGGTCGTGGCCTCAGCTTATTTTTATGACATTTTACAGCTTTCACTTCACTTCACCCGCAAAGTGCTCATTTTTATATCAATTGCGAACCACAACACCTTTTCAAACTCTGATTTTATTAATAATAATACATTACATTTATTTATTACATGGCTTAGTTGAATACTCGATTCTGATTGGTCAATTCAGAACATGTGACACGTTTGTTAATCCAGAACAGACAGACCGCTGCCAAGGATTTATTGACCGTTGTTAAGGACGCTCACATCTGCAGAAAGAAGTTCGGTCGATTTCACTGTGAAGTGGGACAAGAAAGCAGCGGAGAAGTAACGGGCAGAAACCCTCCTTTTTACGCAGCGGTCCAGACATAGACATCAAACGGCAAAACATATTCAGTAGCCACTTACTTAGAAAACACCATTTTATATAAAATATTCCTAGAACCACCAAGGGGGTCCTCAAAGAACTCCACTTGCTCCCCGTTTCACACCGCATCCATTACAAACTCCTGGTCCTCACTTACAAAGCCCTCGGCCCTCACTGTGGCCGCCCCGAAGCTCTGGAACTCCCTCCCCCAAGACCTCCGTGAGTCTGAGTCCCTCACCCTGTCCGAGTCCCGCCTCAAAACCCACCTCTTCAACTCTGTATCCATAAGCCCCCCCCCCCCCCCCCCCCTCTCAACCAACTTCCTCCTGACTGCTTTTCTGTTTTGTTTCTTTTTTGGTTTGTCTACCCTCCCTCCCAAATGTAAAGCGTCTTTGGGTTCAAGAAAAGCGCTATAGAAATACAATTTATTATTATTATATAAACATGTCAAATGTGTGTGTTGTATTTTATAGTTTTAATAATATATCATTTTGTTCATTGGTTTGTTAAATATATATGAATTTAATTGAAAATTAAAGTTTGAATTTTTTTCTTTTTTTAAAGTTACATTATATTTTATTTTTAGATGTTATTAATAACTGCATATCTATGTGTCCTTTGATGCCAATCTTTTAATATTTTGTATTTATTAATATTTTTTGGAAATCACACGACCGTGTTGTTTATATGAATATAAATACGTTTATTGTTAATATTACTGTTGAATATTATATATAAATAGCTTTCAAAAATGCTAAAAATACATGTTAATTGTTCATATTACTGTTCAAAATGATATAACATTATAAAGAGAGAAATCACTTTAAAAATGCTTTAAAATATGTTTACTGTTTAATATTGTGTTAAGCATGTTTATAACAGAAGACACAATCAATGTAATGAATGACAAACAAAAGATAAATACAAAAAAAAATTAGAAGAATAACTGATTATTAATTATTAATACAAATATATATTAAGAAAACGTATTAAGCTGTATGATTAATTTGTCATATTTTCCATCATAATGTACTTATCATTAAAAAAATTGCAACAGGGGAGTCCCTGCCAGAGCATAATGCTATATGGGGTCCTTGGCATGGCAAAGTTTGGGAACCCCTGCCCTATAACATGCCAGCTTTACCTGTGTTCCACTTTCTCCACCTGTTGTTAAGGCAGTAATGTTTATAAAGCAGTGGTTTCATGGTGTTGACCGGCTCTCTGTCCCTCTGTCCTCAGACCTCGTGCTGCTGGCCACTAACTGGAGCACGATGGGCGACGGCTTCTTCGTCTGCCACCACTTGGCGGCGCTGTATGCATACGGATATGTTCTGGTGAGTAGATCACTCTTCAGATTTAGAGTGTGAAAACTCAGGGTTAGAGGAAGCGTTCAGTTCAATTAACTTTATAATAGTTACTTTTTAAATACTGTACTTGAGTAAAAGTAGAAGTACTCAGACCTTGTACTTGAGTAAAAGTAGAAGTACTCAGACCTTGTACTTGAGTAAAAGTAGAAGTACTCAGACCTTGTACTTGAGTAAAAGTAGAAGTACTCAGACCTTCTACTTGAGTAAAAGTAGAAGTACTCAGATCTCGTACTTGAGTAAAAGTAGAAGTACTCAGACCTTGTACTTGAGTAAAAGTGGAAGTACTCAGATCTTGTACTTGAGTAAAAGTAGAAGTACCAGAGTGTAGGAATACTCTGTTACAGTAAAAGTCCTGCATTCAAAATGTTCCTCAAGTGAAAGTAGGAAAGTATTCTCATCAAAATATAGTGAAAGACAGTAAAAGTAGTCGTTGTGCAGATTGGTCCATCTCAGAATAATATATATGATATGTTTTATAATGAGTGATCATGAAAGTGTTCTCAAAGCTGGTGAAGGTGCAGCTAGTCTGAAGTACTTTGTAGACTGCAGGGTAGCTGGTGGATTTACTCCAGGTGGAACTAAAGTCTGATTCAACACTTGATTAGATTTCACATCATTCATCCACATCTGTGAAGTAACTGAAGGGATTAAATACATGTAGTGGAGGAAAAGTACACCATTTACCTCTGTGGAGTAGAAGTATAAATTGAACCACTCAAGTAAAGTACAAGTACCTCTAAATTGTACTTAAGTAAATGGACTTAGTTACTTTACAGCTCCGACCATTGTATTGACTTAGAATGCAATTGGAGACATGACACTATTCCAATGTCCAAATGTTTAATTGTTCCTTTCTCTTTGTGTAAGGTCATAATCACAAAGCTATGTGTTACTCTGGTTACTCCCTGAGAAGGGGGAGATTGTATGGTTGTTGTTGTTTATGTTTTGTAAATTGTCTCTGTGTTCGGTTTGTGAAGCACTTTGAGTTGCCGTGTTTGTTTGAGAAGTGCTCTATAAATAAAGTTTGATTTGATTGCAGACTCGAGGCGTGCTTCCCTACTTTGCAAACTTCCGCCTCATTTCAGAGCTGTCCACACCGTTTGTGAACCAAAGGTGAGTCAGCATCACTTTACCCTCTATCTTTCAACATATCCCAGAATGCATAGCAACAAGTGTTCTATTTCTGTCTGTCAATACGAAAAGTCCTGCAGCGAAAATTGAGGGGAAAGTAATTAGGATCATAATCAAAATACTTGATTTACTTCAATTGTGCCGAGTGAATATTGCTCCATTTTAGAATAACAAATTACTTTAATCAAAAGTAACAAATATAATCATATAAGCTTTTTTTTAATTATTTTTAAATTAATCTAGAGACACAATGAACGGATAAAGATAGAACAGAAGTTGAATTAACAAATGATCAATAACAAAATCCCCTTCCTCCCTGCAGGTGGTTCTTCGAGACGTTAAAGTACCCTCGCTCTCACCGCCTCGTCGTTATAAACGGTGTTGCCATGGCGGCCGTCTTCTTCCTGGTCCGCTGCGCCGTCATGCCGTCCTATTGGTCCAGCGTCTTTGCCACTTTCGGCACGGAGGCCTTCACTAGGCTGGGCCTCGCCGCTCAAGTGGCGTGGATCTCCTCCTGCATCGCGCTGGACATCCTGAACGTCATCTGGATGTACAAGATCGCCCGCGGCTGCTACAAGGTGATCAAAGGAAGATGGGGGGCGAGGAAAGGAAAGGAGGAGGTATCGGAGAAGAAGGAGGTAACAGAGATGGAGGTGGAGAAAAAAGACGGGAAGCACGTCAACAACCACACGGACTGAAGAGAGCGAAAGGAAATGTAGGAACAGGAAGTAAGGAGGAAGGGGAAATCCTCACAGACCCACGTGATGGTCCTTTAAGTCCCGACACGAGACAAAGAGACTCTCGAGCTCCAGCCTTTGCAGCTCAGTGTTGGGACGGAGGCAGAAAGCACACTTTTAACTCCGTCTGTCACCTTTTCGTTCGTCCTTTTACCCATCATATATCCCCCCCTCCTTCAGCCTCTGAAGTGCCTGCGAAAGACAGGATTTCTTTGCAGGATCGCAAAGTCTGACAGAGCCTTCAGAAGACGACCATCTCTCGCTGATTTCCCTTCATCTACTCCGTCCACGCTCGAGGAGACGCTCCCGTGTGCAGTGTTCGTGAATCTACAGGGCTCTCGTCTTAAAACTCATCAGACCTCACGATATACAAAAAGAGACAGGAAAAACACCATAATGCCTCTTCTACAGTATCACCTGCTGTGGCCTCCTTGTAAGAAAGTGGCACCTGCCTATTACCAGCCATGCCCCTCCAACGCCCCGTGAACAATTCGGATTATATATATATTAAAATATTTAGAATATGCATGCAGGAAAGACACACTCTCTAACACCCTGTAGGTCCTGTGTCCACATAGCGTCTTTTTCAGCACTGAGCAGAGGCTTTTTTCAATGTTTCTGGGATGATATCTCCACAACTTTTGATATTTTTTCCATTTGACATCAGCTGGTAGATCCGTGAAAGTAGTCCGATCCGCGTACAGATCAACGCTCACCGGAGAAAACATCAATGTACATCAAATTAGCTTTTTTTGGTTATAGCTGTTTCCGTGGTAAAAAGACTAACTTCTCGTCTTTGTACAGAGGGCATTCGCGTACGGAGATAAGAGTTCAACACTAACAATAGAGAGACAACAAATACGCTTTTCTGTCTTTTTTATAATGGAGAAACACGGTCTAAAGCGAGCGTCTACTCCACATACGTCGGGTGGTCTGTGTACTACGATAACAGTTTAACATTTAACGGAGAAAACATCCATGTACAACAAATTAGCGTTTCGGTTCTTGTTGCTTCCATCTGAAAGCAGTCGATAACGAGCTTCTCCTCCACGTACGGGGGGGGGGGGGGCAACCTGCGATAAAGAGATGGAGATAAAGGTTCCACAGATGGTTCTACAGGTTCTACAGCTCACCGTAAAAAGCTTTTGGGGGTTTTCAATGGCCGAAAGACTTGGTCAAAATCAAGCTTCTCCTCCACAGACGGAGGGTGATCCTCGTACAGAGTGATCCGTGTATGGAAACAAAAGTTCTGCTGAGAAAACATTCACCGTAGAAAACATCCGTGTGCAACGAATTCGCTTTATGGGTTTTGTAATGATTGTTTCCGATTGAAAGACACGGTCAAACACGAGATTGTCCTTATCCTACGGAGGGCGATCCACAGCAACATTCATGTACAACAAATTCGCTTTTTCGTCTTTGTTATAATTGTTTCTCTCTGAATAACACAATCAAGCTTCTCCTTCAATTTCAAGAGTGACGTCAATAGCTTCTTTCTGAAAAGTCAGTCAAGTTAATATCAACTCGGAGCGTTTGTAGCGGCCACACAAAAAACAGAGGGTGAGCTTTTAGAGAAAAGAGAGAAAAAGCCTCTCTCTGTGGACACGGGCTTCTCACAGGACAATTTTTTGCCTTTTCAGTATTCATTGTGTCGGCATCGCCCCGCTGTATTTTTATTTTACCCGCCCTGAAGTTACATCCAATTCATTTTACATCCATCGCAACCCTCTGCCTCACTGGATACTCCACTGGCCAGCTTTCGGTTTTGTTCTACCTCTCCCCCTGCCTTACAAAGACCTCCCGCCATCTTGAGAAAACTTATTTTTTTTGTTCTTTCTACTGTACCGAATGATTTTAGCCTTTGATATGTTATCTGTTGTGATATCACTGATTCAGAGGGACCCAGCCAATGCAGTAAAGTGTGTCTTTCTAAAGAAACACCCCCCCACAATGGAAGTCTTTATACTTCCTCTGATCACGTTTTTTTGTTCTCCGTGACTCTGAGAATCTAATCTTACAAGGGAAAGGGAAAAGTCCACAAACATTTTGACTTTTTTCCCCCACTTCCTTTCCACAAGTTGGCACAATCATAGCGTGCGAACGATATAATTGAAGCCCTTCAGAAACACTGACATGGTGCTCTTTTTCTTGCAGAATGTCAGCAGTAGGAATGCTAGCAATACGACAATTTCTTTCCAAACGTTTCTACATAATTTGGATGTATCAATTTATGGCAATCTGCATGTTGTTGTTTTTCTTTTCTGTATAAATTGTAAATCACTTCAGAGCATGGCAACATATTTCTGTGATGCCTTAGCGACTAGTCATGATAGATGAATAACATCTAGATATGAAACTGCATTAATCCGATGCTTAAAAAGGGGTTTGTCTTCCAAAATGTCTCGCCTCTCGGAGCGGACTGAATGCATGTATCTTTACTTTCCTCCTCGCTGCATGTCTGTACAGTTAATTCTCATACAGTAGCTCTGTATGGCCGACTCACTAATCATTAACCACATTCTCTGTGTGGCAGTTTTTTTTTTACAACTTCATGAACTCTACTCGTTGTACACTAAGACTACATCGCTGATTTGATGAAGGACAGAGATACAGGCTTTTGTCACACAACAAGAAATGTATAAATGTCATTGTTGCTTATAGGAGAACTCCACCAATTTCAAAATGGGGAAATCACGATGAATAGTTTCAAAAACGGTGCAGATTTTCGTCAAGTTTCCATCTGAATGAAGTGTGAATTTTAACCAAAACTACAGCTTAAAAAAATCTGCAAGAATTTCACGTTAATATAAGGAGAAAAAAGAGGGTGTGTCAAAGTGACGTCATTAAAACAACAATGGAAAAAACGATATTTCTATGAAGGTGACTTTTATTTTCTCTGTCACTATTTATTAACTTTTCAATGTAGAGTAAATGCATTTAAGGTACGTCACTGTGACACACTTTTAAATAAAAATGTATCAGTGTTTTGCAATTTTAAGATGTGTATTAAAACAGATACACACTTAGTATTTTTATTTAACTTTTTTTTTTCTTTGACTTAAAACTTTTGCCTACATTTCCCATAATGCAACAGTTCAATTCAAGTGTGTAGCCACTAATTATGCCATTTTTGTTTATTTCAAAGTTTTCCAGTCAGGTTATTTTTATTTCACAAAAGTAAAATGCTAATTAAAACCAAGTCTTTCAAAAAGAAATTAAGACTTTATTCCACAACTTGGTACTACATCACCCATAATGCAACACTTCATTCTAGCGTTTCAGGTGTTCCAATGGTGGCTCATTCAGTCAGGTTTTATTTGTTTTTGCCCATTTAAAAACGGCAAGTAGCAGCTCATACTGCCCAATTATATTTATTTGTATATTACACGTATAGTTGTACGAAACAAACCCATTTTTTATTTATTTTTTTAACCTATGTAGTGGCACTTCCCAAGACGTGAAAACAGCTTGTGTGTGTCCAATCGGTGGAGTTCCCCTTTAAGCCTTTAATTGGAACAGATAATGGAGAATATCTCACTGTGTTGCTATGGAGACGACCTCCTGTCTGTCTGTCATCACCACAGAGGAGGGGCTACAGTATCTTGTGCCTTTTTGAACACAAACGGTGGATGTGATGCAGCCAGGTTTTGGATTAGCATGACTTTCTAATGTAATACCCAGTGATTATCTCCTCTGTACTCCACATGTATACTCTTTGTATATATTTTTATAACCTCTTGCCTGCACAATGATTAATCCGGCCAAGTATTATAATCCAAAACTGATCCCTTTTCTCGGGGAGTTTTGTGTTTTTCTCCTGAAATACAGGGAGGTATGTCTCTATGAATGTTGTGATTTTAGTTATTTAGTGGCATTAGAGATGCGCTCACAGTGTCCCGAGGCAGTCAGAATGGAAATTATATTTTTTCACTTTACGACAGGTTAGTAAACGGGGAGGCTAACATCTCATTTCTCCAGCCTCCTAATCTCGAAGCTGTGAATAGTTGTAGAAAGAAACTGTAATATCAAAAAACTAACTATAATAATCAGAGTACACTGTGGGGAATGAGCCGAGAAGCAGGTGCACTTCTTCGTTTTGTTTTGCCGTCTTTGAGTTTTAAACTGCTCGTGCACAAAGTAAAACGACACTCACGAGAATTGCAATGTACCGGAGAGAGTTTTTGTATGTTTCAGGGTTTTCTACAGAATATATTTCAACACCTGATATATGTGTCTCGCACCCTGGGGATGTTCGAACAGAACGAATTGATGGATTAAAAAAAAAAAAAAAGAAGGCTGCTATTGTAAAGGCCGGGATCTGAATCGTATCAGGTTAGAACAACCACATTTGCCTTTTCTTTCTTTTTTTGGGGAGGCCAACGTTCATTATGTCAAATAATGAATATATTTAAAGATATATATATATTATTAAGGTATATACAAACCTGTGTATATCAAAGTATTGAACACTGATGCACCAATTAAACGATTTTTAAGTGTGTTTAATTTCTCTTCTTTCTTAGGTACATTAAAACAGAGCTGCATCAGAATCTGGTACTTAAACAGTACACCTGGTACTTGGGCAGTTTTGATGTCAAGTTTGATTCTATTAAATAACATGGATTAAGAATTGTATAATGATTGAAAATGACTGGAAAAATTGCGGATAAATTGACAGCAAATATGATTTTTCTTTTGATTGACTTGCCAGTGTGGCTTGCGTTGTTTCCCCCTCTTTGACTTGTTTTTATTTTTGTCTTTTAATGCAATGCAATCTCTTTCATTTCTTTGTTTTCTGGAGATTTTAATGTGAAACGGCCTACACTACACGCAGGCCTCGTCTGAGCGTCGTCTACAATGACCACTACTAATGATCATGTAACTGTAGTGCTGGAAGTTGAGACTTACTTGAAAGTGTTGCTCTTCAATAAAGTTGAAGACCAAGAGAAAACGGTTGCCTGGCTCTTTCGTTCTTACTCTACACTTACAGGTTAAATATATAACATTCTGCAGTTTTTAAATATCTAAAATACTACTACACCTATGTAGGGCCGTCCCTCCCTACAGGCGGATCATGCAGACTGCGTGGGGCCTCACCTTGCGGAGGGGGCCTCATCTTGCAGAGGGTGCCTCAACTGAGCCGAAAATGTGGCGCAATTAGTGTGGTTTCGCTGCTGCGAGGCTCCACTAGGCTCCAAATTTGGCCAATTTGTAAACCTAGTGAAATCTACCTGTATGTATTAGCATTGGTATCTTCTAGAAGCTATCACAAATGTACTTTTTATCCAATTTCAAGCTACATTTGTAAGCTATACTTTTAGGTCTTGGTTGTTATTCAACTATATATGTTAACCAGACAAAAGATATGTCATTGTACGTCTTGGACAGAAGTTCTTACAGAAACAAGCTAAGCTAACTTTAGCCGTTAGCTAGTAGGCCCAGTGTCCTATCTCCACCAGTAAAACACAATGTTATGTAAAACTGCTTTATTCTGTGTTTTCATCGGTTTTAATCACCTGGTCCATTTGCTTAAAGAGGAGGAGACCTGAGGATAAATTGGCTTCAGTAAAAATCCTCTGAACAACAATTACTTAACCAACGTTAACCGGGAGAAATGGACAGCAATGGTGGTGAAGTCAACAATCCCCATGATACTATGCTACGTACAAAAAAGTGACCTATTGTGCGTTTAAATGTTCATTCTTACAATGCCAGTTTTTACTTTTGCTCCTACAGTATAGCTTGAAGCAGGGATGACGTATTTTTGTTGGTCATCCTGGGAATCACAAGACTGTTATTAAGACACGTAATACCTTCAGACATTCAACAGTCGGGTATTTACTGACGTATTTTATGTTTTATAACAAAACATAGAAGTCTCTTAAATGTGTGTTAACCACATACCTTACTTCAGACTTCTAACAAAACCCCATTGACTTTAAGACAAGCTAACTGAAATGCTAAAACGCTGACTCATTTCTGGGCTTCTTAGATACCTGCACCCGTCTATTCATATCAATGAAGTCAGCAATGGGAATAACCTGCATTATTCAGACAGAAGCTTATTAAACTAGTCCAGCACTGATAGTGGTGGCTGGATGTGTATTTTCTTTTGAATGATGTGAGATATTCAAAGAGCAAAGGTGAAGCACAGACGGAGACTTTCAGAAAGAGATGAAAGGGTGCAACGAGGGGATTAGACGAAGCGAGGGATGTGAAGGAAGCGTGGAAAAGTGAGAGATTTATATAAGAAGGAGGGGGAGGTCTGACTCTGAGCTACAGTGGGTTTGTGAGTGAAACCATCTCCTCTCAGTGTGTGTGTGTGTGTGTGTGTGTGTGTGTGTGTGTGTGTGTGTGTGTGTGTGTGTGCGTGCCAATCGGTCAAGGGGTTTGGTCAGACTGCCTGAAGAGCTTTACCAAACATGGTCACATAACAGAGACTCAATGAAATCTCCTCTCGCTACTACAGCACACACACACACACACACACACACACACACACACACACACACACACACACACACACACACACACACACACACAATGTGGACCTCGCTCACACACAGGAGGAAAAATCATCACCTGCATGTCGGCTGTAGACACTAAAACACACCTGCGTGTTACTAAAACACACCATCTGTCGTCATGTATTCAACACAATCACTCCCGCATTACAAACATGGAGAAGTACGCAGTTTACATCCGCATTTCAGCTGTTCTCCCTCGAGTTACTGATGCATATATACACTGAAACAATGGAAATGTTTACTTTTAAGTGTATTTTGTCAACATATTTCACAAAACTGTCTTAGGTTTTCTGTTTATGTTATTCTATTTTTAAGACACTTTGTAATACTTGTACACTGACTGTGAAAATGCTCCCGTGACAAAACTATTTCCCAACTTGGGATAAATAAAGTATCCATCTGTCGTGGCGTACTCCCTTGTCTTTCAAGCCACTAGATGTCTTAAACAGACCGTTCTGAAAAGAAATAGGCAAAACTCAAATAAAATAACAAACAACGTAGGTGTTCTTTCTTTCATGATAATGCTTGTACGATTTGTATGTACGTGTGCCGTACGGTTAACAACTGTTCCTCGACGGCGTCTCTCAACAGGTTGCCCATCACTGTGGCTTTAGCACAGGCGCCGTGGGAATTGTAGTCCTTTATAGTGTGTTGACTACAGACGTCACAATTAGGTGGCCTTTCTTATAAAATCAAAATACTGGCTCTAACACCATCTATTCATCCATCCATCCTTCCTTTTTTCCTTTCTTCCTTCCTTCCTTCCTTCCTACCTACCTATTCCTTCCTTCCTTTCTACCTACCTACCTATTCCTTCCTTCCTTTCTACCTACCTCTTCCTTCCTTCCTTTCTACCTACCTTCCTTTCTACCTACCTACCTCTTCCTTCCTTCCTACCTATTCCTTCCTTTCTACCTACCTACCTACCTACCCATTCCTTCCTTCCTTTCTAACTAACTACCTACCTACCTACCTACCTCTTCCTTCCTTTCTACCTTCCTTTCTACCTATTCCTTCCTTTCTACCTACCTACCTACCTACCTATTTAGCTACCTTCCTTAAAAAAAAGGTGTGTGTTTTCAAGACATTTCGACTTAATTAATTCACGTTTAAGAAGCTATCCTCTTTCCCTCCATTTTCTCTGTATTTTTTCTCGTGAGTCACCATATTGAGAAGAGTTATGCAAAAATAAATAGATTTTAGTGATATGCCTATTTCAGGAGGAATTTATGCAGTAGACCCTTCCCAGACGTGGGGAAACAAAAACACACCGAAAAAAATCAACATTCCTATCCAGACTTTGGAGAAGCTATAAACGGAGCGGATTTTACAAGGTACTTAAAGCCTTGGCTGAAGCTGCCTGAAATGACTTCTTACCCAGTTTGTTTACAAGTAGCACCAAACTGTTACCACCTTTCTCAGCCAGAGATGTCATGAGCCTGAGAAACAGCCAAGATTCAGAGGTGTGAAAATGTCTGAAAGCTTTGGACAGTTCCTGCATTTCCACTCCTCTGGTGGCACGAGGTAGAGATGATTTATCACATTTCAAGGTCATTTTAAGTAGAAAATGCTGGCTTGTCAGTTGAACATGTACATTTGTGCGCTTTTAAAATAGAAAACCGTGGATAAAATACTATTTCCCAAAACAATTGAAAGCAGTTACAGGCATGTGTCATTCGTTAGTTTGTGGGTTACCATTTTGAAGCCTCAAGTTTGGCATTTAAGTGGTTGTTACTAACAAATGCTAACGCTACATAGCTAGCTTGTTAGGCTAAGCCACTGGCATCTGTAATTTACCTTAACTGTGGTAGAAAAACGTAGAGGTGGCCGATGGAAATACTATTACCCAAAGAAATGAAAGTAGCAGTTAAAGTCATAAACTATATAACAGAAGTAGTTTTGTGGACTGCACATTTGAAGCATTGAGTTGGGCCTTTTCGAGCTTTTGCCATCTTTTGTTTTGGAGCCACAAACAACCATATTTTAATTAGAAATAGGAACTGGGAAGAAAGGCTAAGTTATCCCCAAATGCTAACACTACTTAGCCAGCTTGGTAATTTAGTAGCATCTGTAATCAAGTTTGACATTGATTTTAGCTTCTTGTGTTTTGGAGGCAGAAATGACCATTTTCTATGAGAAGATGCAGCTGGGATGAAACGCTAGTTACCTGCAAACATTATAGCGCTACTAGTTAGCTTTGTAAACCCGGTGCATAAGTAATTCAACTTTACTTTGGTACAAGTTGTGATGCTATCAAAGTAGCAGTAGCGAAGATTAAGCGCTGAATGAAGTTGACGAGAGTTACATTTTTACCTGAGCAGAGGTGGGAAGTAACTAAGTACATTTACTCAAGTACCATTTTTGGGGTACTTGTACTTTACTTGAGTATTTCCATGTTTTGTTACTTTGTACTTCTACCCCTCTACAGTTCAGAGGTAAATGTTGTACTTTTACTCCACTACATGTATTTAATCCCTTTAGTTACTTCACAGATCTGGATGAATGATGTTAAATATAATCAAGTGTTGAATCAGACTTTAGTTCCACCTGGAGTAAATCCACCAGCTACCCTGCAGTCTACAAAGCCATTCAGACTAGCTGCACCTTCACCAGCTTTGAGAACACTTTCATGATCAATCATTATAAAACATATCATATATATTATTCTGAAATGGACCAATCTGCACAACGACTACTTTTACTCAAGAACAAGATCTGAGTACTTCTACTTTTACTCAAGATCTGAGTACTTCTACTTTTACTCAAGTACAAGATCAGAGTACTTCTACTTTTACTCAAGATCTGAGTACTTCTACTTTTACTCAAGTACAAGATCAGAGTACTTCTACTTTTACTCAAATACAAGACCTGGGTACTTCTACTTTTACTCAAGTACAAGATCAGAGTACTTCTACTTTTACTCAAGATCTGAGTACTTCTACTTTTACTCAAGTACAAGATCTGAGTACTTCTACTTTTACTCAAGTACAAGATCAGTGTACTTCTACTTTTACTCAAGTACAACATCAGAGTACTTCTACTTTTACTCAAGATCTGAGTACTTCTACTTTTACTCAAGTACAAGATCTGAGTACTTCTACTTTTACTCAAGTACAAGATCAGTGTACTTCTACTTTTACTCAAGTACAACATCTGAGTACTTCTACTTTTACTCAAGAACAAGATCCGAGTACTTCTACTTTTACTCAAGATCTGAGTACTTCTACTTTTACTCAAGTACAACATCTGAGTACTTCTACTTTTACTCAAGAACAAGATCCGAGTACTTCTACTTTTACTCAAGATCTGAGTACTTCTACTTTTACTCAAGTACAACATCTGAGTACTTCTACTTTTACTCAAGAACAAGATCTGAGTACTTCTACTTTTACTCAAGTACAATATCTGAGTACTTCTATTTTTACTCAAGTACAAGATCAGAGTACTTCTACTTTTACTCAAGATCTGAGTACTTCTACTTTTACTCAAGTACAGGATCAGAGTACTTCTACTTTAACTCAAGATCTGAGTACTTCTACTTTTACTCAAGTACAACATTTGAGTACTTCTACTTTTACTCAAGAACAAGATCTGAGTACTTCTACTTTTACTCAAGTTCTGAGTACTTCTACTTTTACTCAAATACAAGATCTGAGTACTTCTACTTTTACTCAACATCTGAGTACTTCTACTTTTACTCAAGATCTGAGTACTTCTACTCAAATACAAGATCTGAGTACTTCTACTTTTACTCAAGATCTGAGTACTTCTACTTTTACTCAAATACAAGACCTGGGTACTTCTACTTTTACTCAAGTACAAGATCAGAGTACTTCTACTTTTACTCAAGTACAAGATCTGAGTACTTCTACTTTTACTCAAGAACAAGATCTGAGTACTTCTACTTTTACTCAAGAACAAGATCTGAGTACTTCTATTTTTACTCAAGATCTGAGTACTTCTACTTTTACTCAAGTACAAGATCAGTGTACTTCTACTTTTACTCAAGATCTGAGTACTTCTACTTTTACTCAAGTACAAGATCAGTGTACTTCTACTTTTACTCAAGATCTGAGTACTTCTACTTTTACTCAAGTACAACATCTGAGTACTTCTACTTTTACTCAAGTACAAGATCTGAGTACTTCTACTTTTACTCAAGTACAAGATCAGTGTACTTCTATTTTTACTCAAGATCTGAGTACTTCTACTTTTACTCAAGTACAACATCTGAGTACTTCTACTTTAACTCAAGTACAAGATCTGAGTACTTCTACTTTTACTCAAGTACAAGATCAGTGTACTTCTATTTTTACTCAAGATCTGAGTACTTCTACTTTTACTCAAGTACAACATCTGAGTACTTCTACTTTTACTCAAGTACAAGATCTGAGTACTTCTACTTTTACTCAAGTACAAGATCAGTGTACTTCTATTTTTACTCAAGATCAGAGTACTTCTCCACCTCTGGACCTGTGGTATATGTGCCCTTATCTCACAGGTCAGTGTGTGTTTTTGGCTGATTGAGCAAACTAGATGAATTCAGGTATAAACCAATGAACACACATCACCCACTGCAGGCGCACCAACAGTGCCTGAGTAGCCTTGAGCTGACGCCGGTGGTTTTATTGACCAAATGCAGGTTTGTTTGGAGCTTCCTGTCCCACTGCAGCGACAGGTTGGAGTTACGATGCCATGAACTCAGTCTGCAGAAACTCCTCTGAGGACTTCTTCCATAAATAGCCAGACGGAGTGAAGTGAGGAGAGGGAGACGGCGTACTGTAGAAATGCCCTTCTGGGTTTCTGAAACAGCACTTATCTCCCCCTCCATCTCCCCCTTTACTTCCCTCTCTGTGTTTTAGACCTTGAAATTCTCCGTCTGCAATTTGTCTTTTTATCCTGACTCATGCTTCCTAGACGTGTTTGACATTGAGTTAGTCTGATGATGATGTAGCTTTTCTTTCTCAACTACTTTCTCTGTGTCATAGTGTACGTTTCAGTGTCCTTCAAATAGCAAATAGCAAATCATCAAGCGAATACCGTTCCTTTGTTTAGATTTCCAACGATCTTGCCATCCCTAAAATGCTCTGGAAAAACGCTGTCTCATGAAGAACAGATAGATATTAAAGTAAGAACATTTAAATACATCCATCCATCCATCCATCTTCTCCCGCTTCTCCGTGGTCGGGTCGCGGGGGTGGCAGTTCCAGCAGAGAGCCCCAAACTACATCTACATACATACACATACATACATACATACATACATATGCCTGTACAGCACTTTGGTCAACTGAAGGTTGTTTTAAATGTGCTATATAAATAAATCAAGATTGAGATTTTCTTTTATAAGAAATTGTAAATATTTAAGTTAAAAATACGTGTTGTATGTACAGAGCAATAAGACGGATTAATGGATACACATTTAAATAATGATTCAGAACGACTTCTGTGTCGCTTCACTCTCTATCAGTTATCTTAAATGTGTATGTTTTAGTCCCATTAAAATAAGACATTTCAAATCATCATACATTTCTACATATTTCTACATACAGTCCTAATGTTAGTGCAGTATTTCATTATTTACTTTGTCTTATTCTATATTACATACTTTCTTATTTCCACCACTTTATGGCTTCCTTTGTATTTAATTGCACTATTTTCAGAGCCTAGGATTTAAGATGTTTTATCGCCAAGTCTGCGGTCGAGCTATCGCACATCTGCTGACTAAAGTATTTAAATCCTTTGAATGATTAAGAATTCATTCATAGCGATCCTTTGTTTGGACTGCTTACAGTCTTGCCATCCGACCGTATCTCATAAATCATATATTTAAAGTTAGAATATCTAAAAACAACACACTTTATCACACATCCAGTTGATGAAGCTGTGTCACAACTACTGTCTTTTCCTCAAACAAGGTTTCTTTATTCAGCACGAGACATTTTGCAACTCAATAAATGAACCCAGAAGGATCCTGTTAGCCAGAGTTTAAAACGAAGTGAGATCCAAGCGGTACATATGTGAAGCCTGGAGCTCTGGTTCCTCTTCCTCCAGACGTTACATCTCTCCCTCCCTTCCCTTCTCCCATCATGCCCAAATAAAGTGTCCGAATTCCAAGTGTGTGCTTCTTCTTCTTCTGCTCTCCGTGAAATGTTTATAAGACCCTCGCTTCGTGTGTGTGTTGAGTGTGTATGTGTTCACTGCGTGTGTGTGTGTGTGTGTCCTAGCATTACTATACTTATGGGGACCTACATCTGTTTATATAGTCACCTGTGGGGACTCGCCTCCCTTATGGGGACATATTGGAGGTTGAATACTTGGTTAGGTTTAGGGTTAGGGTTAGGGTAAGGGTTAGGGTTAGGGTTAGGCATGTGTTGGTTATGGTTAAGGTTAGGATAAGTCTCCAGGAAATGCATGTAAGTCAATGTAATGTCCCCTGAAGTGATGTGTGTGTGTGTGTGTGTGTGTGTGTGTGTGTGTGTGTGTGTGTGTGTGTGTGTGTGTGTGTGTGTGTTTAACATTAATAATGAATGATATAATGTAAGAGGCTGTTTATAATAATCCGCTGCACTTTGATAACCTCTTGATTCGTCTCAGAAACATTACAAATCATACAAATAAAATAAACGTTTTTTTACGAGGAGGAAGATTAAGCGAGGTTTATGAGGTCACTTACGTTGTTCCTGTAGTTGTTTAACTTGGTTATCTGGTTATTGGTGCGCTGAGATCATTGGGACTATAAAATACTGACATCATGTGTCCAAAAATCTGGACAGGTTTTCTTAATTTTTCTTCAAACGTTTAACCTTTGAATTCTGTTGGGAAAAGGCTTCTCCTTAACGCCAGGACATCTGGTGGATTAACGCTAAATCTCTTTATCGGGTTTTGTCTCTGGTTTGTTTGTATGTGAGCGGGATTAAGGGAAAACTAAAGGTGCGATTTCCAAGAAACTTGACGAAAGGGTGGAGCGTTCCCCGAGGAACAACCAATACATTTAGCAACGGATCCAAGTCATATGGCAAGTTCACACCTTCCTTTTGAACTATTGAGAGAAACAGCATTTGTCTCTTTTACACCAAATCAAGTTCTGTTCAAGTTCTGTTTTGGGGCTCGCGTCGATTCAGAGTTGGGTAAACTTGCACGTTTGCTTTTCTCTGAGTTAAGCTTGGTAGGCCCAAATCTACCTTCAAACAACAGCATGAGCATGATTCAAGTGCTTACATAGCCTACCAACTAATGCTTCAACTGGAGCTGCTTCTCACTTCGGTTAAATGGATTCCTTGCGTCCTTCACTTGCGTCGTTTGCCTACGACTAGTCCCTCCCACCAGGGAAGCAAGGAGAGACGCAAGGAAACCACGAGAAGCAGGGAAATGAGTTTTAAGAGCAATGGGATGTCGTTGTCACTACCTGATGGCTGGGCTTGGAAGCATACTTGCTTCGTCTCTGAAGGAAGTGACTTGGAAGTACACGACTACCAAGCCAGCATCCTCACGATTGAGAAACGGCCAGTTGTTTCCTCCGGAGCGTCACGTGAAGCGATGTCCGTTTGTGGTGACGCCGCACAGCTGATCGTCTGACAGCAGCCAGATAAATGCATGCCTGCATCGTCCAATCAGTGAGCGATACACAGTAAGGGGGCGGGGCGAGTGTCTGAGGATTTCACCGGAGGATGGTCTGGTAGTTCCTCGATTATCGCTCCTCGGTCCTCTGGCAAAAATAAGGCCACTGGGACGCTACTCAAGATGCCGCAGACAAATCAACTTCCGGTGATACCGAGCCCGAGGAGCGAGGAAATGAAAAATAACCGAAATGAGACGCACCCTCTGTCTTAACAGCATCATTGAATAGTGATGGGAATTACGGCTCTTTGAAGGGAGCCGGATCTTATGGCTCCGTTCCTTTCCGAGAGTCGTTCAAAAGAGTGTTTTTTTTTCAAGGGGGCGGGGTTACTCGGTTCATCTGCAAAATAACCACCAGGATAATGTTTGACTGTTTTGCCAGAAATCTACTTTTACTCACAGAAAATGTATAACTTGCTCCATCTCTCAGCCACACTACTACTCAAGCAGCACGCGTTATGCCATCATCTACGGAACATCTGCATTCAGGAAAGTTCCCGAGTGGATTTATGGCAGGCAGTGAACCAACGATAAAAAGAACGGCTCTCACCAAGTACGACTCTGTTCCCTTCGTTCGTACCAAAGAGCCGTTCAAAAGAATCGGATCGTTCGTGAACGTCACATCACTATCATTTCAATTACTTTCCGGGCTTTCGATCTAATGGGACCTTTTATGAACTATACATGTCGTGGCTTCCTTCCTTCCTTCTTTTTCTCTCAAGCCACTAGACGCCTTCAAACAGACATTTTTAACTCGTTTTCTTTCCTTTATATTACTGAAGAGTTGCTTGACCTCCGATGGTTTGGATGATGTTATGCGATGTGTTGGCTCAAAATAAAATAACAAACATGTTAGGTATTCTTTCTTTCTTGATAATGCTTGATAACTTAAAGGGTTGAACGGTTAAAGACTGTTCCTCTACGGCGTCTTTCTAGCAGGTTGCTGCCCATCACTGTCACTTTAGAGGAGGCGCCTTGGGAGTTGTAGTCTTTTATAGTGTGTTGACTACAGACGTCACAATTAGGTGGCCTTTCTTATAAAACAAAACAAAATACTGGCTCTGATAATACAGGTTTAAGATCACTAGCCCTCATGTCTCCTATCAATTACGTTCCCAAAACCTAATTTTCCCGGATTATGGACCGAATTTTAATATTGAGAATCGTCGAACAAAACAAAAAGGAGCCAAGTACCAAAAATAATTACGTTAGGTTTATCATGGTTTGTCCTAAAATAAGTATGTTTGTTCCATAAGGTACCTACGCAGGTTTAAATAAGTCAATGTTAGCTTTTTATTTCACACTTGATACAAACAGCCTTCTCCTGTGGTTTGACCATCCGTCCACTCGGACCTACTCCATGTGTGGATGCACGCGGCCCCGGATAAAACATCTCATTGACAATCCTGTTTGGTTTTAAGGGTAGGTAAAATGCTGCTGACATGATTTATCAGATGAATCCATCATGCTACAGAATGCATGTGATACTGTAGGATCATTATAAATCAGGTGCTGAACTCCTGAAAACGTTTCCATATTTCTTGCACAAATTATAATGTATATGTTGTATTGTTCAGCGCGCTGGCATTTTAATTAGTACGAAGAAACATCATTCAGCGGAGTCTCTCATGCAGACCATTGCTCTGCGGGGATTACTTTAAACTGTGTGTGTGCGTGCGTGTGTGTGCGTGTTTGTGTGTGTGTGAGTGAGGGTAAATCCTCCATTGAATCCCTTTGCATAGTTGCTGGGTAACAGCGTGTGTCCAGTAATCTCGCATTTTCACACTTTCATAAATCCGTACCATGACTCAGCTCGATGTGTCACGCTTTCATTCATCCTCGGCCTTTCTAGAAGTATCCTCTCTACCAGGAAAGCACACATGTTGTATGGGACTCTTCTTCATTCCGTGTTTTTTTTTTTGCTGGTCTAATCACTGGGTCTGTTGTTTTGGAGAGAGGGAGGAGATTATCCTGAAAAGACAAAAAAGGAAAGGAATCAAACTGGGAAACGGTGACGGACATGTTGCGGAACACCACAACTCCCATTATCGCCCACTACTTGTTTTCGTTATCATTGAAGGCCCTTTGCGGAAGGAAAGTACATATTTTACGATTAAGCATTTATTCCGTTGCCATCCTTACTGTCCTTTTTCCATTTGCTCCAATTCTCACTTTAACAATGTTGTCATGGGAATAAACTGCTATGTTCAATGTAAATCAGTAATTTGCGCTGTTGGTGATGTGATTGCCAGTGCAGGTGTTGCAATGGAAGGTAATTCAATGTAATATAGAAGTAGAAACAAAGCAAGAATTATGATAACTATTGAACAATGACAAATGCAGAGGCATCAGGCGAAAATACTCAGTAGCCTAGTTTACAGTCAAACAAAAAAATATGAAAATGTAAAATAATAAGGATTGCCAAAGAAGAAAATTACAAATGAATGTTCAAAGGCTAACATAGCCAGTAACTGACATACCAGCCAATGTTATACCCATTAATATTCAATATTCAGCAATGGTATTTTTATTCTCAATTATTCGCACTTTCATCTGTCCCTGGCTTTTCCATAATGTTCCTCTCTGGCGTTCCTTTCCTCCAACGACATGTGTCTGGTAGTGACACACACACACACACACACACACACACACACACACACACACACACACACACACACACACACACACACACACACACACACACACACACACACACACACACACACACACACACACACACATTCCTCTCCCTGCAGGATCAGTTTTGGAGTAAAAGAGGAACACCGACTCACTGCTGTGACGTCAGCAGAGGAACACATGTCAGATATGCGTAATCCCACAGATATGTCTGGATGTTTACGTAAAGAAAAGTGATGGAAGAAGTACATTGTATATTGTATTTATATGGTGTGTTATATATATTTCGTCCGTCTTTCTACGGTTGATTCTTCCTTTTATTTGATTAAAGTGTGCCTTGTAAACATGCAGCTGTAACAAAACTACTGTATATCCCAATGCAGGATCAAAACAGTACATCTAATATAATCTGATATAATGTTATATTTATTGTTATTATTTATCCTTGGAGAAAATAGGTTTTGTGACAGTTCAGATTGTATACAATATATAACATGTATATTATTATATATATTAAGGTTATCATAGTTATCATGAAATACATGATAGGGCTATGACTGATAACTCAGATACATTCATTAAACATGACAGTGACATCAGAGCAGCAGCAGATCTGAACCCTGATGTGAACATCCAGCGAAAAGTGGAAAAAGTGACACTGATTAAATCTAATACCCAAGCGATGACATCACTCTGAGGATGCTGCGCGCTGATTGGACGGCGGGCTCGACCAATCAGCGCGCACACACATGGGAAGAGTTTAAAAAAGATTCAGAAAAGTGACGGAAAGTTGTCGGAAGTCCTCCAAAGAAGCAGCTCCAAGATCCGCTCCGACGATTAAGACAATAATTAGAAGTGAAGTAATAATACCCTCGGATTTGTTCGGGACTTTCCCGTGTGTCCCTCCTGCTTCTCCTCTTTTTAAAGCCCTTATTTATACTGTAAATTAGACCCCAAAAAAAGAAAACGACAGGATGACAACACATTTCAGGAGCGGACCTGCTTTCGGTCTTTCTGCAGAGGTCAAGAGTAAGGTAAGTTTACTTTATTTTACTTGAATTAAGTGTATTTTTATGATAAACGGACCATATTTACCTGAATATTGGTTTTGATGGCGCATTGATACATCAAGTGAACCGGTCAAGGGTCAGTGTGATGACGTACATTGTAAACAGTCCCACTACTGCACTATTTAAATATGTAATCCTGAATAAAGCTAACTTTTAGATTAGATAAATAGTTAAAAAATACGTGTTCAGTCAAATGGTGGTTAATATGATATATTTAGGTCCATATATGGACATGTATAGGATCATTTTGGATCAATACAAGCTAGTTGTGGTTATATTGTTCCTCAATGTCACTCTTTCAATAGTAACCCTGAATAAAACTAACTTTTACATTAGATAAATAGTTAAAATATAACACTTGGGTCAAATGGTGGTTTACATGATATATTTAGGTGCATATATGGAGAAATTGGGGGATATTCCTGAATAAATATAAGCTAGTTGTGGTCATGTTATTCCTCTATTGCACTATTTTATTATTTAATCCAGAATAAAACTCGCCTTTAGATTAGATAAATAGTTTAAAAATACGTGTTCAGTCAAATGGTGGTTAATATGATATATTTAGGTCCATATATGGAGACATTATGGGATATTCCTGAATAAGCTAGTTGTGGTCATGTTGTTCCTCTATGGCACTATTTTATTATGTATTCCTAAATAAGAGGCACCTACAGATAGTGTCAGTTAAAAATAAACCTATTCAGTTTGGTTATTGGTGGAATGGTGGTTAATAACATATTTATGTCCATATAAGGAGACATTATGGGATATTGCTGGATAAATATAAGCTTGTTGTTGCTAATGCTGCTAATGCTAACTCATTAAAACGTTCTAAAAAGGTGCTGAGTGTTTCCTTCATTTAGATATGTTTATTTGCCCGTTGGAGTTATTAAACCGGCTGTGATGTGATGTGTTTAGGCGTCTCATTCCAGTGAGAGTCCAGGTTTAGTGCTTGCTTTGGAAACAGCTTTTTACACACACTTATGTTGATAGATCACACGGTGAGGGAAGTGATTGTTTTGGAGGGGAAAGTAGGTTTTAGTGGCCAAATAATTTGAGTGCTTGTGAAGGAGCAGCGAGAGTGGAGTGGAGTGGGGGGGGGGTGAAGTTTGACAGGTATTGCAAAACTGTTAGATTTTTACTTGGTAGTAAGAAATCAGACTGAAACATGAAGGAATGTGAGCGTTTTGGACGTTTCTGACAAGGATCTGGTTGATGTTAAGAGTCAAGATGCATATGAAGATATTACAGATTGTAAGAGATTATATTAAAGCTTCATTTGTCAAATTAAAGGGACATTATGTTAGCTTAATAACTTACTAACTGCGTGAGTGAGCGACACAGGGTCAGCAGTGAAGAAGCACTTAGATTTCCCTTTACTTAAGTATTATACTACATGGCTTGCATTCAAAATGTCACTAATGTAAATACATAATTTTAACAATATGCACTCGTCAGGGTTATGTAATTGTTTATTCTAGCATTAGGTTATTCTTTTTTATTTATAGAATGTTAGCCGCATTCGGAGTAGGCATGTCACGGTTATCCTAGTCAAAATAAGTGCGACATTATCCCGATAATCATCTAAATAAGCTTTAAAACACACTGGAATCCCTTTGTGTTACAGTTTGTTAAGATACAAGTATTTTTATTAAATCATGTGACTAATATTTTTAGAAACGTAGCGTTCACCTGTTAGATCGCGAACACCTGAGTCCACCCTCAAACAACCCTAAATAAAGTTATCATAGGTTATTTAAAATAATAATAACTTTATTTCATACAGGGGATTGCAGTTCAAAGTGCTTTACATCAATAGCCAAATAGCCACACCGTGAGTCTGTCCTTTCTTACATCTGCACTTCTCTACAATAATCTATAAGCTGTTTAAAGTCACTTTTGTTACGCACTCCGCTATAAAAACCTATATCGTCTCTTCCCTGTTATTTGAACATTGTCAGGAGTCAAGGTCGACCACTCAACACTTTGTTAGTAGTTTAATTGCTCAGATTTTCTATGTTGAATAGGAAAAGATAAAATAATATGTTGGAGTAAAATATTCCCCTTTAGAAATGAACTGAGAAATAACCAGTTAATGAAGCAACACCTCAAATGTGGCCTTAAATACTCGAGTAAATGTGCCTAAACATTCCACCACTGCATTGTGATGTACCCGGCAGAGTGTGAACACACACACACACACACACACACACACACACACACACACACACACACACACACACACACACACCTGCCAACATTCAGTCTGCCACCATCCTGACAGGAAGCGATGGTACGCTCATTATTAACAGAATACAGTTTTTGTCCGCCGCCTGGGAACAGAGGCATGAGTCAGAGCTGCTGACAGCATGAGAAAGATCATCATCATCATCATCATCATCATCATCATCATAGTCCTGCAGGGATGTCACCTCTTCCCTGAGTAGCCATCTCTCATCACAGCTTTAATCCGCCTTCATAGGAAACCAGCATCCTGTCGTCACTGCGTTCTCAGCGGGCTCTTAGTCACAAGTACACGGTCGACCTTTGGACCTTTTGTTTTGCTGCCACGTTCGCACCTCACCATTAACACACTAGTATAAGTAAGCTTTAATTGTATAGCACTTATTATACACAGGATGCAGCTCAAAGTGCTTCGACCTTTTGGCACAAGACAAACCATATTAGCTCGTGCAGTGCAGTGAAGAATACACTTTAAATAACGTGTGTAAGATCCACTTAAGCACATATTATAATGGAGATAACATGTTGATTCGAGCATGACTGATTACAAAGTTGTTAAATATCATTTAAATGTATACTATGTTTCTGTTTATATTAATATATGAGTAAGGTTATGTCTCTGTTTGCTATCCTTCTGTTATAACGAAGCTAAGTGTTTTTATTTCAGATTTAAAGAGGCCCTATTATGCTTTTTCCCTTTCCTGTAGTTTGTTATATGGGTTTTTGTAAATCGTCTGCAAAGGCTTAAATCCTAAAGTTCCTGATAACAGTGACAACCGCGCTTCTATTGGCTATCGCTCCAACACATTGTACGTGATAGGCTAAGGGGGCGGGACATCTGTAATCAGTTGACCAATCACAACAGGTTTATTTGATGGAGTCAGAATTAAGATGCATAATGAGTGGTTAATGTGGATTGTGTGAACGTCCATTATACTATGGAGTACAAAAAGAGAAATGCGATAAAATAGGACAAATATCAACGACTCACTCAGTAAACGTACTGTAAGAAATAAGACACAATATATCAGAAACAGGTTTATTATGAGGTAGATTAACACATACGAGGAATTTGACGTGGTGTTATGGTGCGTACATAACATACATACAAATTAAAAACACAGATAGAAAACAATTTTAAGAAAACTATAATAACATATTAAAAAATATTTGAAATTATAGCAGTATTGACATTGATTATGGTTGAAATCGTAGAATTAGAATAATAACATTTGTTTAGCGCCTTTTCAAGGGACCCAAGGCCGCTTTACATGGCGATCAAACAAACAGAAGGGGCAACTAATAAAGTAAAAGATTAAATAAATAGCCGTAGGAGTGGAAGCAGGTGGGTTATTGGAATAGTAATGAAAGAAATGTTCATTTTATCCACATTTCTGATGTGGGGCTTCAGGGGTCATGCAGGGATGTTGAGGTCCTGCGTCGTGACTTCAGAGAGAAGAAACACTGTCGGGTACATCAGAGAAATCTAAACGCCTTGTAAGGAGAGACCGCTCTGACTGGGAACTGGAGAAAGTGTCCTGACTCTAAACAGTTTACACGAACGACAAAACACCGTGGTGACGGAACACTGGAGCAGATACAGGCTCAGCAGGAGACCTTAACTCAGGGAAACTATTTCTCCGTTTGTGTGTGGAGGGATTTCCACCATCACCCACAAACAGACAGACAGGTTGATGGTTTTATATTAATACATTAAACCAGGCAGGTTGCAGTGTAACATCAGAGGAGACTGGGCCAATTGTACATTCTAAAACTGCACTACCAGAGATTGTTTTTATATAATTTATTATCGATGTTTTGGGAAATACTAAGCACTCCCTGAGACCTCAGAAAAACTCAAGTGAAAAGTAACAAATACAAGTAAATATGTTTCTTTTAAGCTTGTGATTAATCCCATTAAATATGTTTGACATTGACAGCACTAATTAATACTAATGGTCTGTTCGAGGTCATAGAGCGGTGCGGGGACGGTGTGTTGTTGTAGAACAAGCTGGAAGTTAGCATCACAAAGACTCACTCGACTAAAAGCCATTAGGTTTTTTTATTGTTAATGTTTATGATACTTAAACGTTTTGTTCAGCAGGATAATCTCCATATATTAACATCACTTTATAACTCTTGAAACGTAAATACAATCTCCAGAAGTAAAAAGCTAATGTTGGCTCTAAAGGAACTACAGCACGGTCACATGACTTCACGTCACCACCGCTAAGCTAAAGGTGGCTAATGTTGGGCTATAAAAGAACTACAGCACGGTCACATGACTTCACGTCACCACCGCTAAGCTAAAGGTGGCTAATGTTGGGCTATAAAGGAACTACAGCACGGTCACATGACTTCACGTCACCACCGCTAAGCTAAAGGTGGCTAATGTTGGGCTATAAAGGAACTACAGCACGGTCACATGACTTCACGTCACCACCGCTAAGCTAAAGGTGGCTAATGTTGGGCTATAAAAGAACTACAGCACGGTCACATGACTTCACGTCACCACCGCTAAGCTAAAGGTGGCTAATGTTGGGCTATAAAAGAACTACAGCACGGTCACATGACTTCACGTCACCACCGCTAAGCTAAAGGCGGCTAATGTTCAGCTTGATGACATTTAGTCATCTCATTTAGACACGTAGAAGCTTCAACTATTCACCAGTGGGGTATATACTGAGGTATTTTATGTCGTAAAAGAATACGTGAAAATGTCTTCAGCTCAGGGACGTGCACAGGTACGGGCTAATGTTGCCCGGGCAACGGCCCGTTTGGCCTTTTTGGCTGACCTGCCCCTCTGGAGAGAGCGAGAGTTTGTTTTTATTTGTTCTGTTGTGGCCGAATCAACAGGATAAGCCCACAATTAGTATTGTAGCGTCTCGCTGCGGGAAACACACTTTGTCAGCGCTGTCATCTGACGGTGCGTTAAAACCACCTCAGTGTCGGATTTTGGAAACTTGATTTTGAGTTGTCTCATGGCAGTTAGGGTATAACGGACAAACCAGGGGACTTTACTTCCTCTTGATACCGTCGGTTATTTACAAAAAAACACCTAAATATAGCCTAGGCCGCTCGCTCTCTTTTCTTGATCGCCCTCTCACGGGTGAACAGTTCACTGCCCGCTTCATTGTAGGATTTCTGCCATGTCTCTACTTTAGTTTGACCATCTCTGTTACTAAGTTATGGAATACTAAATAACTAAGTAATTAGATACCTTACCGTTACTGCGCTCATAAAGAATGATAAGAATAAGAATAATGCGTATTGAACTGGTTTTATTAATTAGTGAGTTTATTTAAGTTAGAGGCCCTATTTTATCAGTAGCCTATGTCTGGACTGCACAGCAGTTACAATGGTCAAACTACATTAGAACATAATTGTCCCCATTTTGTCTTTAATAGTTACTAACATTAGATATTTTGATGAGATATGGACCGCAAAACATTTCCCTGGTTTTCATTTTTAAAATCACGTCACCGAATGCAAGTAGTCGCATAGCTTATTTTGTTATGAGATGTGAATTACTGTTCAATTTAGTTTATGTAATAATCGTTTGGTTTATTTTACATTGAAAACAAGTTACAATTTTCAAAAGGTCTTATGTTTTTTTTCGGGGGGGGGCTTTTTCCAGTTTAGAGCAATAGCCCCTCCAAATGTCTGTGCACGTCCCTGCTTCAGCTTGTGTTAACGTTGCCTTGACTTATTGTTAGTCCTTTGGGGAAAACAAGTCGGGTAATGTAATATAAATATGATCTAACATTGGCAAAATGTAATTTGAAAACTGAAGTGGGTATTTCAGTTCAGAGTTTATGCAAGACTTATTAAACAAATACAAATGATATGTATTCAAGTACAGTTTTGAAGTACTTGTACGTACCTCTATTTGATGGTTCTCTATCATTTTGAACTTTACACTAGCTTCCTTAACAGGTTTAGAAAGAAAAGATAATAATTGTTTTTAACAAGACGTTCAATCTGTACTTTTTTAACAGTTCTTCCAAACATTCCCTTTCTGAACCCCTCCATGCTTTAATGTTAATAACTGACACTTGAATTATCCAATATTTTACAAAGATACACAAACATTTATTTTGCAGAACCTTTTTTAGTTCCTCAAATGGATCTCTTTATATCCTAATGAATGACAGCTGTTGTGACTGCCTGTGTAATCTCTACGATAAGAAGAACAACAGAACTGCATCATCCCGTCCTCTCTTTATCCGACGGGATTTACCTGAACAGTCGGCTCGCTGTAAAAGGGCATATTCTGGGACACAGAAATATGATCCGGGCCAATCGGAGAGAGGGGGAGAAAAAGAGAGAGGAGGGAGTGTTTTTGGGAAGCTGTTTCTCCCAAGTTTGGTGTGATGGCCTGGAAGCTGCTTTGAAATACTGTGTGTTTGTGTTGGCTGCTGCTGCCAGACTGTGGAGACGAATCTGCAGAACATTCAGGAAGCGAGAGGGGTGTGTGTATAGGGGGAGCAGCATTAAACCCCATACCAGAATTTAAAGTATTAGGGGCAACGTGTTTGTGCCAATAAGGAAATACATGGAGAGAAGAGGCAGGAATGTCCTCAGGCATTATTTAGTCTTTCTTCCAGTTATTTTTATAAACCTTACCTCAAAGTATTTTTACTACAGTGAGACTTTAAAGTTTAAACCCTCATCCCTCCTGAGAAAACAACTTATTTTTAGTTATTAAAGGGGTCATATTCTGCTGATGTTCAGGTGTATATCAGTATGTAGTGTCTCTACTTTAAAGAGTCCTCTCCTGCTGATGTTCAGGTGTATATCAGTGTGTAGTGTCTCTACTTTAAAGAGTCCTCTCCTGCTGATGTTCAGGTGTATATCAGTGTGTAGTGTCTCTACTTTAAAGAGTCCTCTCCTGCTGATGTTCAGGTGTATATCAGTATGTAGTGTATCTACTTTAAAGAGTCCTCTCCTGCTGATGTTCAGGTGTATATCAGTATGTAGTGTCTCTACTTTAAAGAGTCCTCTCCTGCTGATGTTCAGGTGTATATCAGTATGTAGTGTCTCTACTTTAAAGAGTCCTCTCCTGCTGATGTTCAGGTGTATATCAGTATTTAGTGTCTCTACTTTAAAGAGTCCTCTCCTGCTGATGTTCAGGTGTATATCAGTATGTAGTGTATCTACTTTAAAGAGTCCTCTCCTGCTGATGTTCAGGTGTATATCAGTATGTAGTGTCTCTACTTTAAAGAGTCCTCTCCTGCTGATGTTCAGGTGTATATCAGTATTTAGTGTCTCTACTTTAAAGAGTCCTCTCCTGCTGATGTTCAGGTGTATATCAGTATGCAGTGTCTCTACTTTAAAGAGTCCTCTCCTGCTGATGTTCAGGTGTATATCAGTATTTAGTGTCTCTACTTTAAAGAGTCCTCTCCTGCTGATGTTCAGGTGTATATCAGTATGTAGTGTCTCTACTTTTAAAGAGTCCTCTCCTGCTGATGTTCAGGTGTATATCAGTATGAAGTGTCTCTACTTTAAAGAGTCCTCTCCTGCTGATGTTCAGGTGTATATCAGTATGTAGTGTCTCTACTTTAAAGAGTCCTCTCCTGCTGATGTTCAGGTGTATATCAGTATGTAGTGTCTCTACTTTAAAGAGTCCTCTCCTGCTGATGTTCAGGTGTATATCAGTATGTAGTGTATCTACTTTAAAGAGTCCTCTCCTGCTGATGTTCAGGTGTATATCAGTATGTAGTGTCTCTACTTTAAAGAGTCCTCTCCTGCTGATGTTCAGGTGTATATCAGTATGTAGTGTCTCTACTTTAAAGAGTCCTCTCCTGCTGATGTTCAGGTGTATATCAGTATGTAGTGTCTCTACTTTAAAGAGTCCTCTCCTGCTGATGTGCAGGTGTATATCAGTATGTAGTGTCTCTACTTTAAAGAGTCCTCTCCTGCTGATGTTCAGGTGTATATCAGTATGCAGTGTCTCTACTTTAAAGAGTCCTCTCCTGCTGATGTTCAGGTGTATATCAGTATTTAGTGTCTCTACTTTAAAGAGTCCTCTCCTGCTGATGTTCAGGTGTATATCAGTATGTAGTGTCTCTACTTTAAAGAGTCCTCTCCTGCTGATGTTCAGGTGTATATCAGTGTGTAGTGTCTCTACTTTAAAGAGTCCTCTCCTGCTGATGTTCAGGTGTATATCAGTATGTAGTGTCTCTACTTTAAAGAGTCCTCTCCTGCTGATGTTCAGGTGTATATCAGTATGTATTGTCTCTACTTTAAAGAGTCCTCTCCTGCTGATGTTCAGGTGTATATCAGTATGTAGTGTCTCTACTTTTAAAGAGTCCTCTCCTGCTGATGTTCAGGTGTATATCAGTATGAAGTGTCTCTACTTTAAAGAGTCCTCTCCTGCTGATGTTCAGGTGTATATCAGTGTGTAGTGTCTCTACTTTAAAGAGTCCTCTCCTGATGATGTTCAGGTGTATATCAGTATGTAGTGTCTCTACTTTAAAGAGTCCTCTCCTGCTGATGTTCAGGTGTATATCAGTATGTAGTGTCTCTACTTTAAAGAGTCCTCTCCTGCTGATGTTCAGGTGTCTCTACTGGGACATGTCTCCATGCTTTAATGTTCAAAAAGCTCTTTATTTTTCTCATACTGCCTGTGCTGCAGCACCTTTTTTCACCCTCTGTCTGAAACCAGAGCCCAGTCTGCTCTGATTGGTTAGCTGGCCGGCTCTGTTGTGATTGGTTCACCGCTTAGAGATGTCCCGCCCCTTAGCCTATCACGTACAATGTGTTGGAGCGCTGTAGGGAACACTTTGCAGACCTTTTAGTTTCTGTAACTTATTTTGGATTTGACTCACTATTTGACATTACAGCTTTTCATGGATAGATCTGGTCATTAAAGAAACACAATAATACATTTTACGGAGCCAGGGAGAGACGATGCATTGTTATTGTTTCTGGCCTTACCTCAAATAATTGTTTACTACTTTAAGATTTATTATGTGTTATAATCCCTTGTGAGAAAAGGGTTATTCTGAGTAACTGAAAAGCTGGCATGGCATAGAAACACATATTACACTGTAGAGTCTTTCTTATTCATCTGCTGTGTTGATTCACTCTCTCCTTGGAAATGTTTGGAAATGAGTAGGGTTGCTAAGGGGCGGAAAAGTCCTGGTACATTTCCATGGGGAATTTTGGAAATATTCCATATTTGAAATAAATTAATTAATTTAAGTTTTCCGCACTCTCGCGGGAATATCTGCGCAATGGAGCGAGCTTAAGTTTCCCAGCGCAACACCTTCGTCACACATGTTGCCACTTGTTTGTACCATTTTCAGGCGATTTGTAATCTGTTCTAGAAAAACGAGGGGAGTTAGGTGGTCCGCGAGTGTTGGTGAGGTATTGGTTAAGTGCTTTGGGCTCAAAAGTGTGATCCAGTCTTCTAGAAATCATCTGTGCATGTGATGGAGGAATGCACAGTGCCTGTAGGGGGTGTGGTCTCAATAGCCAAGCAGTGTGCTGTGTGCATGTGATGGAGGAATGGCATGGATATTCAAGTGTACTTGAATGGCTTCTGTTTGTTTTAGTCAAGATTATGCTAAACTATACTTTCCCCAACTATATTTAAGTTCCCTACGAAGAGCCAACCTTCAATTTAGAAAATTCCCAGTTATTCCATCTTTGAAAATTCCCGGAATTTTGCAACTCTAGAAATGATACAGGAATTACACAGATACAAATAAAGTGATGCCATTAAATTAATAATGCTGAATCGGAATTATATCCACTGGAACTGACACGATTTGATAAGATCTGGTGCTCATATAATCTTCAAACGGCACATTTTGCATGCTTTTTAACCAAATCTATTCCTATACTACTTCCCATATACATAGTTTACTTCTTCCAGCGTTTCTATTTGCACCATTGAGTCAATTGCACTATTAGCTATTGTGTATTTGACATTTACGAGAAGATCTAGTTTTGGTCATGGAGAGTTTGACGTCAGCTGTTGTTTTGTTACAAGAGTGGAAATGAAACAGTAGTCCTCTGATCTGATGTTTGACCTCTGACCTCCCTCTGAACTCTCAGCTGGCGGGGAAGTACGACCCTCAGAAGGAGGAGGATCTGAGGCTGTGGATCCAGGACGTGACGGGGAAACAAGTCGGGGAGAACTTCATGGAGAGTCTGAAGAACGGAGTCCTGCTGTGCGAGTGAGTGGGAAATAACATCTTATTCACCATTAAAGGTGACCTATTATGCAAAACCCTCTTCTTCATGTCTCTTCTACATCAACACGTGTCCCCTCTTCTTCATGTCTCTTCTACATCAACATGTGTCCCCTCTTCTTCATGTCTCTTCTACATCAACATGTGTCCCCTCTTCTTCATGTCTCTTCTACATCAACATGTGTCCCCCCTTCTTCATGTCTCTTCTACATCAACATGTGTCCCCTCTTCTTCATGTCTCTTCTACATCAACATGTGTCCCCCTCTTCTTCGTGTCTCTTCTACATCAACATGTGTCCCCTCTTCTTCATGTCTCTTCTACATCAACATGTGTCCCCTCTTCTTCATGTCTCTTCTCCATCAACATGTGTCCCCTCTTCTTCATGTCTCTTCTACATCAACATGTGTCCCCTCTTCTTCATGTCTCTTCTACATCAACATGTGTCCCCTCTTCTTCGTGTCTCTTCTACATCAACATGTGTCCCCTCTTCTTCATGTCTCTTCTACATCAACATGTGTCCCCTCTTCTTCATGTCTCTTCTACATCAACATGTGTCCCCTCTTCTTCATGTCTCTTCTACATCAACATGTGTCCCCTCTTCTTCATGTCTCTTCTACATCAACATGTGTCCCCTCTTCTTCATGTCTCTTCTACATCAACATGTGTCCCCTCTTCTTCATGTCTCTTCTACATCAACATGTGTCCCCTCTTCTTCATGTCTCTTCTACATCAACATGTGTCCCCTCTGTGGAAAGAGATTCTGAAAGTTTCAGGAACAAAGATTCTCTCTCTTTTTGATCCATTTCTATAAAAACCTGTCTGAAAATGAGCTGATCAAATTTTGGCCACTTTATGATGTCATAACGATGTGTTGTCTTGTGTAACCATTAGCCAATCAGCAACCAAGGTAACCCCCTCCCCCCCCCCCTTATCACCTGAATCTCCTCCTAGAGCTCCATTAGGCGCATTCACACCGCAGTACTTTTCCCACAAAGGTTCTTGCGAACTTAGTTCATGCAAACTCTTTAGTTCGCATGAACTAAGTACAGATCGCGTTCACACCGGAAAAAGTCACTGGGGGTGGATTAGGCAAATGAAGCCGCTGACGTCACTTCTTCTTCTTCTTCTTCTGCTTTGGGTTTACTGGCAGGCTACAAACAACTTCACGGCGGATACTGCCGCCCGGAGTCCCCGGCCGGAAGTCCCCGGAGTTGGGGAAGGCTTCAGTAGAAGCTGCTGGGACTCCCAGCAGCTTCTACTGAAGCCTTCCGAGTAAATCGCCAGAACGCCGACACCTCCTCATCTCCACCGCTCCCATGTTTTATTTTGTGTTGCCATAAGTTAGTCTCTCTGCGTTTCTGCGCTGGGTTAATGCTAATGCTAATAATGCTAATGCGAGGATAATAAAATGGCGGCTTCACAAAACTTTTTGGAAGTTTTACGGGGCGTGGTTTGCAATCCGCCCAGCCAATCAGAAATATAGCTCTTTTCTCACAAAAGAGCCGCTCGAAAGTCCCTGCTCTCTAGCAGGGACTTTCGAGCGGCTCTTTTGTGAGAAAAGAGCTATATTTAGTACCGGCTCTTTTGGTGTGAACGCGATAAAAGAGTTCACTGAACTAAGTTCGCATGAACCTTTGTGGGAAAAGTACCGCAGTGTGAATGCGCCTATTGAGTTCTTTGTAACCAAATGTCTCTCAGAGGGACATGGGGAGGGGCTCCTTATTTTCATCTAAAGTAACAGACAGAGAATCAGCACTTTGGAAACAGGGCTGAAACAGAGGGGATTATGGGTAATGCTGCAATGATCTGTTTGGTGTTTTCAGCCAATCAGAGACAGGCTCTGTATATATCTGAGAGCTATAACATATTGATGAAAAACAGTATAACAGGGGACCTTTAATTTATACTTCTTTATGGGCCTGCACAATTATTTACAATGTTTCTGAACGTTTTGTTCTACGTCATTAAATACGTCAGTAAATAAATACCCGACTGTTGAATATCTGAAGCTTCTATGCGTCTTAAAAACTTCAGTTGCTGACAAGTCGCTAAATAAAGCACGTCATCACACCCAACATTAACCGCCTTTAGCTTAGCGGTGGTGACGTGAAGTCATGTGACCGTGATGTAGTTCCTTTATAGCCCAACATTAGCCACCTTTAGCTTAGCGGTGGTGACGTGAAGTCATGTGACCGTGATGTAGTTCCTTTATAGCCCAACATTAGCCACCTTTAGCTTAGCGGTGGTGACGTGAAGTCATGTGACCGTGCTGTAGTTCCTTTATAGCCCAACATTAGCCACCTTTAGCTTAGCGGTGGTGACGTGAAGTCATGTGACCGAGCTGTAGTTCCTTTATAGCCCAACATTAGCCACCTTTAGCTTAGCGGTGGTGACGTGAAGTCATGTGACCGTGCTGTAGTTCCTTTATAGCCCAACATTAGCCGCCTTTAGCTTAGCGGTGGTGACGTGAAGTCATGTGACCGTGCTGTAGTTCCTTTAAAGCCCAACATTAG
Source organism: Harpagifer antarcticus (assembly GCA_902827135.1). Lineage (NCBI taxonomy): Eukaryota > Metazoa > Chordata > Actinopteri > Perciformes > Harpagiferidae > Harpagifer > Harpagifer antarcticus. Next base: position 227,216 of record CADEHL010001053.1, on the reverse strand, counting down.
CCGCCTTTAGCTTAGCGGTGGTGACGTGAAGTCATGTGACCGTGCTGTAGTTCCTTTATAGCCCAACATTAGCCGCCTTTAGCTTAGCGGTGGTGACGTGAAGTCATGTGACCGTGCTGTAGTTCCTTTAAAGCCCAACGTTAGCTTTTTACTCCTCAAGATTACATGTACACTTACAAAATGTGTTATATGTGGAGATATCCTGCTCAACACAACATGAACGTCTTTCTGATTTTGTGTCTCTTTCTCTGTAGACTCATCAATGTCCTCCAGCCTGGCTCTGTGAGAAAGATCAGCCAATCCACTCAGAACTGGCACCAGGTAATGTTTGAGCTCTGAGGACAGAAAAGATTCATTATTTGTCCGGCGAATGTCAAAAAATCAGGGCTGTTTTCCAGAGCATGTGGAACTTTATTTAGTCTGCCGTGTTGATTGGCGGTACATAAAGTAGCTGCAAATCTCTGTATGGCTTTTAATGACGAAAAGTAAACGGTGCTCCTTTAGAGCTAATTGAAGGTAATTGAAGTGTCCTTCCCTAAAACACCCATTTTTGCTATTTTTTTGTATCTTGACTCCTGTATCATCTCATATAATATATATTTATTTTCACCTGCATTCGTGATTTTTTTGTTTGTTTGTAAATATTTCCCCCTTCCCAGGTGCGATAACTTATTTTAAATTGTACCTATGATGGTCCTAATATATTTTTTACATTGTGTTGTTATTATTTATCATAAGATTGTGACATGATATATCAGGCTTTTTTACAAGAACGGTGGTAACATCCGGAAAGAAACGTCATGAATTTACAATTATTTATTTTTTCTCACTAATTTATGGGGTTTTTTCCTGGTGATTTTTGTAGATTCTTCTTCAAATTTGAATTATTTTCACTCTAAATATTCTGCCCTTTCCAGTTCTGGAACTTATTTTTAGTTGTACGACAACAGGCCAAAGACATCGTCATACAGGCTAGCTGTTTCCAGTCTAAACGGCTCTTATTGTAGCTTCATCTCCCAGCAGAAAAGAGTGTAAAGGAAGGAGTGGAACAAACTACTCGATCGCAGAATAGACGCTTCCATTGTCCTCTTTCTCCTCAGCTGGAAAACATCGGGAACTTTGTGCGTGCGATCACAGAATACGGCCTGAGGCCGGACGACATCTTTGAAGCCAACGATCTGTTCGAGAACACCAACTACACTCAGGTCCAGAGCACTCTGCTGGCTCTGACAGGCATGGTGAGGACACACACACACACACACACACACACCCAACACACACACACACACACACACACACACACACACACACACACACACACACACACACACACAATACAGGTGTGTGTGTATTTGCTTTGTACACATGCTGCTGTAACAAAAGTATTTAATATATCAATAAAGTATATCAAATGTAATTTCTTAAATAAGCTGCATTTTTAACAAATATATAAAAGTAATTCTAAAGCTTTTGTACGATTTCATTTTTTTATAATTTGAAGGTTTATATAAGTTATTATAAAGACCAGACAGAGTTAGCATCTTATACCTTTGTGTTGCATAGTACTACAAGCGCTGTCAGTAGAATAATGAAACCAATATGTGTATAAAATGCTCTGTTTCCCTCTCTGTGTCTCTCAGGCCAAGTCCAAAGGCTTCCACTCTAAATATGATTTAGGAGTGAAGTACGCGGAGAAGCACCTGCGCCGCTTCGCTCCGGAGAAACTGAAGGAGGGACGCAACGTCATCGGCCTGCAGGTCAGAGACAAGAGAGAACATTCAGTCATGTAGCCTACAGCAGTATTAGCCTTTTGGGAGGACAAAGTGTTTGAAAGATATCCCTGGTCCCCGGCTTGAGCTTCAACCTCAGGATCCATGTATCTATGATCCTCTCCAGAATGGAAGGAGTCATCACATACAGAGCATCAACTAGTTCCTGAACAGTGTCCTTCACATGCTGATATCCAAGAGAGGGAGTTACACAGTCACAAGATGGAGGAATAGAAAGCCGTACTCAATGTTTACTTCAGATTAGCTCCACGTCAGAAATGAGCATGCTTGATGTCTCTCTCCATAGAGGCTGAGTCATCATGTTAATCACATAGCTATCATCTGCCTCAAACAGTCCTGATGCTCTTCTAGGTAATCACACATCCTGTCATGTTCACAGCTACAGTTGGGATACCTTTGTTATCACGTTGCTCTCATGTTGGAAGAGGACATTCACTATTTTCCCAACACAAAGCAATGTAAAAGTGTTCCTTTGGACTCTGGATGATTGTGTCGACAACCAAACATCAAACAATAAATTGAGAAAACAAATTTGAAGGTTAATCTAATATGAATATAACAATGTCTTCAGTCATTTCATGTACTCTATCTTGCTGTTTCTCAGATGGGCACCAACAAGCTGGCCAGTCAGAAAGGCATGACGTCTTACGGCACACGGCGCCATCTGTACGACTCCAAGATGGCGATGGAAAGTCCTCTCGACCAATCAACAATCAGCCTGCAGATGGGCACCAACAAGGGGGCCAGCCAGGTGAGGATGGGGACTGATGTTTTTATGTTAGATCGATTTTTGTTCTTTCGATTCTCTGAATACACATTATCCTGCATAATTAAGGCCAAAATGATTAAAATCATGATTATATCACAATTAATCATTTCTCAAATCACGTTTACATCACCTGTCTTACCAAACAATCCTCCATCTTGCTTTCTCTCTCTCTCCTCCAGGCTGGCATGACGGCTCCGGGCACACGGAGGCACATCTTCGACAAGAAGCTGGATCTGGAGTCCTGCGACAGCTCCACCATCTCGCTGCAGATGGGCACCAACAAGGTGGCGTCGCAGCAGGGCATGACGTCCTACGGTCTGCCGCGCCAAGTCTACGACAACAAGTACTGCACCAACCCCACCGAGGCCCACAACAACAACAACGGGGGGGACGAGTTTGACGGCTACCAGTACGACGACTAAAAGAAAACACGCCCTAAAAACCTCCTCCCTCCCTACGCTTACCGTCAGACGACACGACTCTTTTGTCTCTGTGTCGAAGCAAACTGACTGTTATTTAACACTGATTGACGTTGAACTTCATCCCCCTAAAGCTTTATGAATTTGTCTTTCCTGAGTTAAAGAATAAAATAGCGTTTGCACTGACCCTTACGTCAAAGATTTCCATATCTGAGGATTTGTATTACCCCAAAACAAAAAAACAAGCCACACTCAGATTTGTGCTATTTATATTTTTCGCTTTTTTACTTGCTTTGTAAGAGAGTGGTGCAGGAATGAGTCCTAAAACCCGGAAGTGAGTTAGCGTTTCAGCACTTTCACATTTTGTTCGACGACATCAAACATGTCAGTAAACACCCCACTGGTGAATGTTACAAAGTGTTTAAATGCAGTTACATTTGTGACTAAATGAGACAAATAAACTTCATCACGTCCAACATTAGCCGCCTTTAGCTTCGGGGTGGCGACGTGAAGTCATGTGACCGTGCTGTAGTTCCTTTATAGTCCAGCATTAGTCGCCTCTAGCTTATCGGTGGTGACGTGAAGTCATGTGACCGTGCTGTAGTTCCTTTATAGCCCAACATTAGCCACCTTTAGCTTAACGGTGGTGACGTGAAGTCATGTGACCAAGCTGTAGTTCCTTTATAGCCCAACATTAGCCACCTTTAGCTTAGCGGTGGTAACGTGAAGTCATGTGACCAAGCTGTAGTTCCTTTATAGCCCAACATTAGCCACCTTTAGCTTAACGGTGGTGACGTGAAGTCATGTGACCAAGCTGTAGTTCCTTTATAGCCCAACATTAGCCACCTTTAGCTTAGTGGTGGTGACGTGAAGTCATGTGACCTTGCTGTAGTTCCTTTATAGCCTAACGTTAGCTTTTTACTTCAAAAATCCCAAAGTGTTGTCTTAATATGTGGAGGTTATCCTGCTGAACAACATAAACGATTGTTTAAACGAAATCCAATAGGAAAATTCCATTGGCTTTTCATCGAGCTAGCCCTTTGCTATGCTAACTTCCTGTTCGGCCTACAAAATTCCTCATCCCTGCATCGCTCTATTCGACATTTACAAACTACCTTTCCCTACGTTTCCCAATCAAGTGTTGAGAATTCAAAGCTCCTTGAAGAGGAAACAAGCGACCGAGTTGGTGCTATTGAACTTTGACCCCGTTGGAACTGAGTCCTCGTCGACATTGGAGCTCTGCTGGGATTTTTTTTTACACATTTTCGGGGTCCGCAGATTGACCTGGAGGACTCGTAGCTTCTGTTTGTTTTCTGTCATGTTCACAGGCCTGCCAGATCACGCCTTTTTTTTTTAAAACAGGGATAATTTCCATGGCTTTGTGTGCAGTTTGATAAGGGGACAATGCTTTTATAAAGTGAACGAGCAAACGTAGATGTTGTGAAATATAGTTTGAAGTTGGGTTAGTCACTACTAGTAGATTTAGTCCTTTTGTTTCCTCCATCTTTTATTGAATTTGCCTCCGTCAACTTTAGTGCTGTTGCTCCTAAGTACATTTGATCAGATATTGTACTTAAATTGGAGGTACTTTACTTGAGTATTTACCTTTTATACTTCTACTACACTGCCATATAGATAGCCACATATATTCAGGGTTCTTACAGTTTAAGAAAAGTTAGATTTAAGACTTGTTTTAATGCCAATCAAAATGAAATAATAATTTAGCGATTCCACTGACTTTAATCCTATCATGCCAGGTTGTATTTTCGACTCCAATACCTAAGTTAGTTATAGTTACTTTACAAAATGAGACTTTACAATTGAGGTAATTAAATAAGTTGTAAGTATAGGTAACAATATTGTCGTATTAAACTCACTATGGCAATTTTTCTTGGGCAGTATTTCTACCTACTTTTTCCTGAGCAACATCTTAAAGGCAGGTCTTATAATGTGGTATTTTTCCATTAGGGTATTGCTACTTGTACTTAAGTAAAGTATCTTTAATTGCTAAGGGAATCATGCCGAATATAACAACTGTTAACCCACCGAATGTCATGAATGTAATGTAATCGGAAAGCTGTTACGGGGTTCATTTTCAACACATTAGAAGTAAAAGAAAAGTGCATTTACAAAGTGGCTGATAAGGCTGAGGCACTTGTGATCTAGAGTTACAACATAAAGCAGTTTAATGTGAAATATTTACATTTATTAGCTCTTGAATTCAGCATCAAAGTGCGCCCTCTAGTGGAGGAAACGCACATGTACACTTACTGTATTTTTTATTTATCAAACATTACCTTTGTTCCCTTGAATGTCGTTTTTAGTTCTGTCCAAAATGCTAAGTAACTTTCTAGTAACATTTCACTTTAATGTGATGACTTTGTTTCAACGTTGTTTAAATGTTACACTTTTTGATTTTTCGACTTTTACGCGATTTTTCGACTTTTACGCGTTTCACTAAACATGACATTTGTGCAATAAAAAACACTTGAAAACAGTTTTGATTTTCTCAGTCATTACCTAAAAACACACAGAAGGTAGTGTAATACAAGGTACATCAATGTGATTTATGTACTTATAAACAGGTAAAAACACAAATGCTTGGTAAAGATTTGGCATTTAACGGGGTTGAAAACTAAAAAAACTACTTTCACAAAAAGTAACACAATTCTGTTTCATAAACATACTTATTACAACGACTAAAATAATAAAAATAAAGACGTGGAATGTTTTACGCTGGAGGGAATTTCAGTCATTTACATTTAAAACATACATTTTGAGTCCAGAAAAAGGGAGAAATCGTGATCGAATAGTTAAAAAAACATATTTCTAATCTAATATTGACGTATGAAAACTAAAACACAAAATGGCGTCCCTCTGTCCCAGCCAGAGGGACGTGTGACGCTCAGCCACACTGTAGCAAAATAAAATAACGCTTCAATTGTTTGAATTTGCTACATCGTGCTAAGCTAATTAACGGACCAATCACAGGGCTGGAATGTAAAAGAGAAGGTGGGGTAAAAAGGAAATCGTGACTATTGATTGGCTGCTTCACAAGCGTCGATCCAATCACTGTAAACGTCCACCGCTTCGGAAAGATCTGAAGAGTAAACGTTAAGGATAAAGTATTTCAAAAATGTGTTTCTCTGCTTTAAACCTGACTTTCTTTATTGTCTCATTTCACAAACTGTACGATATTGTTAAAACAAAGACACAGGACTGTAATGTTCATATAGTGTCGTTTGTTCTGTGAACTCTCATGTGAACGCCCGATTGAGGCAGAAGAACAACGATTTGGAAAGTCGGCAAAAGTTACTCACAATAATACAAATATCTTTACCGTGATATTACTTTGAGGCGGTTATAGTTTTACAAATCACACCTTAGATGGATTGATGTTAATAAACTTTAATTAAATTACACATCAATTAATTTCTCACATGTAATTTGTAATATGGTGAAGGTTGTATCTGTTAGTGGCTATCTACGTAGGGTGACTTTGTGGTTACAGCAACATAAACGCAATGTGTTGAATTTCACACCCAGACATTCCTGCTCCCAATTTGAACGAACAAACAAAACAACAAACATTTCATTTATTTAGTTGGTTATTAGTTTTTGTTTTGTTTAAGCAGCGAAGATAAAACTCTATTCCTCCTGAAGGAAATTGTTGTGTTAGTTACAACAATACAATAAACACAGCAGCATGATAGTAACACTGTACACTAATGGCGCGTTTCCACTGCAGGCCTCGCTCGGTTTGGTTAGGCCTTATTAGGCCCGGCTCACTTTAATGCTGCGCTTCCATTACAGTTTAGGAACTGGGGTAGTTACTATAGTAACGCAGTGTAGGCGGAGCCGTGACGTCATCTTCAATGAGCGCCCCAAAAAACAACACAGCCGTTAGCTCTTAGCACTCAGAGCTCACAGCTCTTCATATCTGTTCAGAAACTAGACAGAAGTTAAACGAGTACAAACCACAGAGTGTCTGTGTCATGGAGAATACAGTCGTTTATTTATGTCTGTAGGCCGTTGCTGTGAGTGTGGACGGTCGGAGCATATACTGCGTTAGCTTAGCCAAGCTACATTTAGAAAGCACGCATTTTAAAAGGTGTTTCTCTGCCGTCTGTCTGCAGACTTGTCAAAGCATTAATTCATGGTTTTTACTAACCGGTATCAGTACGTTGTTACTTCGGCATCATTTTGAAACGTGTATTACAATTAAATCACGGTCAAAT
>CADEHL010001053.1:15000-215000 GCA_902827135.1 Harpagifer antarcticus | reverse complement strand
CATGTACAAAAATGTCCACTATTAACACTCTAATAATGTCATTTATATTATAAATTATCACATTGAAGACATTTTTCTGCAGAATGAGTACTTTTAGATACTGACGTACATGTTGCTGTTAATACTTCTACTTTAACCTAAGTGAGGTTTTAAACACATTACTTTGACTTGTAATGGAGTATTTGGACATTAATGTATTGGTACTTTTATTAAAGGATCTGAATACCTCTTCCACCTCTGACTAAATGTATTTTCTGTGCGCTGTTATCTCGCAGTTTCATGTCTGCTGAGCGCGAGGACTTTATCTCTTTGGCCCAGATCCTAGTGTTACACCAGCCATGTTTTTGAAGTGATGGTATTTTCACAATTCTAGAATAGAAAATGTAACCTGAAGTTGTAAAATAATGGTTAAATACTTTTGTCATATACTCTATATTGTATGCATTATTTGGGAGGTCATTTTAGACATATATATATATAGCTATTTTAATGGGTTTCCTATTATAATTAAAACTTCAACAACATTGCTGCATTATTATTGTTTTTGCAGGAAGCATATTTCTTTAGAAAAGGCAAGGTGATTGGTGCACCCATGGGGCAAAACGCAGTGTAAGCAGTATAGACTATAGGGTCACAACGACATGCTGACTGCAGTGGGGCACAACCCACTGCGCCCACCACCACTACACGCCTTATATTACTTTTATTATGCGATGTGTTCGCTCAAAATAAAAGAAACTTTTACACATGCAACAAAGAAAAGAGGCCTTTACAATATTCAAAACAAATAGGCAAAACTCAAATAAAGTAACAAACAACTTAGGTATTCTTTCTTTCTTGATAAGGCTTATATAACTTCATAACTAAATAAATAATCATATCATAAATAATAAGGGTTTGTACGGTTAAAAACTGTTCTACAGGTTGCCCATCCCTGTCACTTTAAAGCAGGCGCCGTGGGAATTGTAGTCTTTTATAGTGTGTTGACTACAAACGTCACAATTGGGTGGCCTTTCTTATCAAACTAAACACTGGCTCTAACACATTGTATGTATGTTGCAGAGTGACACCATGGCTGCAGAGGGGGAGCCATCAGATTTGGTGAAGGTGCTTCACCTCCTGCTGCTCTCTTTCTCCTGGGGGATGCAGGCCTGGGTCTCCTTCATCGCGGTGAGTGTGTGTGTGTGTGGTGTGTGTTGTGTGTGTGTGTGTGTGTGTGTGTGTGGGTGTGTGTGTGTTGTGTGTGTGTGTGTGTGTGTGTGTGTGTGTGTGTGTGTGTGTGTGTGTGTGTGTGTGTGTGTGTGTGTGTGGCAGAATTTAAATTATTAGGGGCAATGTAGTTCTTTTTATAAACCTTACCTCAAAGTATTTTTACTACAGTGAGACTTTAAAGCCTCATCCCTTCTGAGACGTGTGTGTGGGTGTGTGTGTGTTGTGTGTGGGTGTGTGTGGTGTGTGTGTGTGTGTGTGTGTGTGTGTGTGTGTGTGTGTGTGTGTGTGTGTGTGTGTGTGTGTGTGTGTGTGTGTGTGTGTGTGTGTGTGTGTGTGTGTGTGTGTGTGTGTGTGTGTGGTGTGTGTGTGTGTGTGTGGTGTGTGTGTGTGTGTGTGTGTGTGTGTGTGTGTGTGTGTGTGTGTGTGTGTGTGTGTGTGTGTGTGTGGTGTGTGCAGGTTTAGTGTTGCGGATGAAGGTGGCGCGGCACACCTTCGGCCTGGTGCAGAGTAAACTGTTCCCGGTGTATTTCTACTTCCTGCTGGGCAGCAACGCGCTCAGCCTGGCTCTGTTCGCTGTGTTTCATCACGGAGAGACGATGGACTGGCAGGTAACACATCACACCTGTTCACACACTATCACAACAGAATTAAGCCACAGACTCATCGCTCCAAAGCAGCGCACCAAGCGCCTCGGACAGTCCTTTGTGCCCGTAGCCATCAGGCTGCACAACCAGGGGGCAATAATGTAAACAAAATAAATACTGTCTGCACAACCCACAGTAATACATTATATTTTATTATTATTAGTAGATAAATATATTTAGATATGTATATATATATGTCATATGTACAGAACCTACTTTCCACTTGTCACTTTAACTTTTAGTACCTCATAGCACGGAGGACGAAATGTTTATATATGCTCGCAGTTATCTTGTCATTACCATTTTGCTTTTTTTATTATTGATCCTATTTCTATTTTTTACCTGTGTGAATCTGTACTGTCCTGTTTTTGTTTTTTCACGCTTACCCTGTTGCTGCTTCCTACTGCTGAATTTCCCCACGGGGATTAATAAAGGTCCATCTAATCTAATCTAATCTAAGAATACTTCATTTGTCAAATAACAAAAATAAATATATTTTATATGAATTAGAAATAAAAAATAAAAATGTGCAATAAAAATTGTAATTGAATAAAAGTATTTATATTAGGATTTAAAGTTGTAATAAAAATGTGTGTTTAAAAATGTAAAATTAAACAAACAATTTATATAAACATAAAAAATGTAAGTTAAAATGTGCAATACAAATAAAATGAAATCAAATATTTATATATTTAAAAAAAGACTTATAGTAAAAAAAAATAATAAAAGTAGTTAAAATTGTATATTGCAATACATAACAAACATTAATGATTCAAACCAGAATATTGTCTGAAATGTAGAGTGAGTATTAATCCAAAGAAATATAAGTATTGCACTTTAAGAGGGGTTAAAGCTGCTGATGTAAGTAAGTAAATACTTATTTTCGTCACATTATTTTCTATTAAAATCCTCCAGTACGTCGTCTCTTTGTGTCCTGCAGATGCTGCTGTTCTTCGTGGCTGTGATCACGGCGGCTCTGAACGGGCAGTGGATCGGTCCGGCTGCCACGGAGGTGATGTTCCAGATGCGGGCGGTGGAGGTGGAGCACGGCCTGGGGAACCAGGTCGGGCTGGGCAGCGAGAAGGAGGAGTACGCTAAACTCAGGGAGAAGGACCCCAAGTACAAAGCCTTCAAACGCACCTTCGGGAAATACCACGGGATGTCCATGCTCTGCAACCTGATCGGGTTCCTCTGCACCACCAGCAACCTGATCTACACCGCGCTCAACCTGTCCACCATTTAGAGGACAGGAGATCCACCGTGGACTTCTGTATAGTTCAACATAGCCAAACATTAAAGACATCCTGTTCATCATGTGCATAGCATATTGTATGACTTGCTGTCTGTCTCAGTCAGTTCATCACTTTTCCTGCTGTCAATCAGTCTCTAATTAAAGCAGTCTTACAAAAACAGGATGTATTTTCATATCTTTTATATTTGATTGTAAGGCTTGATTATATTGCTCATGATAACACCACCTATAAAGAAGCACACCTCAGTACTGTGTGTGTGCAATTCCCTTGTATCCCCACCAGGAGGCGATGTAAGGTGTATTCAAGGGAAGTGTTGCTTTGTGAAATAAATATTTCCAAACATTTGAATAAAACCAGGGGCCTTTCTCATTTCTCTAATGTCCCCTCCTCGACTACTCGGTCCTCCGGTAGTGACCCGGAAATGGATTTCAGCGCGCCATGTTGAAGGTCATCTCATTTCTCTAACCGCCTTCTGCTTTCCCTCCTCTTTCCTCGGTTCCCCTCCTCGATCCCTCCGCTCGAATCTCCTGTGGGCGGGACTAAGACACGAGGATAGGAGTCGAGAAGTGGAGTCTCCAACTAACACTTGTTGTGTTTTGCTGTATTGAAAGAAGTCACTGGGTTTGTTTCCTAATAGGTTCTCATTGACGAGTGAACCCAGAGCCTGCGTTTGGAACAGGAAGGGTTTTATTTAATTACTAATGACGCACATCAGGTTTTAGAGGACCCTTAAACGCAGAGACGATGCTCTGCAGGATGAGTGTGTCCTTGTTTCAGCTCCATCCGCACTAATGGATTATAAAGGAGGCATTTCAATATACAAAGAAGTGAATATAAAGGGGTTCCATAATGTAATTCATGTAAATATGTATGTCTGTATTCCAGTAATGGTTTAATGAGATGTGTCTCGTTTATTTTCTGGTGTTCTTGTGAGTAAAATAAACGATGGACAAAATAATAATTGTATGCCATTTTTGATTTATATTTAGTATTAGCTAAACATCTGAATCTGTAAAAAGAGGTCAGATGAATACAGTGGAGAAATAAGTATTGGCTCATATGAAGTATATTAAAGTAAAATGTTGAGTAAATGTACTTCATGAAGTCTGGTTTGGTACAAGGAAGTAAGTCCTGGTTGTTTTGAAACACCTCAGTGATTTTTCTCGACCTTTCCTGTGAAGTCTCTCGCTCCAGTGGCTTCAGGACATAAAGTGCATCTATTTCACCAAAGCATGAGTTGATACACTAATCTCTAAAGGACACGGACTGAGAGAGAGATCAAGAGAAAGGTTCATGTAATCCTTAAAGCTCAAGAAGTGGCCGGTCAAAATAACCCCCAAAACAACTATAAACAGTAGTAGGTCAGGCACACACACACACACACACACACACACACACACACGCCTCTTTGGATCTTCTTCTGTGGGACCTTTTTTCTTTCTCTAATGACCTGCCTGCCCATTCCCATCACATCTCTGTGTGGTCCGAGGTGATTCTCCTCTGTGTTTCCTCTCTCCACACACACACACACACACACACACACACACACACACACACACACACACACACACACACACACACACACACACACACACACACTCAATAACATTGGGGGCGTGCCTCATACACTTGTCTTGTTATTTGTACGCATAATGGCGTACACACACTCACACATGAAAAGATGACAGCCGGAGGTGATGTGTCCTCCTTTGAACCGTCTGCACACACACACACACACACACACACACACACACACACACACACACACACACACACACACACACACATATACCATGTATACATCACTTCAGGGGACATTACATTGACTTACATGCATTTCCTGGAGACTTATCATAACCTTAACCAAGTCTTCACCCTAAAATTAATGATTCCCCTCAAGTATAGTAATGCTAGGCCACACACACGTGCGCACACACACACACACACACACACACACACACACACACACACACACACACACACACACACACACAGGCCATTAGACTGTTAAACACCTGAACCTTTGGAAGAACATCCATAACATTCATCTGTTTGCAGCATCAGCTTTGTTGGCTCCCTTTCCTATAGTGTGTTATATACGTAGGTGTTAGTGCATGTCAATGGTCTGCAGAGGCTAAAATCCCTGTGCCTGAAACCCTCCTTTTTTAAATTTTTCTAATTTTTCATATTTATAATCGTAGAAAGAGTCAGAATTGGAGCTGAATATAAAATGAGGATTTGACCTAGAATCAAACAATATAAACAGCCATAGACTTATTTAACGTTATGTTATTTAAATTGCATTTGAGTTCAGGCCATTTTGACATTTATTTTATACAGTTTTAGTTTTTTTTGTCCATATTAATGAATGATCAGAAGGCCAGATGGAGGTCGCACATTTCATCAGCCTGCTTTTGGATCATTTGAATCTGTGCAGACGCGAAGGCAATGTTTTGGTTACACTTCCTCCAGTCTGTGTTCAAAGTAAAACACGAGGAAGTCAGGAAACAAAGGAAGTGTTGAAGCTCCAAACTCGTTACACCCTCCTTCGTCTCTCTGCCCGCTCACAGGGAAACACATGTGTCTGGAAGAAAGAGAAACAGAGACTCAGGGGCCATTCTCCCGCTCTCCAGTAACGCTGAACAGCAGCCCTGCAGCATCATGGTCTGTTCAATGCGTGATGAGTCTGGAAGGCTATGGCAGCTTTATTCAATCATGGCTAATGTGGACATGGAGAGCTCATTTGCAAACTGTCTGCTCTCAGTGATGGATGGGCTACGTCTAATACAACACTGAAATGTTATTATCAAAGGCTACTGGGTTTAATACACACACACACACACACACACACACACACACACACACACACCTGCGTTACAGTTATCAATATTTCTCTGTGTTTTCAATAAACACAACTTTCAAATCCAAAAAACCAAAGATTCAAAGACTTGAATCGAACATTACAACGTTTGGGAAATTCAAATCTTAAATCCCAGGCTCCTCCAACAAAACAACTTACTAAAAATAAAGATAATAGTGGATTAAATGACACATAATGGTGCGAGTAAGATGCAGGAATCTGAATCATAAATAATAGAATATCATTCAAATGAAATACAGTTGAACAGTGTACTTAATATCGTGATATAGAGAGATTCAATCATTGTACCACGAAGATGGTACAATGATTTTTCTCTGGATACCAATCTATACTGAGTACTTTACCTTAAAGGGGACTTATCATGCAAAAATCGTTGCTATGAGAAACAATGCCCGACTGTTTTGGACGTAATATGGTCGGTGTTTACATTAGCATCGCTAACACTCAGAGCTAACCTGTACTGGAGAGCATGTGTGTGAAGAAGCAGGAAGTAAAAAGGAACTCACCTTGTGGTATAACCGGCAAGAGAGAAAGCCTTTGAGCTCCAGACTGTTTCAGATCCTTGATAATCCATGATATGGCGTTTCATCACGGCAGCATTTAGTTTAGACGGTAGCTGCCGGGTCCCGCATGAGCTCAGACCCCTCCTTTTTTAACAATTTTTTTTTTTAGCTTTATACCCAGAATCAGCACTTTTGAAACAGGAAGTGAAATAGAGAGATATGAGGCATGGCTAGAATGGGTGATCTGTTTGGTATTTTGAGCAAAACACTTCATAGACATGTGTTTTATATTTGTTTATATATCAGAGACCCATGCTATTGCCTTAAAATAGCATGATAGACCTTTAAGTGACTTTTAAGATGAATTTATGATCCTGAGTCGTGGATCCTGAGTCGTGGCTCTGCCTGATAATCACCTTTTCCTTGTTTCCTTTCCTTGATGTGAGGTTCCAAGGACAGAGGCAGTTGTATTAATATTCTGCTGTACAGTGTGTTATTCACATTAATTGTGTTGAAGTGTTTGTTTTCAGCTAAACAACATGCCCTGTAATAAAGTGTTTTTAAAAGTACTCATATTGTGTTCTGTTGAACTTCGACTTAATGCTTTCACTGTTTTTGCAAAGCACTTTGAAAAGTACAGACAAAGGAATAGGGCCAAATTAGATTGTTGGGGAAGCCACCTAAAATAAATAAAAATGAATGACTTTAATTTCAGAATTTTAAGAAAAAAAATCTAAATTCTGAGATTTTCAGAATAAAATAAATAATTTGTTTTTCAGAAATAAAATACATTGTTTTCAGAATTCAGAGATTAAAGTTTTTTTTTTTTAAACTTTTGGTCTCATCCCAACATCTTTTTTCTCAGCTGGCCCTAAGGCTCTTCCGTCGTACACACACACACACACACACACACACACACACACACACACACACACACACACACACACACACACACACACACACACACACACACACACACACACACACACACACACACACACACACACACACACACACACACACACACACACACACACACACACACACACACACACACACACACACAGGGAGCTGCAGAGATCCGGGAGCCGCTGCTCACCGTAAACAAGGAAGCGGGAGAACTCCGGAGTTTGGGCTTAGAGCAGGTCGCTGCCGGTCTGTTTCTGGAGCAGTAGACACATTTCAGATTTACTTTAACAGCTTGTTTAACTTCTCTGTTCAAAAACGGAAGACAGTCATCGACAGAGAGTCTAAAGGAAACCGGGTTTTATTTCCTCTTCAGAAGGTGAGTCCTCGGTCTGAAGCTCCACTGGCTTTACCCAGTGCTTTAACACTTCTCTGAATGACATTATTTAAGCACTTGTCTTGGATAAATTGCAAAGATGACTTTTTGGTTAACGACGTTGTTATTATCTGTACTTTTAAAAAGGTAAACCCAATGTGTTGTGCATTTTAAATGAGTTTATTTCCTTTTATAAAAGCCGTTAAATTAAAGGGAAAATAAGAATTAAACACAATTGTTCGGCATCAGAATCAGAAACCCTTCGTCCCACAGTAGGGACATGTACATTGTTACAGCAAAGGGGACCGTAGATAACATTCAGAATAGAATTAGTAGCTTTTAGATAACCATATGATTTACATAAAAAGCCCTACTTTACTGTATTATAATGTATTGGACATTTTAATGACTATCCGTCTCTGTCTTTTGTATACAAATGATCCTGTTAGATTTTTGGTGAACTATGTGAAAGCCATGTCGTTTATAAATGTGAAATTTCCCTTCATGCCCAAGTGTTAGTTGGCAGAGATGGCAGAGGTAATCAGTAAAAAGGTAAAAGTAGTGACCCAAATTGCAAAAACACTCTGTTAAAAGTAAACGCCTTGTATTTTAAATCCTACTTACATAAAAGTACAAGTAAAATATAAGTACAAGTAAAGTTTTTGCATTGAAATATACCTAAAGTACCAAAAGTAAAAGTACACGTCAATACATGTGTATTTGAAGCTGTCAGATACATTTAAGGGAGTATAAAGTACAATATTGGCTTTTAAAATGTAAGGGAGTAGATTTATCGAGTTGCTTAACATGAAAATACTCGGGTAGTACCTCAATGTACCTCAATGTACCTCAATGTACCTCAAAATGAAACTTAAATCCAGTTTTTTTTGAGTAAATGTTACATTTCACCTCTGTTCATTAGATTTTGTAGGCAAGGCAAGGCAAGTTTATTTATATAGCACTTTTCAACACAAGGCAATTTAAAGTGCTTTACAAAAAATGAAAGACATTAAGAAAATGGCATTTAAAATCAGTCATTAAAAAGAAAAGATAATAAAATAAACATTAAAAGAAAAAATACATGGATAAAAGTTACAGTGCAGTCTAAGATATGAATAGTTCAATTAAAAGCAGCGACAAAAAGAAAAGTCTTCAGCCTGGATTTAAAAGTAGTCAGAGTTGCAGCGGACCTGCAGGTTTCTGGGAGTTTGTTCCAGATGGAGCATAATAACTGAACGCTGCTTCTCCATGTTTAGTTCTGACTCTGGGGACAGAAAGCTGACCAGTCCCTGAAATTGTACTCATGCTTGCAGGTATATCTCCTTCAAATGAGACCCACATTGTACTATTGTTGCTTAAAGTTACATACAGAGGTGGGAAGTAACCAATTTACTCAAGTACTGTACCATTTTGAGGTACTTGTACTTTACTTGAGTAGATCATTTTCAGGCTACTTTGTACTTTTCCTCCACTACATGTATTTAATACCTTTAGTTACTTCACAGATGTGGATGAATGATGTGAAATCTAATCAAGTGTTGAATCAGACTTTGTAGTACTTCAAAAAGTACTTCAAACTAGCTGCACCTTCACCAGCTTTGAGAACACTTTCATGATCAATCATTATAAAACATATCATAGGTATTTTGGAGGAAGAGTTGAATGTCTGGATTTCACGGCAGCTGCTGATGTGGGACACTTGATCAACGTATTTCTGTAGGACGACACAGAAGTTAGCATCACAAGGGTTCCCTCGACAAAAAGCCTATTGGTTTTTCCATTGAGTTTTGAAATATTGTAGGAAATAAGATCTATGGCAAACACACGTTTATGATACTAACACATTTCGATCCGCATGATAATCGACACATATTAACACCTATTTTATGATTTTTTGAAGTGCAAAAGTAATAGTAAAAAGCTAATGTTAGGCTATAAAGGAACTTCATCACGGTCACATGACTTCACGTCACCACCGCTAAGCTAAAGGCGGCTAATGTTCAGCCTGATGACGTTTAGTCGTCTCATTTAGACACTTGTTAGCAACCGCTGTTTTTAAGACCTTCAGACATTCACCAGTGGGGGATTCACTGGTGTGTTTTAGGTCGCAGAACAAAACGTGAACATTTCTGCAGCTTGTGTTAACAACAGACCCCATTTCAGGCTTCTAACCAAAAAGAAGTAGACTTTCAGACGAGAAATTGCTAAAATGTTAACTAATTTCCACGGTTTCTGACTCATTCCTGCACTCTAATGGCACATTTCCACTGCAGCGGGGTAGCCCCGTTTAAGCGTCCCTAAGCGTCCTCGCCACGGCCTCGGGCTGCCTCGCTGGCCGTCCAAGGCCGTGGCGCATTTCCATTACAGTTTAGGACCTGGGGTAGCAACGCAGTGTAGGCAGGGCGATCGGCTTCACATTTCGAGTTGTTCCGTCGAGCTCCCGCTGGATTTTATCATCCCCAATGAGATGTAGGAACGTCGTCACCTCCTCGGTCGACCACGGTGTGCTTTTCTTTGACGTTGCCATTTTTGTAGCTCCTCCGTTTACAAAAATGCTGCAAGCTTGCTTCTAGATATATATGCGACGCTAGGGATGATCTCGCGCGCGATCTTGTGGCGATTCTCTCTGACCAATCAGCAGTCGAGAGTGTTGACGTCACTAGTTCAGCCCTGGCCCTGGCCTGATAGAACCACGATTTTATGGGGCCGGAAAAGAGGGAAAAAGTACCCGCTAGCCGGTGCTACGCTATATGGAAAGGCCACCAAAAACTGGCCTGGCCGCTTGAGGACGATTAAGGACGCTTAAACGGGGCTACCCGCTGCAGTGGAAATGCGCCATTAGTTGTTTGTACTAAAGCTACGAGCTAGTAAACATTTTGATAATTATGACATGACGTCTTTCAGCCTCTCCAATATTGAGATGACCTGATTGTCTCTGCTTGATATCAAATGTGTTAAAGTGTGACTTTTAAACACATTTTCTCAGACTTTGATAAACTAGATAGGACAATGTTCTGATATTTTAAAGATAAAAACTTAGTAAGCAGATGAATCAACAATGAGAAATGATCTTCAGGCGCAGCCCTAGTTTTCAGATGTTCATTATTCTCCACATAGTTTTGGTTCCAGGGCATACACAACACAAAGCATCATAAAACAGAAGAATACTTCCTGATGGTATTTCTTTGAATCAGCAGTGTGTGTGTTTCTTGTAACTTCTTCACATACTTAGAGGGAACTACCCTTCACAGAATTAAGCAACTTCTTCTGTAACTTCAAACATGGTGTCATTATTATGACACCTTTGTGAAAAAGGGAAGAGAATATATTGACTTTAAAAGTGCTGTTTGATTCGCCTGCAGACATCCTGAGATGCAGAGTAAACATACAGGGCATGTGACTGGGGTCCCCTCAGGGTTAAGATGGAAATAGCAGCGTTTTGGAGTTGGATCCATGCTATGGGACCTTTTTAAGTAGAGATGGCAAAAGTACTTACATCCTTTACTCAAGTAGAAGTACAGATACTCGTGTTTAAAAATACTCTGGTGAAAGTAGAAGTACTGACTAAACTTCTTTACTCAAGTCAAAGTAAAGACGCTTTGAAATGCACTTCAGTAAAAAGTACCCATAACTAGCAGCTGTTTTAAAGAGTACCTGACCTCCCTTTATATCAATAGAACAATAATGTCATTGTTAGCTAATGAATGTTTCCATGCTGAACAACGGCAACATGACAACGTTTCCATTGGTCCCTCTTCTTTAGAGAAGACCAGGAAATGATGGATACACGGATCGTGTTCAAATAGAATAATGATCACGCCACCAAACACACATTCAGACTAAAGGAACCAGCTGTTTGGGAAATGAGAGAAGTAGAAAGTACAGGTATTTGTGTTCAACATGTAGGAAGTAGAAAGTACAGGTATTTGAGTTCAACATGTAAGAAGTAGAAAGTACAGGTATTTGTGTTCAACATGTAAGAAGTAGAAAGTACAGGTATTTGAGTTCAACATGTAAGAAGTAGAAAGTACAGGTATTTGTGTTCAACATGTAAGAAGTAGAAAGTACAGGTATTTGTGTTCAACATGTAAGAAGTAGAAAGTACAGGTATTTGAGTTCAACATGTAAGAAGTAGAAAGTACAGGTATTTGTGTTCAACATGTAAGAAGTAGAAAGTACAGGTATTTGAGTTCAACATGTAAGAAGTAGAAAGTACAGGTATTTGTGTTCAACATGTAAGAAGTAGAAAGTACAGGTATTTGGGTTCAACATGTAAGAAGTAGAAAGTACAGGTATTTGTGTTCAACATGTAAGAAGTAGAAAGTACAGGTATTTGGGTTCAACATGTAAGAAGTATAAAGTACAGGTATTTGTGTTCAACATGTAAGAAGTAGAAAGTACAGGTATTTGAGTTCAACATGTAAGAAGTAGAAAGTACAGGTATTTGTGTTCAACATGTAAGAAGTAGAAAGTACAGGTATTTGTGTTCAACATGTAAGAAGTAGAAAGTACAGGTATTTGGGTTCAACATGTAAGAAGTAGAAAGTACAGGTATTTGAGTTCAATATGTAAGAAGTAGAAAGTACAGGTATTTGTGTTCAACATGTAAGAAGTAGAAAGTACAGGTATTTGGGTTCAACATGTAAGAAGTAGAAAGTACAGGTATTTGTGTTCAACATGTAAGAAGTAGAAAGTACAGGTATTTGTGTTCAACATGTAAGAAGTAGAAAGTACAGGTATTTGTGTTCAACATGTAAGAAGTAGAAAGTACAGGTATTTGGGTTCAACATGTAAGAAGTAGAAAGTACAGGTATTTGAGTTCAATATGTAAGAAGTAGAAAGTACAGGTATTTGTGTTCAACATGTAAGAAGTAGAAAGTACAGGTATTTGGGTTCAACATGTAAGAAGTAGAAAGTACAGGTATTTGTGTTCAACATGTAAGAAGTAGAAAGTACAGGTATTTGTGTTCAACATGTAAGAAGTAGAAAGTACAGCTATTTGTGTTCAACATGTAAGAAGTAGAAAGTACAGGTATTTGTGTTCAACATGTAAGAAGTAGAAAGTACAGGTATTTGAGTTCAACATGTAAGAAGTAGAAAGTACAGGTATTTGTGTTCAACATGTAAGAAGTAGAAAGTACAGGTATTTGAGTTCAACATGTAAGAAGTAGAAAGTACAGGTATTTGGGTTCAACTTGTAAGAAGTAGAAAGTAAAAAGTCATCAGAAAAATAAGTAGTGGAGTAAAGTACTGATACCAGAAAAATGTACTTAAGTAACACAAAACATTTCCCCCAGAAACAGGGTTGTGTCTTAGTTGTTCTTGGAAATAAGTTTCATTACAACATCAGCAGACTGTGTGGAAAGGAATGCTGAACGATTTAGAAACACAACAACTCATTGTGACCATTTTGAGTGATGCAAGGATGACGTAGCATCTTAAGGGCTCTCTCAACAAAAAGTCAATGGGATTTTTTGTTTGATAAATAAGCTTGTTCACACTATTTGATCGGTGTAAATACTATCTCCAGAAGTACAAAGATAACGTTGATTCATGATATTGGAGCGATTGATCTTTCAGATGAGTTTTATTAAGTCTGTAGAATACCATTTTGTTGGCTTGGATATTTCTGCAGCTCCACAATACTTCATTAAAAATGGCATAGCATACCTTGTTTCGAATATCGCACCGGTCCATATTGCGATTGCTTTAACATTTTGAGTAATTGTGCAGCCCTAGTAGAAGTCACATGAGTGGACAATGAAGGTAATGTTGATGGTTGACTTTAATTCAAAGTTAATACCTGTCACACCTTTGGGAAGCTTGTAAACATCGCATTAATAGCAGGGTTTTGTCTACTTTCGGCGTGCGCCCTCATACCAAAATGCAGATTTTCCCCGAAGAATTTGAAAGTGATGCCAGAAAACAATATTTCTGTCAAAAACTGTATAATTAATTAAATAGAGCATCACGAGCAGAGACAGCTTTGTTTTTAAGGAGCTCCGATGCTGTGTTGTTGTTTACGTCCGCGGCGTCATCTTTTATACAGGCGTTCTCGCGATCATTTAGATATCTAATACAAGATCAGTGCCACAGTATTGCCTTCCTACTGTATCTTTCTAGAAAAAACCCTGGACAGTAAAATTTTTCATAAAGGCGAGGCAAGCTTACTTAAAGGGGACCTATCATGCAAAATGCACTTATTGATGTATTTTCTACATCAACATGTGTCCCCGGTGTGTCGGGGAACTCACGCAGCGTCAGGAAATAAACCCCTCTCTCTTTTCCTCCGTACCCAAATCTCTAAAAACGGGGAACAACGGAGCTGATCCAGATTTGCGTCCGATATGACGTAATATCTGAAATGTGGACCCACGGCCCAATCAGAAACGTTGCTATCAGAAACAATGCCCGACTGCTTTGGACGTAATATGGTCGGTGTTTACATTAGCATCGCTAACACTCAGAGCTAACCTGTACTGGAGAGCATGTGTGTGAAGAAGCAGGAAGTAAAAAGGAACTCACCTTGTGGTATAACCTGCAAGAGAGAAAGCCTTTGAGCTCCAGACTGTTTCAGATCCTTGATAATCCATGATATGGCGTTTCATCACGGCAGCATTTAGTTTAGACGGTAGCTGCCGGGTCCCGCATGAGCTCAGACCCCTCCTTTTTTATTTTTTATAATTTTTTCGTTTTTTAAAGCTTTATACCCCAAATCAGCACTTTTGAAACAGGAAGTGAAATAGAGGGATATGAGGCATGGCTAGAATGGGTGATCCGTTTGGTATTTTGAGCAAAATACTTCATAAACATGTTTTTTATATATTATTATATATCTGAGACAACAGGCAACAGGAACACATAACATTTTAACATTTAAATACATTTTTAAAATGTCATTAAAAGCCAAGAGAATAAAAAGAAAACAAGCTCAAATAGAAGTCAGAGATAAAATACAAGAATAAAAGTGACAGTGCAGTGTAAGAGATGGAGCTTTAAATCTATAGGTTGCTCAAAATCACAAAACGTAGTATCACTGAAAACACAAGATAGATGGATGGATGGATAGATATATAGATGGATAGATAGATGGATAGATAGATAGATAGATAGATGGATGGATAGATAGATAGATAGATGGATAGATAGATGGATAGATAGATAGATAGATAGATGGATGGATAGATAGATAGATAGATGGATAGATAGATGGATAGATAGATGGATAGATAGATATATAGATAGATGGATGGATTAAATACAAGAAAATAGGTTTCACTGAACACAGTTGTATTTAATAATTCACGAGTAAAACAACGGTTAGGGTTTGTGGTGTTTCGGTACTAATGCACCCATCAGAGTATTTCAAAACACAGGGAGGACTTGAATGAATTTTTGCAAAAGACACAGATTTCCCAGTCGTTTCTCAGCCTCCACTCTTCTTCTTCTCCTCCTTCGTATCCGTGGCGCTGGTATCAGTGTGATAGATATCTGCTTCCTGCTCTGGAGGTTTCCATTTGGCCGCTAAAACCTGAGTGAACTCGTTGATTAGAACAATAATGGATCTTTTATGGAAGATGAGGCAGGTATACAGGAGATTAGTATAACAGAGAGATTGATATGTGTGTGTGTGTGTGTGTGTGTGTGTGTGCTGTGTGTGTGTGTGTGTGTGTGTGTGTGTGTGTGTGTGTGTGTGTGTGTGTGTGTGTGTGTGTGTGTGTGTGTGTGTGTGTGTGTGTGTGTGTGTGTGTGTGTGTGTGTGTGTGTGGTGTGTGTGTGTGTGTGTGTGTGTGTGTGTGTGTGTGTGTGTGGTGTGTGTGTGTGTGTGTGTGTGTGTGTGTGTGGTGTGTGTGGTGTGTTGTGTGGTGTGTGTGTGTGTGTGTGTGTGTGTGTGTGTGTGTGTGGTGTGTGTGTGTGTGTGTGTGTGTGTGGTGTGTGTGTGTGTGTGTGTGTGTGTGTGTGTGTGTGTGTGTGTGTGTGTGTGTGTGTGTGTGTGTGTGTGTGTGTGTGTGTGTGTGTGTGTGTGTGTGTGTGTGTGAGATGGCCAGGTAACCTGATCCCTGTCTTCAGTAGGGATCACTCTGAGATGAGTGGTTACCATAAAAGCAGATGGCACAGCTTTTTCGTCATTTAAATCAACAAGTGTTCGCTATATCTACACATTATAGCTCTCTGTTATCTTTCTAACTTTGATTACACACCTTTTAGTGGAGTCGTTATAGGGTCGCATTGATCAAAGATGGATTTATTGATTTACAAACTGACCATGATGCGTGTGTAAAATGACGGCAACACTGATGGAGGTTTCCTGTAACTGTCCGAGTCTGCTCACATCATATTCTCCATGAACCAGTCTTTAAACACTGCTAGATGCTCGACTGTGTTCACTTTAGTTTGAACCTTCTGTCTGTCTTCTTCTGTTGATTTCTCTGTCGTCCAGCACAATGTCCACAAATATAAAAATACATATTTGAAATATCCCATGTTGTTTTTGTGGGGGAAACTTCTGAAGCAATTGGAGTCAGGACTCAGAGACACGATGGAGAGCTGGAGCTTTGATGGAGTCAGGACTCAGAGACACGATGGAGAGCTGGAGCTTTGATGGAGTCAGGACTCAGAGAGACACGAGGAGAGCTGGAGCTTTGATGGCAAACACTGACGGTTTATTTGGAGCTTCGGCCGGAGAATTCACACGACATGTCACGGGCCACGAGTTGACCACAGGGTTGAGATGCCTTAATCAATTCTGAACTCTAGCTAGTTCAGTAACTAGTAGCATTGTGCAGAACAAGATAGAACCATAACACCTCTATCAGCTGACGCCATCAGGCAGGAACATAGAACCATAACACCTCTATCAGCTGACGTCAACAGGCAGGAACATAGAACCATAACACCTCTATCAGCTGACGCCAGCAGGCAGGAACATAGAACCATAACACCTCTATCAGCTGACGCCAACAGGCAGGAACATAGAACCATAACACCTCTATCAGCTGACGCCAACAGGCAGGAACATAGAACCATAACACCTCTATCAGCTGACGTCAACAGGCAGGAACATAGAACCATAACACCTCTATCAGCTGACGCCAACAGGCAGGAACATAGAACCATAACACCTCTATCAGCTGACGCCAACAGGCAGGAACATAGAACCATAACACCTCTATCAGCTGACGTCAACAGGCAGGAACATAGAACCATAACACCTCTATCAGCTGACGCCAACAGGCAGGAACATAGAACCATAACACCTCTATCAGCTGACGCCAACAGGCAGGAACATAGAACCATAACACCTCTATCAGCTGACGCCAACAGGCAGGAACATAGAACCATAACACCTCTATCAGCTGACGTCAACAGGCAGGAACATAGAACCATAACACCTCTATCAGCTGACGCCAACAGGCAGGAACATAGAACCATAACACCTCTATCAGCTGACGTCAACAGGCAGGAACATAGAACCATAACACCTCTATCAGCTGACGTCAACAGGCAGGAACATAGAACCATAACACCTCTATCAGCTGACGCCAACAGGCAGGAACATAGAACCATAACACCTCTATCAGCTGACGCCAACAGGCAGGAACATAGAACCATAACACCTCTATCAGCTGACACCAACAGGCAGGAACATAGAACCATAACACCTCTATCAGCTGACGTCAACAGGCAGGAACATAGAACCATAACACCTCTATCAGCTGACGCCAACAGGCAGGAACATAGAACCATAACACCTCTATCAGCTGACGCCAACAGGCAGGAACATAGAACCATAACACCTCTATCAGCTGACGTCAACAGGCAGGAACATAGAACCATAACACCTCTATCAGCTGACGCCAACAGGCAGGAACATAGAACCATAACACCTCTATCAGCTGACGCCAACAGGCAGGAACATAGAACCATAACACCTCTATCAGCTGACGCCAACAGGCAGGAACATAGAACCATAACACCTCTATCAGCTGACGCCAACAGGCAGGAACATAGAACCATAACACCTCTATCAGCTGACGCCAACAGGCAGGAACATAGAACCATAACACCTCTATCAGCTGACGCCAACAGGCAGGAACATAGAACCATAACACCTCTATCAGCTGACGTCAACAGGCAGGAACATAGAACCATAACACCTCTATCAGCTGACGTCAACAGGCAGGAACATAGAACCATAACACCTCTATCAGCTGACGCCAACAGGCAGGAACATAGAACCATAACACCTCTATCAGCTGACGCCAACAGGCAGGAACATAGAACCATAACACCTCTATCAGCTGACGCCAACAGGCAGGAACATAGAACCATAACACCTCTATCAGCTGACGTCAACAGGCAGGAACATAGAACCATAACACCTCTATCAGCTGACGTCAACAGGCAGGAACATAGAACCATAACACCTCTATCAGCTGACACCAACAGGCAGGAACATAGAATCATAACACCTCTATCAGCTGACGTCAACAGGCAGGAACATAGAACCATAACACCTCTATCAGCTGACGCCATCAGGCAGGAACATAGAACCATAACACCTCTATCAGCTGACGCCAACAGGCAGGAACATAGAACCATAACACCTCTATCAGCTGACGCCAACAGGCAGGAACATAGAACCATAACACCTCTATCAGCTGACGTCAACAGGCAGGAACATAGAACCATAACACCTCTATCAGCTGACACCAACAGGCAGGAACATAGAATCATAACACCTCTATCAGCTGACGTCAACAGGCAGGAACATAGAACCATAACACCTCTATCAGCTGACGCCATCAGGCAGGAACATAGAACCATAACACCTCTATCAGCTGACGCCAACAGGCAGGAACATAGAACCATAACACCTCTATCAGCTGACGCCATCAGGCAGGAACATAGAACCATAACACCTCTATCAGCTGACGCCAACAGGCAGGAACATAGAACCATAACACCTCTATCAGCTGACGCCATCAGGCAGGAACAGGGAGACAGAACACTGAGAGCACAGCAGCCGAGGTTACAGGTGCGTCTCCTTAGCAACAGTCTGCTAATGAAGAATGCAGAATGTTTTAAATGGACCAATCAGCATCAAGTATTCATCTAAGCCACATAATAAGGACTGCAGACTGATGTATGGACTTTTTTTGTAAATGTTCAATATTTATCTTTCTTTGTTTTTGTATTATCATTTATTAGGAACATATGAATTACAGTTTATAATGAACATTACCCCAAAAAAACATACTTTTGTTCATTAATGTATTTTCAAAACTAGCCACAGTGCAACATCTCATCTGGCTTATTGATAACCCAAACAGGGATCACATGCCGTTTCGGATATATCTAAATTTGAGAGATGTATTCTTCTGGGTGGTTTGCTGGTGGTTGGTTTGTATAAATACCTCTGTTGTGTTAGTCATTGAAGCTCGGCAGATGTGTTGTGTTGTTACACCCATGTTATCCTGAACTTTAATGCATGTGTACAGAGCACATTGATACACTTGATGGTTGCCATCACCAAGTATGTGCAGTGCATCACCTGTAAGCTTGCAATCATGCATTTGCATCCTGGCGTATGTCTAAAGATGTTTGCCTACTTGCTCCTCTAGTGGTCCAACACTCCACACAGAACTTTGAAGTCGACAACAAGAGATGAAATGTCAGTGCCAGGGACGTTTGGTGCATGCCATTCTCCATCCTTTACTCCCTTAACCCCCGTTATCTGTGTCTCTACAGCAGCTCTGATCATCAACATTCTTCTATCAGCAAAAGTGAATTTCAAGCTTCTTTTGGATTGGGAGGTTTTGCTGCATTCCTTTATTCACAACATTATGAATTGAATATTTCATGTTTGAGAACTGTATGGGGATAAAACAAGACATTTGAATGCATTTCCTTGAGCTTTGGGAAATTGTGATTTTTAACTGGTTTCATAACATTTTAAGCTGGATGTGAAAACACAACATCAGGAGGATACGTCCCCAGCTGACCCAGAAAGCCACACAGGTTCTGGTCCAGGCTCTCGTCACCTCACGCCTAGACTACTGCAACTCCCTCCTGGCTGGTCTAGCTGCATGTGCCATCCGACCTCTGCAGCTCATCCAGAATGCAGCGGCTCGTCTGGTCTTCAACCTTCCTAAATTCTCCCACACCACTCCGCTCCTCCGCTCCCTTCACTGGCTCCCGGTAACTGCTAGAATCCACTTCAAGACACTGGTACTTGCGTACCATGCTGCGAATGGATCTGGCCCTTCCTACATCCAGGACATGGTTAAACCGTACACCCCAGCGCGTGCACTCCGCTCCGCATCAGCCAAACGACTCGCTGCACCCTCACTGCGAGGGGGACCCAAGTTCCCATCAGCAAAAACACGTGGGTTTGCTATCCTGGCTCCAAGATGGTGGAATGAGCTCCCCATTGACATCAGGACAGCAGAAAGCTTACACACCTTCCGGGGGAGACTGAAAACTCATCTCTTTCGACTCCACTTCGAGCGATAGAACTATTAACAAAGCACTTATATACTAATAAAGGACTGGCTTCTCTAAAGCCAGTTGAGTAGCACTTGAAATGTTTTTGCTCTATGAAACCTGATGTACTTATGATTCTGTTTTCTTCAAGGTTGTATTTTGTTGGTCGAACGAACTTATTGTAAGTCTCTTTGGATAAAAGCGTCAGCTAAATGCAATGTCATGAGCTGTGAGGGGTTTCCGTGCGGTTTGGCTTTATGAAGCAGGCATGCAAACGGTTACGTCATGACGCAAACGATGACGCAATGACGCAGCACCAGTCGGACTCTGGGCGGTGTGAAAAGAGCCGGAGCTAAACCAAAGAACCGGTTCTGAACCTGAAAAGCTCTAGCACGGAGCTTGAACCGGAGTTGCGTGCGTGTGAATGAGGTATAAAGCGCTTTGAGGGGTCGTAAAGACTGGATAAAGCGCTATAAGTGTATTTACTTCAATTGAATTGGACTCTAAGATAAAACGGACCTTTAATTCAGTAGTTTAACAGCAAGAGGCTAAGAATGAAAAACAGGACAGAACAAATTAACACAGATTAGAGATTAATACAATTTAAGATAAATTCAAAGGTAAAATGATATACAGGCAAGTAACTCTAAAATAAGAAATTAATAAACATGCACATATATACCTGACCGTCTTCTCATTGCATCTCTTCCTTCTAGAAAAGCGCTATAGAAATCAAATGTATTATTACTATTCTCTCATTAGACCTTGAGTCTCTTCAATAAAGCTGATGATTAGAAAATATCATTTACCATAGCAAACAGGCGTACACAGAGGTAACATCTCTTTCTGCTCCTCTCCAGATGGCCTCCAGTGACTCTCGGCTCCAGCAGCAGCCCTCTCAGAAGGATGCGGCCGACCAGAACTTCGACTACATGTTCAAGCTGCTGATAATCGGCAACAGCAGCGTGGGAAAAACCTCCTTCTTGTTCCGCTACGCAGACGACTCCTTCACCTCCGCCTTCGTCAGCACCGTCGGCATCGACTTCAAGGTCAAGACGGTCTTCCGCAACGACAAGAGGATCAAGCTGCAGATCTGGGTGAGTGGATTAAAGATGGGATTATTAGTGTTTGTAATTTGTGGCTTTCATCATCCCTTCAATCTTTTTAATGCTATTTTATCTCTATTTCAGAAATATTTTGGACTGTTTCTTTCTAGTGTCTTAATTTCTCCTATTAATTGCCTTGTTTTTTCTGCTGCTGCAACACAAACACTTCCCAAATTGGGATCAATAAAGTACCTACCTACCTATAAATTAAATAGTGCAACAAGTCTATATACACTTAGATAGAATATGAAATAGGGACGGTAATTTTTTTATTGTTGCCGTTAGCAGAAGTTCAACAAAAATGCGCTATGGTGGGTACTCGCTATATTCAGTAAAAACGTATATTGGGTTTGGTAAATTATAATGTTTTAGGCAAGAAACTTGAATAAATATAGCTTTCACAGCTAATAAAGTAGATATAAGAAAGTATATTTGGGCCTGTTGACCTTCATTACAAAGGTTATTGTGGTGGTCTAATCAATGGATAGTGAGGTGGGGTGAAGATCAGAAGGTTGTGAGTTCAAATGCTGCCAGGAACACCACCACTAGTGTGCCCTTGAGTAAGGCACTTAGCCCTTAGTTACTCCAGGGAGAATGTCCCTGTAATTGTAAGTCGCTTTGGATAAAAGCGTCAGCTAAATGAAATGTAATGTAATGTAATTAGGAAATGCATGGGATTCAGTCTTTTTTTTTTACCCTGTTATCAAATTGGTGGAATTGTACAGGTATTGTTATCAACTTTCTGTTATTGTGACGTCAGTAATAGGGACACAATATACGTTGCCACACCAAAAACATACCTGCTGAAGTATCATAGTGAATATATGAGAATCAGAATCAAAAATACTTTAATTTAAAAAAATAAAATAAATAAATAATTATCCTGGGGGGAAATGTGTTTTGTTGGAAAAATGACATTTGAAAACCAAATATGGGTTTATATGTGTTGCTATATAAACCATGATTTGCTGGTTTTGATGACGTTTTCAGGTATTTTTGTCTCTTTCATAGAAAATATCTGTCAAAGCAAAATAACTAAGTTAATGAATAATTAAGGCTGCTCTGATGCATCTCCTGTAGCTCTGTAATCTCTTGATGTATTTACAGAAAGGTTTAGGAGCAAGTCCAAACAATTACACAAGCGTTACATCAATAGTTTGGAAGACTTTATATACTTGCAGCAATGATGACACCGCATTTGATTTGTGTCCAAACATCAAGGAACAGTCAGATGCTGAGCAGTTTCTTTGGAGGTAAATAAAGTATAGAAGACGGGGATATAAGGAAAAGGAAAGTCAGCCCATGCGTGTTTTCACCAAGAAGTGTAAAAAGCATGACCTCCTCATGGTGGCATTCACATTCCTACTCCCTGCTCTTATCAACTTGCACAAATGAAGGAGTAAAAGATTAAAGTTTTCACATTTTCATACTTTTGCATAGTTGTGGAGGTCAGAATGTAGCTGCTAAAGCTCAGAATTAAGCAGCAGGTTGCTTACTTTAGTTTTGCAGTAGTTTATTGTTGGTTTTAGAGCATTTGTGCTGAAAATAGAACATGTTGTTGCTGATAACTAGGCTTTATGAGTGAGCCAAAGGACCGAACCAAAATCATGAAAGTTGTGGACACTAAAATTGCAAAAAAAACTCCAAATTACACACTACACATAAGTCATTTGACCCATATATTATGTAAACAACATAGAATATTGCAACTTTACATTTTCAGTTAACAAAATCAGTTTGTGTAATTAGATAATACTTATGCAAAAAGCTTTTTTGAGTTGCCTGTATGACTTTCAAATATTAATTGTTGCCAGTGTCATGAGTTTTGAGAACTTGTCATTGCCACATTGCAAGAGTCTGTGGCTTTTTTGACCAATGTGGCTGCAAGTCATGCAGAAGTTGTAACAATTTATTTATTATTAGCAGCTGATTAACTTAGCCCTAAGACCTGAAACAGCTGCTAGCTCAGAACAGCTAGTTAGCTGCTAACCTACAGTATAACAACTATCTTGTATCTAACAAAACACTGAGATATGCATTCATTTAAAGTAATATTATAATAAAATATACAAGGTTCAGGTTTTATAATATATAACCTGGAAAAGGAAAAAGCTTCAAACAGCTAGCTTCAAACCTAGCTTGAAACCACTGCTAAATTGAAACCGTTGCTAGCCTGGAACAACTAGCTGGTAATGCTCACAAAATACTGAGATATATGCATTAATTTTAAGTAATATTACAATACAATATTCCCAAGGGCTTGATGTTATGTCTTTATGTATTTGATTAAAAACAGCTGATGACTTTAACACCGAAAGCACGAAAACAGAAAGCTTCAAACAGCTAGCTTGAAACCACTGCTAAATTGAAACCATTGCTAGCCTAAAACAGCTAGTTCGAAACAGCTGCTACCCTGAAACAACTAGCTTGTAATGCTAACTTAATTTGAAGTAATATTACAATACAATATTCCCAAGAGCTTGATGTCAAGTTTGTATATATTTTATTAAAACCAGCTGATGACTTTAACACCAGAATCACACAAACGGAAAGCTTCAAACAGCTAGCTTCAGACATAGCTTCAAACCACTGCTAGCCTGAAATAGCTAGTTCGAAACAGCTGCTACCCTGAAACAACTAGCTTGTAATGCTAATTTAATTTGAAGTAATATTATAATACAATATTCCCAAGAGCTTGATTTTATGTTTGTATATATTTTATTAAGACCAGCTGATGACCTTTACACCTGAACCAGGAACACGGCAAGCTTCAAACATAGCTTGAAACGGTTGCTAGCCTGAAACAGCTAGCTTATATCAGCTAGTTTGAGATTAATCACCACCTTTGACAGAACCCGGATTTCCACCGATAGACTTTAACATTGTATTAAAAGGTGTATCCATAATGTTTCTCTTGCACACAATTCTCACAGTACACTTGAAATCCAAATGATATACATTGTTAATGCTCTTCAAACACATGATTCATTTGAACCAACAGTGTGTGAGCCACTTTACGACACACACACACGGAGATGATTCAGCAGCAGAGGAGCCAACACCAAAACACACACACTCTGCTACCTGACCAAACATGTCTCTTGTTTAATGACATGAATTAGTTGCTGGAAAACAGCTGAGGAAGAGGAGGGTCAAAGAACTAGATGTAATAACCTTGTTGGGAATAACATATGGAAAATTACAGCGAAAACGTTGTCATGGAGTCCTTGATTTTATTTTGGAAACGTCTTCAATAATGGCTGTTTGAAAAGATCATGCCATAAGTTTGTATCAAGTTTGATTAATTATAAATAATGGTGGTGGTCTAATGGATAGTGAGGTGGGGTGAAGATCGGACGTGAGTTCAAATCCCGCCAGGAACACCACCACTAGTGTGCCCTTGAGTAAGGCACTTAGCCCTTAGTTACTCCAGGGAGAATATCTCTGTAATCGCTCATTGTAAGTCGCTTTGGATAAAAGCGTTAGCTAAATGAAATGTAATAAATGCAAACTACTGTATAAAGTTAAATAAATTACCCCTCCCTTGGTTCCAGGCTCTATAAAGTGTGACTAAACTAATATTTGTTTTTTAATGATGTATTATTGAAAATGGAGTTTGTATTCCTTTTCTTTTACAGTGAAAATGAAATAGGCATATGTACATTATTTGAAAGTGCTCCACAGCTAAGTCCTCCATGTGGCATTTGATTAAAGAAAAGAAAAAGCACAATCGTACATAAAATAAATCATTATGCCACAAGTTGTTGAATACACACAGTACACCTGTAGTTAGTGCCAATACTGTGAAACTAGTAGGCTACTGTGAAAGCTGAATATGCAGTGAAATAGACAGATAAGAGATCATTCTCTCTTAATTCCTTGTGCTCACAACATTTAAAGTGACACACCATTTGTAGCGATAGCAGGAAACAAACTAAGTCGCTGAGAGGCTGAGGCCGGGCCTGTTTGCTGTTGTATACGCTATATACACGCTAAAAAAAGTACTCGCTGAGATCTGAGAATCTTTTTCGTAGTTTAATTAAACAACCCGGTGGCCAGACATATACATTGTTATAATCCAAGCAATTATAGTCTTGCGGTCAACAAACAAGTACAACGGCCCCGTGTCACCCTCTCTTCCACACACTCACACCTCACACAGGTGAACAGGATTATAATGAGTGCCACCCATACCCATGTGACCCAAGCCAACCAATCAACAGCGATCATGGCTCCTACACCATTCAGTCATTTTCTGAATCAAGACAAATACAGATCATAAATTATACGGTTCTTTAGCATTACCTGCTAAAGCATCTGTATGTTTTGAACTTTTAACACTATGTTACAGCAAGAGGCAAACTATGAACGATACTCTAAACAACTCAAAATATTGCCAAGTATATTTATCTAATATCTACTGTAGTCAGATTATGTCTTTACACTTGCTATAAGACATAATAACTTCAGAGGTAACACTGCAGTGAGATATCGGGTCTTGTGTTTAGACAATGGATCATCTTGTTAAGTCAAAACATCTTATTTTGAGTTGTATCTCAGATGAAACACGTATTTTTTTGCATATTTATTAGAAAATCACCAACTAACATCAGGAAACAGAACACTTTTTAGCATTTGCGGCTCATATCGTAACACAACATTTCCTGATTCTTGTCAAATATAGTTAAAATATTTAGTTCTCCCAGATAATTACAAGATCTGATTTATCTAACCATCCCTTCTTATTTCAAGAAATCTTACCAAGCTAATTTTCTCTTGTTCTTGTTTTTGGAGCTGCATTTTTTACAGTGTACTCCACTTTCCTTTTTAAATTACCAAATGAAGTCAACATTTTAAGGTGTGAACTAATTTGGTTTGGGTTTCTTCAGGTACTTTTATTTATAACAGCATAAGAACGCACTTGTGCCGTCTTTGGAAAATAGTAGTTTTCCCACAGAAGTTCAACAATAACTCACTGTCCCGTCATAAGTACGTTGCTTAGTGTAAGTGCAGTCGTATTCTCATAGGACCACAGTTTTATTTTCCTAAATCCTGATGAATCTTACCTTCAACCCATGGCCTTTTTTACGGTAGTTAAAGTGGTGGGTAAAAGACTCAGGACCTGATTATTTTAAAGGCAGCCCTGGTATTTCCTAAACTCAGGAAGTAGAGGAAGTTCCCTATCAACTTCTGACGGAGACATGTTTGAGATATACTGCCGTGTATTTAAAGGGTGTGGGACCGGCGGGCATAAGAGTCTTCCCTTATGAGGTGTTTATAATCCACTCTGTGAAATATCCTGCCTCTTAAATTCATGTTGAACACCAGATCCTCACTATTGTTGATCCCCATGCTGCCAGCCGCCCTTTGTGTATGTGGAAACTGCCTGATAACACACCACATGGCCCCTCACACGATGATGTACTATGTGTTCACACTGTGTACACATGCTGTTTACATGCCTGCCTTTATGTGTGTCGTGGAAAAATGCTTCTTATCTTTGAGAAAACGTGCACACCTTTCACACATATATCCATATTTATGTTTCAGAATCAGAGTAGAGCAGAGTAGGTTTACACATATGAGATCTATCATCGTATCTAGTCCAGCTATCTATCTAGCCATGCTATCTATCTATCCATCTATCCATCTATCCATCTATCCATCTATCTCTATCTATCTATCTATCTATCTATCTATCTCTATCTATCTATCTATCCATCTATCTATCTGTCTATTCATCTATCTATCCATCTATCTATCTGTCTATCATCATCTATCTATCTATCTATCTATCTATCCATCCATCTATCTATCCATCTATCTATCTATCTATCCATCCATCTATCTATCTATCCATCCACTATCTATCCATCTATCTATCTATCCATCTATCTATCTATCCATCCATCTATCTATCTATCATCTATCATATTAAAAGAGGTAGCTTTGTGTACAATGTGCTAAATTCGGAGGTGTATGCAGGACTGACAGTATTAGAATGAACAAGACAGTGTTGTATATGTGAAAGGGATTTGTATCCTCTGTGTGTGTGTGTGTGTGTGTGTGTGTGTGTGTTGTGTGTGTGTGGTGTGTGGTGGTGTGTGTGTGGTGTGTGTGTTGTGTGTGTGTGTGTGTGTGTGTGTGTGTGTGTGTGTGTGTGTGTGTGTGTGTGTGGTGTGTGTGTGTGTGTGTGTGTGTGTGTGGGTGTGTGTGTGTGTGTGTGTGTGTGTGTGGTGGTGTGTGTGTGTGGGTGTGGGTGTGGGTGTGGGTGTGTGTGTGTGTCGCTGCTAATATAAACGCAGGTGTGTGTAGGGTCACTGCATGCAGAGGCCTGATTTAACCCCCTCCCCACACACATGAGTGAGCAGCTTGTGTTTACCGGTTGTTAATGGCAACCCTGAAGGCTGCCTATTTGTTTAGACGTCCCATTACGTTGCCAAATATTTGTTCATCTCTGCATGGATGAGATAAGGATATACCAGGAATACAGTGGGGCAGGGATGACGTATTTCTGTCGGTCGACCAAATACGTTTTCATGATTATCTTGACAAAAACCCAATGGGATTTCTCCATTGGCTTTTTGTATATTGTAGAAAATAAGATCAAACACATGTTTATGTTACTCACACGTTTAGTTGGGCAGGATAATCTCCTCATATTAACACCATGTATATGATAGTTGAAGCGTAAATGCAATCTCCAGAAGTGAAAAGCTAACGCTAGGCTATAAAGGAACTACAGCACGGTCACATGACACCTCAGCTACAGGTGGCTAATGGTCTAGTGCTGGGGTGGCCAACCCGCGGCTCTCGAGCCGCATGCGGCTCTTTGCCTAGTTTCATGCGGCTCTTCAGTTCATATCGAATTGTATATGTGTGAGTTTGGGGGAGAGACACTGACTCCTGACTAGTGTTGCACGGTGTACCGATACTTGAAAGGTACCCGATACCCTGCCGTTAAAAACGTTACTATTCCTCCGTTTCATTAGTATCGGTACTTTAAGAATGACGGGGGAAAGTACTCGGGTGAGAAAGCGCCGTTTAATAAGAGCCGTGTGTGTTCAGCGCTCTGCCTCCACTCCCTGCACTGCAGCCGTGCCTGCAGTCGCCGCCCCACTCAAGCACGCTCAAGTGCCTCCCCTCTCTCGTGCACGCGCTAGCTGCCAGAGCATGTGAGAAAACGAGAAGCATGGCTGCAAGTGGGAGTGCAACTGCCGCTGCGCCTCGGCTTGTTGACAAAAAAGACGCCAGAAGCGAAATGTGGAAGTATTTGAGCTATATCTCTGACAGTGAGGGCAAGCCTACGGACACCACGAGGCCTGTCTTTAAGAAATGTATTAATTTGATTTAATATGAATTCTTGTCATTTATTGTATTTATTGTTCTCATTGTTTAAAAGTTTGTGTTATGGTTATGGTTCTGGTGTGAAATAAAGCACAATAATTACATTTAAGACTGTTTCCCTTTTTTTAAGAAAAGTATCGAAAAAGAATCAGAATCGCAATTCTTGACTTGGTATCGAAACTAAAATGTTGGTATCGTGACAACACTAGCTACTCCTGACAGTTAAACCTGATATTTAGTAGGTCTGTTAAGTATCGAATGCTGATCATTCTGACGTAATTTGGCCAGTCAAAGTTGTTTGGGCTCGGATAAAATCGCTCCGTTACTTTCGTCCCGGCTCTCCCTACGTGTGTATGTGTGGTGTCAGGTGTCAGTATGAGAGGATGACAGCGCGTCTAATTTTGATGTGGCCCAAGAGCCAATCACAATAATACCTGTGATGCAGTGAACCAATCACCTTTGAGGGGGAAACACCTATCGTTCATTAAACACTATCCATTGTTTCCCCTACCATTGTCTTGGAGGGGCGCTGCGCCCCGCCAACGGAGTTATATATATTTAAAAAATATATATAATTATTATTTTTTTTTAATATATATATATAGCACCAAATTGCAAATAATCTATAACTACTGTCACTTTTCACATTGAACATGTGCTCTTTTATTAAATAAACTAAACACTTTCATTTGAAGTTGTGAGTTTAGTGTTTTTCACCCTAAGAAACACTGATGCATTAATCAATAACAATAATCCACAGCTCCTCTCTCTGCTCCAGAGGATTTAAGCATTCATTTACAGTCAATATGTGCTTTACATTTCTCAATGATTACCATTTACCAAAAAAGTTCCTAGCTTTTGCATTATCTTGTAGAATATATTCATCAGAATTAATATTTTTTTTCGGTATACCGTAAACAAATCTATGATCGGCGTGATGACGTTTAGTCGTCTCATTTAGCCACTTGTTAGCAACCTCAGTTTTATGACTCGTAATAGCTTCAGACATTCTTCAGTGGGGTGTTTACTGACGTGTTTACTGACGTGTTTTATGACGTAGAACCAACATGAAAATCTCTACAGCTTGTGTTAACCACAGACCTTATTTCAGGCATCTAAAGCTATTCAAAAAAACATTGACTTTGAAGGAGTTCGAAAGTGCTCAAATGCAGACTTATTTCCAGGTTTTAGGACTTATTCCTGCACCACTCTATATGTTAAACAATAACACTGTGGCATTGGAAAGAATAGAATAATATAACAGAAGCTTTCCCCTCTGGATTTACGCAGCAGACCGCTCTCTGTCTGTCTCATGTAAAGTGAGACGGATCATTTTGGGCCGGAGGAGTCCTGGCTGTAATGGAACATTCATAACCCTCAATGGCTTCTGGTTACCAAGACAACACACTCCTCCTCCCCCTCTCACACACACACACACACACACACACACACACACACACACACACACACACCACACACACACACACACCACACACACACACACACACCACACACACACACACACACACACACACACACACACACCCACACACACACACACACACACACACACACACACACACACACACACACACACACACACACTCTTACGCCCCAGATGCAAATGAAGACACGTTACCAAGTAACCATGAGAGTGGAGGGGAGTCGCTCGCTCCACCTGTTCCTCTTTTTGTTTTTGTAAATGCACTCAATTCTTTTGAGCAGTCACCACACCTCCTCTCTGACTCTGTGGCGCTCTCTTCTCTTATCTGTGTGTTTTTATTGATGCAAGCCAGATGTCCTGGTCTGATGGGGCAAGGCTCATTTCACCTGACGCTGAACTGTATGTCCACTATTGGGGTTAACTCTTTATTTTAAGAAAGCCATCCTGAAACTGACTTTAACTCCTTCCCTTCATCTACATCTACATGTTAGTTAATCTTCCTTTGTGTCCTCTCTTTCTATGTTCTGAATGTATGGCTTTATGGTGTGAACAAAGCTTTGGAAATGAAACGTGTTCATGGACATATTAACAGTTGGCTAAATTATCGACACATTTTTTAAATGTATGGCATTTTCCATGACTTATAGCTTAGTATGAATAGTTACATGAGTAAATTAGTTTTACCAACTAACTATCAGCCAGTTTAAAATACGGTAAAGTTACCATATTTGGAAAATGAGTGGTTGGGTTGATGAAGGTGTGTTTGAGTCAGTGTTTCCCCTACCATTAGGCGCATTCACACCGCAGTACTTTTCCCACAAAGGTTCATGCGAACTTAGTTCATGCAAACTCTTTAGTTCGCATGAACTAAGTACAGATCGCGTTCACACCGGAAAAAGTCCCTGGGGGTGGATTAGGCAAATGAAGCCGCTGACTTCACTTCTTCTTCTTCTGCTTTGGGTTTACTGGCAGGCTACAAACAACTTCACGGCGATACTGCCGCCCGGAGTCCCCGGCCGGAAGTCCCCGGAGTTGGGGACTGGCTTCAGTAGAAGCTGCTGGGACTCCCAGCAGCTTCTACTGAAGCCTTCCGAGTAAATCGCCAGAACGCCGACACCTCCTCATCTCCCCGCTCCCATGTTTTATTTTGTGTTGCCATAAGTTAGTCTCTCTGCGTTTCTGCGCTGGGCTAATGCTAATGAGGTGCGCTGCGCCCCGCCAACGGAGCCCCGCCCCCCCCTGAAATTCAAGGTGTTTAAAAATATATATCATTTATTTTTTTTAAATAATTAAAAAAAAATATATATATATATATAGCACCAAATTGCAACTAATCTATATCTACTGACACTTTTCACATTGAACATGTGCTCTTTTATTAAATAAACTAAACGCTTTCATTTGAAGTTGTGAGTTTAGTGTTTTTGACCCTAAGAAACACTGATGCATTAATCAATAACAATAATCCACAGCTCCTCTCTCTGCTCCAGAGGATTAACCCCCCCCCCCTACTACACTGTAGCTATGTAGTATAACTAATACAAAGCCTTGAGCCTTGAGCCTTGAATGAAACCACTCAGTCTAATTGATAAATGCTCCTGTGTTGCAACTCTGACTTATAAGAGGTAAATATTGCTTTGACAGCGTTGCCCCCTGGTGGCGTCCAATCACATATTGGAATAGCTACAGATGATTTTTCTGTTTGTTAAAAGATCTTACTAAATACAAAGTGTGTGAACCATAGTTTACATGAGTGTGTGTGTGTGTTCATGCAGGACACAGCGGGTCAGGAGCGTTACCGTACGATCACCACAGCGTACTACAGAGGAGCGATGGGCTTCCTGCTCATGTACGACATCACTAACCAGGACTCCTTCAACGCTGTGCAGGACTGGTGAGTTGGATATTCTTTTCAATATTTATTTGGGCCTAGTTTAGCATTTTTTGGAGCATTTAAAAGTAGGAGATATGATCCCAACAAATGAAAAGCATCTGACATTTTTAAACAGGTCAACTAAGAATGTTAATAATGACTCCAGAAAAAAGTTTGGTGTCTTTTTTCGTTATTTAGTGAAATGTATGGCTGTACCAAAGAGTTCTGAGCTTAGTTCAAAACGTTGACATTCAAATTCTAGATCGACATTTTAATTTTCTTTTGGGTGAAGATGCCATAAAACATTGTATTGAAAATAAGATGGCACGCACCAACACACTTAGAGACGTT
Source organism: Harpagifer antarcticus (assembly GCA_902827135.1). Taxonomy (NCBI): domain Eukaryota; kingdom Metazoa; phylum Chordata; class Actinopteri; order Perciformes; family Harpagiferidae; genus Harpagifer; species Harpagifer antarcticus. The sequence goes on along the minus strand of CADEHL010001053.1, from coordinate 182,618 downwards.
GCAAATGTTGACGTCCTTTTAGCTGATAGAGGCCCGACACTTTAAAGATACTTACATTAGTGCTGATTTGTAGTGAGAATTTTATTTCTTTTTAGCATGATTTAGGATGTATTGGGTTCTAAATTGCAATTTACTGCTTTAAACCATGTAGACTGAGACTTGACATGTGTCCTACAGGGCGACGCAGATCAAGACGTACTCGTGGGACAACGCTCAGGTGATTCTGGTCGGAAACAAGTGCGACCTGGAGGACGACAGGATCGTCCCAACAGAGGACAGCCAGAGACTGGCAGAGGAACTAGGTACGAACTCTTTCACTCACGTGTTTGTCTTTTTGTTAAACCTCTACCTGCTAGCTTCTGCCTTTACGATACGATATACTTTATTGTCCCCGTAAGGAAACTTGTTCTGGACTCTGTCATGCAGTTCTGCGTACATGTACATATACAATAAACATTCAAATACATATCATCACTCATGCACCACTTGCACTAACACAATACACAGACGCATATTGACAATGGCGACCTATTGCACAACCCTCAGGGCCAACATTTAAAAGTACATTACATCATCATCAGCTCTATTGAAGAGACTCAACGTCCATTTTTTTTAAAAAGACATCAAATATAAATGTAGAAAGGCAGTTATAGCAATGTTTCCACAGAGGTGACTGGTATCGTACAGCACTGAGACAAGGATTTGACAGCATTATAATGACAGAGTTAGATCAGATTTCTCGAGAGTGCATGGAACGTGTTGACTCGTGCATTACAACACATTTCACTTGCACTGCACCACCTTCTAAGCAGTTAACAATCATTATAAGCAACCTGGAGATTCTGGAGGCTCGCCTTCTTAAACGTGACCCACAAGGGGGCAGTGTACATTACATGTGAGTGTTAAGAAGCTAAATGGACATCAGCCTGATCTTGGGAACCCTGAATCTTCTACCAGAAGGTAGGAGCTGGAATTCTGGGTGGAGTATGTGTGTGGGATCAGATATCATGTGTTGTGCCTGTCCAATAATGAACTGCTCATGTTTTGGAGAGATGGATGTTTTTTGACCCCCATCATTTTCATAGCAGTCTGTACCAGGCGAGCGATCTGTGACTTTATCGTATTTATGCATGTACTTTCATCATGCATACATCTGCTTCCTGCCCCGTTAGGTTTCCAGTTTTTCGAGGCCAGCGCGAAGGACAACATCAACGTGAAGCAGGTGTTCGAGCGCCTGGTGGACGTCATCTGTGAGAAGATGAACGAGAGCATGGAGGGAGACATCAACCTGGTGACCAACCACAGGAACCAGGCCCTTAAAGACTCGCCTTCAGAGAACCACGGGGGCTGCGCTTGTTAGAGCATCTTCCCCTATCAGCTCCTCCAACACACACACACACACACACACAAAAACACACACAAAAACACACTCACATAACATACAGTACATGAAGACCTACCTTTTCTGTGCCTCAAACATGTGAAGTGCCGCACCTCTTCCTCTCTCTTTGTCTACACAGCGCAGGAAGAAACCAAAGGATATCTATCTGAGATCATCTTCAACAAGAAGTCCCGTCTTTCAGTCTATTACCTTAAAGAGGCCCACTTTCTGCCTCTGTTTTCAAACCATCAGCGCAGTGGTGAGCTGAGAGTCATTATAGCCTTCACTGTCCACCCCTTAAAACAACTGCCTTGACCACCACTGACAACAACAATTTAAGTTACAAATTCAATCTTTTAAATGATAAGGATTAGCTGCTAGGTCTACTGATAGAGCAAGGCTGACCATTGTTTTGGGTACCTTTGTTTGGAGCCTGGCAAGCTGTTTCATTTTTATCAGTATTTATGCTAGGCTAAGCTAACAAGCTGCTGGCTCTCGCTGCACACGTAGCATGTGAAAGTGTGAGAGTGGTATGGGTCATTCCAGAATTGGAGGACATTTAAAAAATCTAATAATCCATGCCCAAAATGCTAAAACATGCACTTGTTGTGTTAAACATACTCGTCTTGAGACAAAATGTATATAAAGTTGTGGAAAAAGTGGTTTCAAAATATTATTTAAATTATCAAATAGCTCTCGAACATCCCCTAAAATGGCATTTTTCTCTTGTCCCCGCTTCTTGGTGACCAACTTGCATGTCAGATATAACATTTAAAATAGAGATTTTATTTACTTGTTTTGGTATTATTCTATTGATATGTCTCTTGTAATGGTAAAATCAATTTATTAAATCATAAACATATTTTAGATAACAGTAATTGTGCACAGAAGGCGTGTCCCTCAACATGCGTTCAACCCATAGGGTTCAACCCTGTTACCCAAACCTTTTTAGATTGGCACAGGAAGTGAACAAACTGTAAGTCAGATGACACAGTGGAAGTGACATCAGCAAGCCATGTGCTCGTGCCATGGGTAGACCACAACTAAGTCCTCTCTTTTATTTTTCATATTTTTACAATCGTTTCAGTCTTCAAAGAGTGTGGCACTCTGACACACTCAACCCTGTTACTGATATTATCAGAATAAAGCATATTCATTTCAAAGTTATCTTTCTGGCATTAGATATCCAAGTGTGTCCTTGCCTTGAAAGTAGCATGACATGCTACATCTAGCATCCTGAGGTTAAAGCTCAAATTAGCATTGATTTTCAACCCTGTTACTATAATTAGAGTAACAGGTAATTCTTCATTGGAGAATATACATTGGATGCCTAGCTGGCAAATCACTTTTTTTGATGGTTTATTATCTGTTTTTCCTAAACACATAAAAAAAAAATTCAAAAATGTTGGCGTCTAAATTGTCCTCCAATTCTGGAATGACCCGTATACATTTTTTAAATAAACTAGATTCTGTCATATTGTTATGTTGAGTACATAACAACAAAAAAAAACATTATCTTTACATTTATTTTTAAAAATACATTTATTTATAATAGAGACATCTAAGGCTCTGCTGTAGAACACTTGTTACAGCATAGCCCAATGAAAAACAGCTGAAAACAGTCATGTTTGCGACCAATCAGTGTTGTTTCTGGAGCCTCTCCTACCCTATAGGGTGTCTCTGTTCTGATACACTTGTTTCAGAATCACTTGATAAGTTAAAGCATCAAGCCAACACAACGTCCTCTTGACCTTGTCCTGAATCTTAATGCCAGTCTTGAGCATGTTAGAAGAAATTAAATCTTTCTCTTGTGCCAATTAGAAGCCGTGGGTCGATGTTAATCCAAAAGTGTATCTCTGCTCTCCGTGTGCTTGTGTGAGGAAGTCTTTTATCACAGGCGACACTTGTACTTGCATGACCTTTGTACATTGTATGTTATCTTTTGATTAATGCCTTTTCTCACACACACACACACACACACACACACACACACACACACACACACACACACACACACACACACCACACACACACACACACACACACACACACACACACACACACACACACACCACACACACACACACACACACACACACACACACTCACTCCGCTCCTCCTATCTGCAGCACGGCTAAACAGTCGGTATGGCAAACCTACTACGGGGCTTAATAACTGAGTATTGACAAAGTGGTGTCTTTTCTGCACGTCTTGTTATTGACTGGAAGTGAGGCCCAGAGTGTTTGTCTTGCCTCAAAGGAAGCACACTGATCTCAGTTAAAGGGTTTCTGTGGGCCTCAAATGTTCTGTATGCACATGTGACGCCCACAGCTGGTGCAGAATTTCATTTAAGAGAACATGCATCACTTAAAAACACCATTAACTGAAGAATCGAACATATCATTGAAGGGAATGAGGTTAGCTTTTATCTTGATGTAAACTGTGCATGATTAGGTTTTTTATTTCTTTACGCCCTTATTGACGTTTCAGTATTGATGATCTCCCGTCGCAGAAAACCTCAACAATAGTTGATTTTGATTGCACAACAAATGGTAATGGCAACGTATTAGGACGTACGTTTTACTCAGATTTTCTGTTCAAAGGAATCATTCACACACAAAATGATTATTTGTATATCAATGAATCCCCCTGTGTCACCTTCTTGAATAAACCTTTATGTGTCGTGCATGCCTCGACACATTACAAAGAATCAAATAGCAAAGTCAATTGAGGCTGCATAGAGCTTCGCCAAAACTACATCCAATCATCCATTTAATAACTTGTGAGTGTTTGAGATATTTAGACTCCATTTACTTCGGTTCATGAAGACAGTTTTCTGTATTTAGATTCTCACTGTGGATAACATTAAAAATAGAGTATTCTTCAACATTACAAAGTATCACATGGTGAGTATTTCTTATACAAACAATATATATATTTGAAGGACAAGGTATTCCTTTGAATTAAGTGTCATGTAAGGTGCCATTTGACCACGTGTGTCCAGTGTGTTGCTGAACAGCTGATATTATCATCTCATCTGCACCACGTTCAACTTTTAATGCCGAGTGTGCATTAACACTACATCTGTGCAATGTGTTTAAATGCATAAGATATCATATGGCTCCACTAATGGTGACTGCTGCTTGAATACTTACTGAATGTGCTAAACTTTCCTCTGATACTGAACTTCTAGCCACTCGATATCTGCCATGTTGAAAAACTACTGATGCTTCTGTACAAATAGTCGAAGGTGTAATCTTTCTCTCTCCTGTATGTGTTGCATCCCTGATTGGCGGCTTTCTAAAAAGAGGGGATATCTCATCATTGTATCCCTTTATTTTAAACTCTGAATGTGTCTGCTGGATTGTGCCATAAATCTTCTAAACAAGAATACATTGTTGAAATGTGTATAAGATATAAAGAATATATTCATTACAAAACGTCGAGCGTCTTCGCAGGTCATTACATTTAGTTTCAAATCAGTTACAGAGTGAACAACATGACGGCAGCCTCTAAAGTGTGATTTACAACCTCCTAACCCACAGCGTCAGGTCAAGGCTTTTTTACACGTTTTATCTGCAGAACCAGAGAAACCACAGCCATTGTTCTCAACAACTAAACACATTTCCTCATCTCCTTCCTCCTGCCACCACAGTCTTTAAGACTACCTTTCCTTCCTCTTTATTCCTTTCAAACTAGAGTTAAATGTGCACTAACGTGGCTTAAAAAGACGTGTACTGGAATGTAAACAAGTCCAAATATGTCACAAGCTGTAGCTAAATGTCAATACACTTGATCAGGCTCTCTTCCCCACTTTCATCTGATGTAAAAAAGCGCTGAATTGCATATAAACCGACGGGGATGGGCTGCTACGCCCCCCCTGCACTTATCACGAGGTGAAGAAACACAGGAGGGTCTGCGGCGCTGATAATGCTGGTCAAACGAAGAAAACATGTGGGTGCAGAGAGTAGATAAGAAACCGTTTGGGTTCTCTCTCCGGTGTGAGGGCTCTGCAGTTTCTGTTGTTGCAGGAGATGCGGGGATTAGGTTGGCTCGAGGCCAGACAGAGGTTCAGGTCCACATCCTCACATCACAGCTTCAACCAGGAGACATACCTTTACCTCCATTCATCAATCCATTTACCCATCTATCCATTTCCCATCCATACTTCTATCTATCCATTCATCTATCTATCTTCCTTCCTTCCATCCATCCATCCATCCATCCTTCTGTCCACCCATTCATCCATTGATCATCCATCCATATGTACATTTTTCCATTGACCCATCAATTATCCATCCATTCATTTATCCAGGTAACCATTTATAAATCCATCCCTTGTATTCATTAATCAATGTGTCCTGCGATCTATCGATCTAAATCCATCCATGTCCATCACCAATTCATCTTTTAAATGTGTTCATCCGTCCATTTATTCTCTATCTATCTTTTCATCCATTATCCATTTAGTCATAGATCCTCATCCATCATCGAACCATTTATCCTCCATCTATAAATGTTTCCATCTATGCCACCCATACAGGTGTCCATCAAATATATATATTTTTTTATCCATCCATCCATTTATTATCCACTTATCAATCTCTTCATCCATCCATCCAGCTTTCTCCAGTTTGCGCTTTTACGCACGACCTCGCCCACTTCCTCTTTCTCCACAGCAGCAACAACAACAACAACAACAACAACTCGTAAACATCGATAAGGGCCTGATTCCTGCACATCAACAGGAGAGTAAAACGTTGTGCAAGTGTTCCCTCGCTCCACCCTCTTCTTCACTGACTTTTAGAGAACGTAAACATCTCAGTGCTCCACACCTTATCTCTCTCAAGCAGGCGCGTAACTGTGCTGCGCTATCCATGCTATCTAGACTAAAACAACAAGCCTCCCCCTGAGAGAGCTGCAGGACACGAGTAAGAAGCAGGTTGTTTTCTAGTTATGCAAGTGGAGGACAAAAGGATGATATGCGATCACCTGAGCCGGTTGCTGGCTCTTCACGTGATCTTCTGCGCCATGGGGAAAGCTTCCATCGACCAGGGTGCACGAAATCACGGAAAAAAAGGTAAGAGAACAACCTTTTCTGCATTGTCGTAACAATCAAACGGCAACTCTTAAAGTAAAATAATTGGGAATATTGTGGAGAATAAAATCAAGACAACATCTCACTCTTTAAAAATGTGTTATTACAATAAGAAATGAGTTTATCGACAAGTTGTGACTTTGCCATATCTGACAATAAAGCATTGGAATCTTGAAAGTAGGGTTCAAATAAAAAGGATTTGTTTTGCTGTTCTGGTGCAAAACATAAACATAAAAAATAGGCCCGCTATTCAAATATCTTAAGTAAAATTCAAATGTTTACAGTATGACATATATGACATGTACTCTAAAGGTGATTGGATTGTATTTCTATGATTACAATGAGATGTAAACACACTTTTGGATTCTCTCACGCTCATCTGTTGCCTCTCACCTCCTCAGTGTCTATACTTCTGAGAGAGGAGCCAGAAAACCCAAAGTGCTTCGCTCAGAGCAGGAAGGACTTCACGTGTTTCTGGGAGGAAGACGAGGAGCTGTCCGGTTCTCTGGATCAGTACTCCTTCACGTACTCCTACCAGTAAGCCACAATCAGTATAATATCAAACCATGCGGTGTCCAATATGGTCATCACACTGTAGGTCCAAGCTGGTGTTTCAACCACTATTAAATTAGGGATTGAAAATGTAATTTAAGGATTAAAAACAGACTAATTTATGCAGTTTGACCATTTCTAAAAGATCAATATCTCAGTCTAGATACATACAAACTTTAACCTAATTTGGCATATGATTTTTCCTATTTTTAAGATGTCTTTTTACTTTCTTTTTATTTGTAGTCTTTTGGCAGCAAATAGGTTACCAATTAAACATATTTAGCTGTCGGGCTGTCGTGGAAGAGGAAAAAGCTGGTTCGAGGGGCACCCAGTGAATGTTTGCACCTGGCCCCCACAGACCTCTGAATCGCCACTGCTTCTAGAGTACATAACACGTTAGAGTGGTAAGTGAGGTGCGGTAGTGTTTGAGACAAGAGAACAATTCAAAAAGTGCTTATTTTCCAAATGCTTAGTATTCAAAAACACTGCTCTCTCTGAACCTAAGGTTTCTTTTCGTCTCCCTCTCAGAATGAAACAGCATCAGGTGTCCACTGAAGAATGCTCCCTGCAGAGTGGGGAAGAGGCTGTTCTTCTGCCATCCGAACCGAATCCGATGTTCGTTTCAAATGACATCGAGGTTCTCGAGAGGGAGACGGATCCACAATCGCAGCCGCCCCTCCTCGAGCTCGTCTGTAAGTTTGTTTTACTGCAATCTAAGCCGTCAAATAGGTTTGCATAAGAATAATAATCAACATTCATTTTAATTTCCTCGAAAAATATCCCTAACAAGTCCAGTTTGAACCCTTTTGGAGCTCTGGTAAGTAGCCAGGGTAATTGTTGGGAAAATACTGAATGTCCTCTTCCAACATGAGAGTAACGTGATAACAAAGGTATCCCAACTGTAGCTGTGTTCATGACAGGATGTGTGATTACCTAGAAGAGCATCAGGACTGTTTGAGGCAGATGATAGCTATGTGATTAACATGATGATTCAGCCTCTATGGAGAGAGACATCAAGCATGCTCATTTCTGACGTGGAGCTAATCTGAAGTAAACATTGAATACTGCTTTCTATTCCTCCATCTTGTGACTGTGTAACTCCCTCTCTTGGATATCAGCATGTGAAGGACACTGTTCAGGAACTAGTTGTACCAAATGCTGATATTTTTCTAACATTAATTTAGCCTATTTTTCCATGCAAGTAGCTAGCACTAGCTCCAAACGTTGCTAGATGTTCGGCTAGTTAAGCTGGCACGAAAGTCACCAAGTTGTCAAAACTGAGAGCTCGTCCCTTTAGGCCTTCCTCCATAGTCACTAGTCGCAGTGTTTCAGACTTTTGGTGAAGAATAATCTTTCCTCAACCCCTCTTCATCTCCTCCCTAACCATCTACCTCCTCTCTTCAGTTATTCTGGATCCTCCGGCTAACGTGACGGTGAGCAGGACGGCTCAGCCACTCCAGCTCAACCTCAGCTGGGTTCCTCCTGCTCTAAAGTACATGGACGACAGCATGATTTATGAAGTCATCTACACGACAGCGGGCAGCAACGTGGGGCAGGTAGGATCACTATCTTATACATGACCCTACTTATCAACCCTAAAAGTGAAGTTCCTCAACAACTAAACTGCATTTACATGTTGGAGAAAACGTATTTTCTTACGGATTACGCTCGTAGTTTTTAACACATTGTGAAATAATGCAACAAAATATTATTTTTGTGGCTAAAATAACTTGATGGGGTTAAGACAATTAAGAGATCATGGTTTGGCTTGAACTAGGTATCTTTTTTATACGCTAGCTTAAGCTACATAGGTAGGTTAAAATATATCAACCTTTGACTTTTTATCTCATACGAGACACAAATATTGGCCTCTTTAGTAAAATGTTGGTTTAACCCATCAATTCACACCAATCTCCCTTAAAATACTTATTTCCACGTCTTTGATCAGAAATCTATTTGGATACCTCTAAAACAGGGGTCTCAAACTCAAGGCCCGGGGGCCAAATCTGGCCCGCAACTTCCTTTTATGTGGCCCTGCAAGAGCTTGCAAAGAATATAATGTTTATTATACGGTTACATGCCATTTTACAGAAGCAGGTTGCCCATAAACTACATGTCCCACAATGCATTTTGTTTTGTGACATGCGCACTGAAGAGACTTGCAATTATTTGCCCTGGACTTCTGCTTTTCAGATGTAAGTTATTATGCTATCGGACAATAATGTAATATAATACATTATATATTTATATATGTATATTTATATAGTTACAACCGGCCCTTTGAGTGCAACCATAATGTTAATGTGGCCCGTGATGAAATTGAGTTTGACACCCCTGCTCTAAAACAAACCTTACCCCAGTAAAAAGGGGACCAGTCTACATGGATATATAAAGGTTGAATAAAGCTTTTAGCAGCAGGTTTTATTGTCTGCTAGGTGCCCATGAAGACCTGTATTGATGAATAGAGGAATGTTTTCCAGGTTGAGGTGGTTGCAGCCAGCTCAGAGTTGATCCTGAGAGGCCTGCAGCCGGGCCAAATGTACAAGATAAGAGTCCGAGTGAAGCTCGACGGGATGAGCTACAACGGCTACTGGAGCGCCTGGAGCGACCCGGTGTTCATGGAAACACTGCCGGCAGGTGAGCAATAAAGAAATGTGTCAGATAATCCTTGAAGCATTTTGGCTATACATAGAAAATTCCCGATACTTGTTGGTTATCTATCGCCACTTTTTTTCTAAATATGCACTTCTTTAGTTTTTCTCAGAGGAGGATTAGGGTTAAATTAAAACGTGGTGACAGATAACCCACAAGTACCACATTCCCTTACGCATTGGTTTTATTGTTCTTGCTTAGTTTGTTCCCAAAGCAATGACTGTTGTTCCTCCTCCAGAACTCGACCTCCTCATCATGTCGCTGACTCTCATCATCTCCTTCATCCTCATTGTGCTGTCTCTCACCATGCTCCTGTCCCATCGAAGGTCAGATAACCAGCAACACAAGGCTTATGTACAAGCCACAGAGAAATTGGTTGCATCCTAAAGTAACGATTATCTCAAAAAGACATGTAGAATAATAGTGTTTTGCTTCTATGCTCGTTTCAGTTTTGTCGTCAAGAAGGTTTGGCCGACTATTCCAACTCCTGACAGCAAGTTCAAAGGCCTTTTCAGTGTTTATGGAGGGGACTTTCAGGTAAGAACAATACACGTTTACACCCATGGTAGCAGCTCTAACTAACTAACTAACTAACTAACTAACTAACATCAAGGCTGCTGTATGCTAAATGCTACCGTCAGCAGGCTTACAATTCAAATGCTAGCAAGTTAAGTTGGGAAAATGTTGTTGGTAAACCTTGTTTAGTAATAAATTAAAGAACCAGAAACATTAGAGTACTGATTGCCATGCCAGTCCATCCAATGGTCGTCAAGACAGTTTACTCCATACCACAAATGCCAACCTCATGGTGTTACCAGAGAAAGTCTAGAAAAGGGAGATAGCGAGAGTCAGTTTTCTGTATCTGTGTCACGTGGTTTTTCCACTGCGCCGCCCCTTTAGGAGACTAGTGTCCTTTCCTATGGTCCTTTCTCTATTCAGTCAATCTTAGACGCAAATGTGAACCAAGATTATGACGAATTCTTGTGCCCAATGGTCCCCAACGTTTATATTTGACCCATTTTCCAGAAGACACATACCTTCCAACCTTCTTGCATTAGAATGTCATTTTTTAGAAGGATATATAAGGAAAGAATTTATCTTATTCAAAATCTATCTCTGTCACAGCAACAGTCGCAAGATCTAGCAACTGTTGCTTTGTTGACGTTATGAATCTAACCAAACTGTGTCCTAAAAACGGTTACATTTCAAACACCGCCCTATCTAACTTATTTTTCAAATGAATGTCAGCTTTATAAATGTATTTTATAAGCAAAAGAAAATATAAATACTTTAGACCACACCACTTAGGAGACCATTTCCATACCATACATGTTCATACCATTGCCACAGCTTGCATTGCGTCATGTTTTGTTGTAGCATCTTGGGAATATTTGGGATAGTACTTTCTTCTTGTCTGAAAACTGCCAGACCTTTCTCTCTGAGTTTTCCTCATCACTTCATTGTTGTTTTTGTACAGGAGTGGTTAGGGCAGACCAACAGAGGCATAAGGTTGACTCCAGCTTTCTTCTACTCAGAGGAATGCCCTTCTCCTCTGGAAGTCCTGTCTGAACTCAGCCCACGACCATCACTGCCCTTCCCGCCTCTGCCACCCAAAGCCTTTAGAGCTTTGCCCTCAGTCAGAAAAGAAGACGACGACGTAAAGACGGAGCCGGAAGATAGAGAGTTGATGGACAGAGGTGATCCAGATCTGTCAGAGCAAAGGATAGCGACACCACACAACCTCTGGCTGATGGGCCGCATAAGGGCGCTCAACCAGAACCAAGTTCCCTGCTGCCAGTCCTACCTACTGGAGTCCCAGGACACCTACGTTACCCTGAGTGCAAACAACCAAAACATAGACGAACTGGATGACGTTCTGGAGGAGACGTTACCCCTCGAGGTGCTTTTTGCCTCCAGGAAGACGGTGTCGTATAAATCTCACTCCGACCTGGGATCCGTGCCGCAGAGCTCCACTTCGGGTCGACTTTCATCACAGTCCAGCTTTGAGTACCCAAACCACGCCTGGATGACAAAAGGCCCGGGGAACACCTACATGGCGGTGGCAGACTCGGGGGTTTCTATGGATTATAGCACCATGAGCAGAGTGGAGGACTTTGGACAAGCTGTCATCTACGCCAATGATTACAAAAACGAGATCCCGGCTTTTAGAAGTCCCTTCCTGCCGAGTCATCACCACATCGACGGTGACGGCTGAAAGATGGACGGCCTACACATTAGCTGAGTCTTAAAGGTCACCTATTATGCAAAGTCCACTTCTTCATGTCTCTTCTACATCAACATGTGTCCCCTCTTCTTCACGTCTCTTCTACATCAACATGTGTCCCCTCTTCTTCATCAACATGTGTCCCCTCTTCTTCATGTCTCTTCTACATCAACATGTGTCCCCTCTTCTTCATGTCTCTTCTTCATCAACATGTGTCCCCTCTTCTTCATGTCTCTTCTTCATTAACATGTGTCCCCTCTTCTTCATGTCTCTTCTTCATTAACATGTGTCCCCTCTGTGTGAAGAGACTCTGAAAGTTTCAGGAAAAAAGATTCTCTCTGTTTTTGTCCGTTAATCTGGTATAACACATTAATAGGTTCTTAAATATTAAGATCCCCTGAGACACAGTGTCGTGAAAAACAAAAAAAAAGTACCCGCCGGCGGGACCTTGGGGCTCAACAGGTTCAGATATTCATTGCTATCGGGATGTTAAGAGCATTACATGGAATATAACAACAAGTGTATCTCGAGCCGGTTTCTCAAACTTACCTACCCCACCTTTAAGAGAATTTTAGGTCAATATTTTAAGCCAGTACATGACCAAAGCACCAAATGATTATTAATGCACTGCTGAAAATAGTCCCAGATCATTGTATAATTCACCTGTTGAACGTTTGCTGCAAAGGACTGTGCCCAGCTGTTTGAGGTCATTGTAAAGTAGAGCTTATGGAAGGAAATGGTTCTGATATGTTGACAAAAAATAGAATATATTGGTATGTCGTTAAATAGCCCCAAAATGAAAATGAAACATCGTTTCATATCGTCTTAGTATTTTGGTTTTCAAAGTAAAGCAGAAGTGGCTTTTTTAAAGGCTGCATTAAAGTATAAGTAACGCCATTTTCTGACCTTAACAGACTTTTCTAGCTGTTCTATTGTTTGCCCACATCTATCATTTCAAGGGCATTTCTAAATGGAAAGAAACTGTATGTGTAAATAATATTAAAATGTTTATTTTTCTGGATTAAAGGAAGTCAAATGAGTACTACTGTACTTAATATTTGTTCTCATGTGACTGTAGATGTGTCTTTCTTGTGGAGTTGTGTTTAGGTCAATGCTGCCATCTAAAGAGCAGAGCATACAGTTTCTATTTCTATTCAAAACATTTCAGGCTTGTTTGCTTTTTTGGCTTTGGAAAAATGTATTGTAAGTGGAATAAATGCTTCTATAAAAGAATATAAACACATTAAATCATTGCTGACTCCTTCATTCTTTTGAAAACAAAAGTCAGTGGGTCGTTTTGACACAAAAAGGAAAGACAACCCACATAAAACAAGAAGTGAACAATCAGAATACTTTTTTATTTTGGTAGGAATTAAGTTTCATAACCGTTTCTCCATTTCAGAATGAAAAAAAAATACAAATATTTATATGAACATAACAAGTGTAAGTCATTCAGTGCACGAAATAAAACATAATGACGTTATGTTAACTAAGCTTTCTAAACATCTCATGTAAGACCTGAGGAGCTAAAATAATGAACACTTTCCCAGAAAAAACATCGCTGAGTGAACGAACCAACTTTCAACATCTCCCACAATGCAACAGTCTTTGATACAACTATTTTTAGGCCATTTTAAACTCCATTGAACCATCAGGGGAGATTGACATCTGCCACTCTTTAGGGGCTGCGGCCGGTCTGTCCTCTCTCTCTTTGGTACAGGCGTCCTCTGTGATGCCGGTGGCAGAAAGGTAAACGTTCCACAGCTCCTTCAGTCCGGCTGCTGCAGCCTCGTAGCTCCGGTCCCGATCCAGAGTACAGCGCATCTGGAAATACCGATCAAGAACGTCCAGGATGGGATCCGTGGCGGAGGATTCCCCGCTGGCGTGCTCAGAGTCCACGTCAGACCTGTTATGGTGATTATAGTATTAAAGCTTAATGCAGTGTAATCCTAATGAAATGTAAGTGGTATCCTGGGAATGGCATTTACATGTGTGTGTGATTGAAGGCCAGGGGGAAAGGAAGACATTTGCTCCAGGGGGGGTATCTGTTCTTTGTAGGGTGTGAGTTTTCATTGGTCCCTCTTCTTTAGAGAAGACCAGGAGATGATGGATACACGGATCGTGTTCAAATCAATAGGCACGCAATGACTCTAAAGAATAATGATCACGCCATCAAACACACATTCAGACTAAGGAACCAGCTGTTTGGAAAATGAGAGAAGTAGAAAGTACAGATATTTGAGTTCAACATGTAAGAAGTAGAAAGTACAGGTATTTGAGTTCAACATGTAAGAAGTAGAAAGTTCAGGTATTTGGGTTCAACATGTAAGAAGTAGAAAGTACAGGTATTTGTGTTCAACATGTAAGAAGTAGAAAGTACAGGTATTTGTGTTCAGCATGTGAGAAGTAGAAAGTACAGGTATTTGTGTTCAACATGTAAGAAGTAGAAAGTACAGGTATTTGTGTTCAACATGTAAGAAGTAGAAAGTACAGGTATTTGTGTTCAGCATGTGAGAAGTAGAAAGTACAGGTATTTGTGTTCAACATGTAAGAAGTAGAAAGTACAGGTATTTGTGTTCAACATGTAAGAAGTAGAAAGTACAGGTATTTGTGTTCAACATGTAAGAAGTTGAAAGTACAGGTATTTGTGTTCAACATGTAAGAAGTAGAAAGTACAGGTATTTGTGTTCAACATGTAAGAAGTAGAAAGTACAGGTATTTGGGTTCAACATGTAAGAAGTAGAAAGTACAGGTATTTGGGTTCAACATGTAAGAAGTAGAAAGTACAGGTATTTGGGTTCAACATGTAAGAAGTAGAAAGTACAGGTATTTGGGTTCAACATGTAAGAAGTTGAAAGTACAGGTATTTGGGTTCAACATGTAAGAAGTAGAACGTTCAGGTATTTGGGTTCAACATGTAAGAAGTAGAAAGTACAGGTATTTGAGTTCAACATGTAAGAAGTAGAAAGTACAGCTATTTGGGTTCAACATGTAAGAAGTAGAAAGTACAGGTATTTGGGTTCAACATGTAAGAAGTAGAAAGTACAGGTATTTGGGTTCAACATGTAAGAAGTAGAAAGTACAGGTATTTGTGTTCAACATGTGAGAAGTAGAAAGTACAGGTATTTGTGTTCAACATGTAAGAAGTAGAACGTTCAGGTATTCGAGTTCAACATGTAAGAAGTAGAAAGTACAGGTATTTGTGTTCAACATGTGAGAAGTAGAAAGTACAGGTATTTGAGTTCAACATGTAAGAAGTAGAAAGTACAGGTATTTGTGTTCAACATGTAAGAAGTAGAAAGTACAGGTATTTGAGTTCAACATGTGAGAAGTAGAAAGTACAGGTATTTGTGTTCAACATGTAAGAAGTAGAAAGTACAGGTATTTGTGTTCAACATGTAAAAAGTAGAAAGTACAGGTATTTGAGTTCAACATGTGAGAAGTAGAAAGTACAGGTATTTGTGTTCAACATGTAAGAAGTAGAAAGTACAGGTATTTGTGTTCAACATGTAAGAAGTAGAAAGTACAGGTATTTGTGTTCAACATGTGAGAAGTAGAAAGTACAGGTATTTGTGTTCAACATGTAAGAAGTAGAAAGTACAGGTATTTGTGTTCAACATGTAAGAAGTAGAAAGTACAGGTATTTGAGTTCAACATGTGAGAAGTAGAAAGTACAGGTATTTGTGTTCAACATGTGAGAAGTAGAAAGTACAGGTATTTGAGTTCAACATGTAAGAAGTAGAAAGTACAGGTATTTGTGTTCAGCATGTGAGAAGTAGAAAGTACAGGTATTTGTGTTCAACATGTAAGAAGTAGAAAGTACAGGTATTTGAGTTCAACATGTGAGAAGTAGAAAGTACAGGTATTTGTGTTCAACATGTAAAAAGTAGAAAGTACAGGTATTTGAGTTCAACATGTGAGAAGTAGAAAGTACAGGTATTTGTGTTCAACATGTGAGAAGTAGAAAGTACTGGTATTTGTGTTCAGCATGTGAGAAGTAGAAAGTACAGGTATTTGTGTTCAACATGTAAGAAGTAGAAAGTACAGGTATTTGTGTTCAACATGTAAGAAGTAGAAAGTACAGGTATTTGAGTTCAACATGTGAGAAGTAGAAAGTACAGGTATTTGTGTTCAACATGTGAGAAGTAGAAAGTACAGGTATTTGAGTTCAACATGTAAGAAGTAGAAAGTACAGGTATTTGGGTTCAACATGTGAGAAGTAGAAAGTACAGGTATTTGTGTTCAACATGTGAGAAGTAGAAAGTACAGGTATTTGTGTTCAACATGTGAGAAGTAGAAAGTACAGGTATTTGAGTTCAACATGTGAGAAGTAGAAAGTACAGGTATTTGTGTTCAACATGTAAGAAGTAGAAAGTACAGGTATTTGTGTTCAAAATGTAAGAAGTCAAAGTAAAAAGTCGTCAGAAAAATAAGTAGTGCAGTAAAGTACTGATACCAGAAAAATGTACTTAAGTACAGTAACGAAGTATTTGTACTCCACTACTTCCCACCTCTGCTCAGAAGGAGTCGTCATGCTTGCAAGCAATAAAAGAAAAGATCTGAAAAAAACGTTATATCGATATTGTGATTCTTTGCATATTTCATCATTTTCTCAGCTGATTTCTGTCGTGTCAAATAATCATATAATCATTTAAAACATATAGTTTTATACTCTGATTGTCTTTTACACTGTTACATTATATTTGTAGTCTTGTATGTGTTTAACAGAGACATATGTTAAGGAGGGTAAAAAGGAAGTGTAAAAAGGGGATATGCAAATGTAAGGGACGAGGGGGTTTTAGGGTTTAATGGTGGGGATGTTTAGATGATGCCTAAGGGAATTTAAGGGTGAGACCAGAAGGCTTTTCTCTCTACTATATAGCGTGACTGTAAGCTGTGTTCGGGGTGCAGAACTTCTCCATAGAGAGGCCAAGTTCCTCCCTTTCCGGGGAGCTCCATGGGACCTTATTTCGGAAAAAGTATGCATTGAAGTCAATGGAGAGAAAGATTATCTTTTGATCCCGTTTGAATTGTGCCACGAATTACACATATGATGTTTGTCAATTTAAAAGATAATTTTGCAAGTCAAAAAAATTAAAATGTGTCGTAAAACTGTGAAGTAACACTTTGTTTGTGTGAAACCGCTCAATGACCTACATCTCCCGCCTCGCACCACACACCCAGACGGCCGTCACGTTGGAACATTTCACCTATTTCTTTCAGAATGAGGCGAAAAGTATTAAAAGAGGTGAAAATCACTGCAAGTCTGGGCGTGTTGAGAGCTGTGCATACACACAAGGGGAGTTAGTCGGTTCCGTTAGAGCCAGCATGCGGGACCGGGATTCTGGGATTTGTAGTCTTTCTAGTTGCGTATTTTTCATAGTCTTATGTTTCAACAGTTTTACGACAAACTGTGACTTTTTTGACATGGAAATTATTTTTTAAGATTGACAAACATCATGTGTGTAATTCGTGGCACAAACGGGATCCAAAGATACGTTTTCTCTCTCCATTGACTTCAATACATACTTTTTCCGAAATAAGGTCCCATGGGGCGGAAGTAGATGGGCGGGACTTCGCCTCTCTATCCTCTGAGGATGAAGTAGCTCTGTTCCTAGATTTGGGATCGATTTCGACAGACCTGAAAGAGGCGATGAGGCGGCAGGGGCCGAAGGAGGGGGAGCGCTGTTTCAGGATGTGTGTGAGGAAGGAGGAAGTGTCGCAGAGCAGCGCTGACAGATGTGCAGCGCTGCTCTGATCCTCACTGTGGTTTCCCCCCAGGAAGCCCTCCAGTCTGTCCACGATGATGAGAGAGGGGGGGGTGGGAGACGTGTTCTGGGACTCGTGGAGGCCGGCCACCTGCTGCAGCAGATCCCCCAACGTCCTGGGATAGGAAAACTTGATTTTCTGTTCAAAATAAAAACAGACAGAGAAGCTGAATGAATGACTGTCGCTGCTCAGGAATGTGATTGACAGGAAAATTGTGGAATAATTTGACGTAGCTTATTTTTTACACTTTTGTATTATTCCATAAAAACAGAAAGAAACACATATTATTAAAAATATTCGCAGATTATATTAGTTAAAGATTTGTTGGATTAAAAACAAATCTATGAACTATTATCGATTTTAAAAGGATTTAGGGTTAAGCGGGTCAAATCTTCTATCAAGATATTGATCCAGGGTATATGCAGGAATCCTGAAGTCAAATGTAAGACCTTTAAAGACCCTTTCCATACATTTGAAGACCTCATCTCCACTTCTAGTTGTCATGTCATCATTGTTTTTGGAGCAAAGAAGGACCGATTAAAAGTAATCACAGAGTTTATCTTTAGTAGACTCGACTACTGCAATGGTGTCTTCACAGGTCTCACTAAAAAATCTATCAGAAAGCTGCAGCTGATTCAGAACGCTGCTGCTCGAGTGGATCACATCAGTCCGGTTCTGAGATCATTACACTGGCTTCCAGTCGGCCAAAGAATCGATTTTAAAATACTACTGCTAGTTTTTAAATCATTAAATGGCTTAGGACCGAGGTATATAGACGACCTCCTCCATCACTATGAAGCATCCAGGAGTCTCAGGTCTTCTGGGTCGGGTCTGCTCTCTGTTCCGAGAATAACCACTAAACATGGAAAAGCAGCTTTTAGTTATTATGCAAACTGCCTAAATCGTGCACGTCCGCCGAAACACTTCCTATTTTTAAATCCCGACTAAAAACGCACCTATTTGCCGCTGCTTTTAATTGAGCTGCCCATACTCACACTACAGTATGCCTTTCAGTCATGTATACTGTTCCTGCTGTGTTTATTTATTTCATTACCTTTGCTTATTATGGCTGTTTTTAAATGCTTTTTTAATAATGTATTTGTGCTGTATTTGTTCTTAAATGTCTTTTGCTTTTAATCTGTAAAGCACTTTGAATCGCCACGTGCTGAAAAGTGCTATATAAATAAAATTGCCTTGCCTTGATGTTTAAATCTTCCATTTGGGCCCCGCCCACTCGATCGGTATCGGCCGATACTGATTCCGGCGATCGGCCCCAAAATTGGCGATCGGAGCATCCCTAACTGAATACATTTGAAGCCATTTTGACGTATATATATATATTACCTATGTCAATAAGTTTCTGTTTTTGTAGTGTATTTGTCTTTTGTAGAGATTTTTCATTTTTTCTTTACATATAAAATCTGGCCTAGGGCAGCAAATTGGCTAGAACCGGCCCTGGTACTAGGCCTCAAGAGCCTTTCTTGTGCTGACACATAGAAACAAATTGGCACATAACCCTATTGCACATAGTTGGTTGATTTTGGTTGGTTGGTTATGTACATTGCCTTGTTTTTTATGCTGCTGCAACGCAAAAAACAAACAAATTGGAATCAATAAAGTACCTATCTATCTATCTATCTAGGAAGAAAGACAACTAATCAGGTAAAGTACAGGTATCTCAACATCGTACGAACTACATCCCCCCACTGTGTGTACCTTGAGACTCTCTGGGCTGGGGACACATTTCTGCAGAGACACCGGGAGGCTCTGGATCTGAGTCTGGGTGAAGAACACGACCCTCACCGCCAACTCAGAGGCCGCCATCACCGCAGACAGCAGCAGCAACGAGCGGCTGATGGAGCTGTCTCCAAGCAACAGCACCGAGCTGCTGACGGAGCTGTCTCCTGGCAACAGCACCGAGCGGATGACGGAGCTGTCTCCTGGCAACAGAGCACTACAAGCTGAATGAGGAACCACCGTTGCATCCTTGTTAACGTCAGTTTGAGACATAAAAGTCCTAAAAACACTCGTTAATATGTCCGCCATGATGACTGAGACGGTACCTAGGATGTAGGACAGTTATATTTTCCTTCTTCTTCGATCTCTACTTTATTTTAATGTTCTTCTTTTCGTTGGTTTTTAGAGGCATTGCATTGCCACCTACTACTTGGTTATGAATTCACCTAAACCTGGTCATATAACTTATTAAGAAACATTATTATTAAAAAAAGATACACTTTTCTTGAAGATGTGTAGCGTTTCCCGCGTCTGTCTTCATGTTGCACACTGGTGTTCACGCTGCTCAGGTCCGTGTGGAAAGGCTTCGTTCACCGTAACGTTCCGCTCCATGTACACAAGTATTTCCCTTGTGTTTAAAGTTAACATCATGCCCCAAATTATAAGCCAAATTAAAAAGATAGGTATTTAATTAACTTTTAAAAATTCCGATTGAGGTTGCAGTTCTGAGATCAAATGGGAGCCGTTTGGGGCCATAAAAACAGAAAGCAGCCTCCCCAGTTTTCTCATAGTAAGGGTTTCCGGTTAAATCTGACAACAACCGGGACACCGTAGAATCACAACATCAGCTGCTGTGGCCAAGATGGCGCGTAACCCAGTGGAGTTGGAGGTTGCTCTGGACTCGGATCCGGCCGGGGATCAGGAGGATAAAGAGGTTTTGAGACGATGCAGAGGAAGACCCAGACTCACGGACTCAGACCGGGCTCAGAGGCGCCTGGATTCCCGGAAGAAGTACGATATCCGGCGGGTTTACCTGGGAGAGTCGCACAAGCTGTGGAGCGAAGTGAGGAGGAGAACCAGCCTGAGTGATGCTGGGCTGGCAGAGTATCTGATCCTGCTCAACAACACTTATGGAGAGAAGTACCAGCAGGAGTACTGCGGGTGAGCAGAGACACTGTTTAAATATGCTAATGTTATTTAACCAGACCGTGCATGTCTTCATTCATAAAAAGGTTAGTAGAGGATTGTGAGAATTTGGTCAAATATCTGGATCAAACTACCAGACACCTGCAGGTCCGCTGCAACTCTCACTACTTTTAAATCCAGGCTGAAGACTTTTCATTTTTCCGCTGCTTTTAATTGAACTATGCACATCTCACACTGCACTGTAACTTTTATCTTTTAACCTGTGTTATTCATGTTTTATTATCTTTGCTTTGTAATATTTCTAATGTGTGTTATGCTCTTAATATCTTTCATTTTTGTAAAGCACTTTGAATTGCCTTGTGTTGAAAAGTGCTATATAAACTTGCCTTGCCTTCATTAATATGGTCTGCTGTAATATTAGTGACTTTTCCTTATTTCCTGTCAGCCTAATATTGTTTGCTTTTTTGTTTATTCTTCAACTTCATAATGTGTTATCCTGCTTGACCTAACCAGATCATAGAAGTCTTTTTTTATAGTCATTATTGTTTGCCATTATGGTTGTGTATCAACTTTATAAGGAAGAACTCTAGCTCTGCTTAATCTGACCAGTCACTGTGCATTTCATTGCATTACAGGAAGAAGATTGCTCCAGAAGTCTCAATCAAACAGAAAAAAGGTAAGTTGACAGATGGTGATATTTTGAATCCGTTTCAAATTACGTTTCATGCAAGTTATTATTATTATTTTTTTTATAACCTTTGATTTATTCCACAAATATATAACATACATGGAGATGTACATAAAATTCACCCGCCTCAGTTTACAGTCCACTCAAATCTACACGTTATTGCTCACATACCCAAACACAGTGCCGATTCTAGAGTTTGTGGGGGCCCTAGGCAAACATTCACTGGGGGCCCCTCGAACCAGCTTTTTATCACCACGCACAGCCGACAGCCCCCCCCCCCCCCCTAAGCAACGAAACTTAAGATAAGAAGCAGCATTTTACGGCGCGCCATGCATGGGGCCGCCTTGAGGGGGTTTCCCAACATATCGTTGCAGTAAATTAAAGGGTGTTTCAAGTTGTCGTTGCTGTGGACCCTCTTAATCTACCTTCTTTGGGGGCCCCCTTCTGGTCCGGGGCCCCAAGCAGTTGCCTGTCCGCATGTGGCCCTGCACATACATACATTACCCCTTTCCATCTAAGTCTTGGCAAATTATACATAAATACAGACATTCATTGAAATTCTCTGACCTCTCCCTGGGTAGTCGGTACAGACAGGTATGCTTACAAATCCGAAACAGGCGCTAGTTACAAATTAAATATAAAAGAAAATAATGCAAGTTATTTTTAATGCAATCAAATATGTGGGAAAAATTATAATATTAACAATGATCACTTGTTGTTGTTTCCCAGGCAGGAAGGACCGGGTGTCCAGCCTCCAGAGCCTGGTCAGCTGGTACCAGGATCACTGCCGCTCCTGCCTTCACGAGCCCCAGCTCAGAGCCCTGGAGCCTCAGATCAACTTCTCCACCGCCGCTATCTGGCAGTGCGACTCCAACCACTCCTTTGTGCAATACCTGTTCTCCCCACCGAGGGAGGCCAGTGACTCTGAACCTGAGGAGGAGGGAGTGATGGAAGAGGAGGAGGAGGAGGAAGAGGAAGAGGAAGAAGAAGAGGAAGAAGAGAGGGCGGAAAAAACAGACGTGGTGGTGGCTAAAGAAGCTGTGAGCAGGAAGAGAAGAAAAGACGCTCACAAACAGTTTAAAGGTGAAGCATGTTCAGTCGATAACGATTCAAATCCAATATATGTTTTGGGTAATTCAATATGAAATAAGACGTTTTTTACATTACATGATACTTGTTAGACGCTTATCCAAAGCGACTTACATACTCAATACTGTGGACAATCCCCACAGGAGCAATTTGGGGGGGAAGTGTCTCAGGGACACAACGACATGCTGACTGCAGTGGGGTTTGAACCCTGATTCGAACACCAACGCACAATCCACTGCGCCACACGCCTCCTATGTTTTTAACATACAAGGATCGTTGGTGCATAACATTTATATATAGTAAAAAAAAAAGGAAATAAAATATAAAAGCAAGTGATACAGAAACAATAAAATAGAAAACATTCTCTAAAATATCTGAATCAACCTAACCGTTAAGTAGATTTTCATGACTGGGATGGGTTATATTTTGTGATAACTTAAATAACTTAAGCGTAAAAAGTACAATATTTGAGTATCAAGAAAGGAAGTAAGAATAGGTAAAGTACAAGTAGCTCAAAATCGTCAACCAAGACATTATCTATCAATCAATCAATCAATCAATGTTTATTTATATAGCCCAATATCACAAATGTTACATTTGTCTCAGTGGACTTCACAGTTTGTACAAAATATCAGTATGACAATACGACACCCTCTGTCCTTTGACCCTCACATCGTACAAGGAAAAACTTCCGAAGAAAACCCAGAGTTTAAAGGGAAAAATGGGAGAAACCTCAGGGAGAGCAACAGAGGAGGGATCCCTCTCCCAGGACGGACAGTCGTGCAATAGATGCCGTGTGTAAATTGAAAAGATAATACATTTGCAAGATAGGTAGTCCAAATGTTTGGAAATGCATGTGTGTATAATAGGAAGATGGATCCACGAGGATATCCATCCAGGACCTATGATCCAGGACCACAGCCACGACTCAAGATCCAGGGCTCGTGATGCAGGACACAGGACCGCAGGATCATCCATGACTCCGGATCCCAGCGTATATAGACACCAAAAAGAAAGAAATTTGGGGAAGCTGGGTTAATCGGAACATGGGAGTACACAGGTATAGACAGAGAGAAGGAAGAAGTAAGATGTCCCCCGACAAACTAAGCCTATATCAGCAAAACTAGGGGCTGAATCTAATCAGCCCTAACTATAAGCTTTATTAAAAAGGAAGGTCTTAAGCGCACTCTTAAAACGGATAGGGTGTCTGCCGCCCGAACACAAACTGGAAGCTGATTCCACAAATGTGGAGCTTGATAAGAAAAGGCTCTGGCTCCCATTGTACTTTTAGAGACTCTAGGAACAACCAACAACCCTGCATTCTTGGAACGCAATGCCCTAGTAGGACAGTAGGGTATAATGAGTTCTTTAAGGTAGATGGCGCCTGCCCATTAAGGGCTTTGTAGGCGAGAAGAAGAATTTTAAATTCTATCCTGTGTTCTATAGGGAGCCAGTGTAAGGCAGCCAGAACAGGAGTAATGTGGTCCCTTTTCCTAACTCTGGTTAGTACACGAGCTGCAGCATTTTGAATTAGCTGAAGCGACTTGACTGACTTCTTGGTACACCCTGATAATAAGAGTTACAATAATCCAGCCTTGAAGTAACAAATGCATGGACTAGTTTCTCTGCATCGTTTTGAGGCAAGATATGCCTGATTTTTGCAATGTTACGTAGATGGAAGTAGGCGGTCCTTGAAATTGATTTTATGTGGGCGTTAAAGGATAAATCCTGATCAAATATAACACCAAGATTCCTTACAGTCTCACTGGAGGCCAAATTAATGCCATCCATAGTTAGTATATCTTTAGATAATTTGTTTCGTAGATTCTTCGGGCCAAGTACAATAACTTCAGTTTTGGTCGTGTTTAACATCAAAAAGTTTAAGGTCATCCACGTTTTTAAGTCCTTGAGGCAGTCTTGAATTTTATTTAGATGATTAATTTCATCAGGCTTGATTGATAAATATAATTGAGTATCATCTGCATAACAATGAAAATGTACAGAATGATTCCTTATAATATTGCCTAACGGAAGCATATATAATGTGAACAAAATAGGTCCGAGCACTGAGCCCTGTGGCACTCCGTGGCTAACTTTGGTTTGCGTGGAAGATTCATCATTGACACGTACAAACTGAGAGCGTTCAGATAGATAGGACCTAAACCAGCCTAAAGCAGTTCCCTGTATGCCAACTAAGTGCTCTAGTCTTTGCAATAGGTTATCATGATCGATATCAAATGCAGCACTGAGTTCGAGCAAAACAAGAATAGAGACAAGTCCCTTGTCAGAGGCTATTAGAATGTCATTTGTGACTTTGACCAGAGCTGTCTCTGTGCTATGATGTGTTCTAAAGCCAGACTGAAAATCTTCAAATAAATCATTGTTTTTTAAGTAATCACACAGCTGTTTTGCGACTGCTTTCTCAAGAATTTTTGAGAGGAACGGAAGATTAGAAATAGGTCTATAGTTGGCTAAAACCTCTGGATCGAGGTTGTGCTTTTTAAGAAGCGGTTTTATCACTGCTACTTTGAATGATTGTGGAACATAGCCTGATAATAAAGACATATTCATAATATTTAATAAAGAAGTGCTAATTAATGGAAAAACTTCCTTCAACAGCTTAGTTGGAATTGGGTCTAACATACACATTGATGGTTTAGAAGAGAGAATCATTGAATTTAATTGTTCAAGGTTTATGGCTGAGAAGCATTCTAGTTTACTATCTAGTGTAATATTAGAACTTACGTTTCCGGGAGTTGATAACACTATACTGGTCAAAGGCAAGAGGTCATTAATTTTGTTTCTAAGAGTAACAATTTTATCGTTAAAAAAGCACATAAAATCATTACTACTGAGTGCTATGGGAATAGAAGGCTCCATGGAGCTGTGGCTCTCTGTCAGCCTGGCTACAGTGCTGAAAAGAAATCTTGCATTATTCTTATTCTCATCTATTAGTGAAGAGTAGTAGGCTGCTCTCGCTTTACGCAGTGCTTTCTTATATTCATTGAGAGTAATATGCCAAATTAAACGAGATTCTTCAAGTTTAGTGGAACGCCATATCCTTTCAAGTTGTCTCGACTTTTGCTTTATTTTGCGGGTTTCGGCATTATGCCATGGAGCTAATCTATGTTGTTTTATTTTCTTCTTTTTCAAAGGAGCAACAGAGTCTAATTTTATTCGCAGCGCATCTGTAGCACTATCAACAGCATGATCAATTTGGGGTGGTGGACATTTTGTATAAGTTTCCTCCCCTACATGCAGACCTGCTATCGAGTTAAGCATTGGTGGAATCTCTTCCTTAAATTTGGCTATAGCACCAACAGATGGGTTTCTACATTAGTTTACCATTTGAGCACTTTTGGTTCCCTCAAAGTCAATGGTATTTTGAACCTGAGAAATCTCATTGGCTTTTCCTCAAGGGAGCCCTTGCCACCATCACTGTACTACTCTATTATTTTGTTAAACCTTTTCTTAATATCGTGAGAATTTATATTTTCATCAATACTTTAACAGACTGTTTTGAAAGAACATCCATAACATCTGTTTGCAGCTTATATACATCACTATTCCAATTACTTGTATATAGACTATTCCTACTATATTCTGTTTTATTTTATTTACTTGCACTATTATCTGTGTTATTGTGTTGCTCTGTTGGAGGAGCCTGTGACCTACACTGTAGCTATGTACACATGACAATAAAAGCCTTGAACCTTGAACCTTGGAGTAGCTGGGAAATGCTGAACACGTTTTATTATGTATCTGTTTTTCTGTAGATGTGAGAGAAAATGTTTCTGAAGGACAACAGACACCTATGAGCCCGATAGAAGAGGCTGCATCTGTAGACCGGCAGCCCAGAGAAGAGGCCTGCTGTGGGGATGTTCCACTAACAGGACAGCCTGTGTGGGAGATGGAGCAACATCCAGGCTCCCCTGCTGAAGGGTTCCCATCGGACGAGGAGGCCGAGGATCTGAGGCAAGACGGAGAAGAAGAAGAGATTAGGACGGTGCCTCACATATACGAGTGTGTAGAAGTGACGCAGTCTTTAATGGATAAACTGGAAAAGACGAGAGAAGACTCGTTGCTGTCTCAGAGCGGTTCAGTTGGATTGGAGCTTTCTGTCCAGTCGAACATCCCGGAGCAGAGCGAGATGTTCGACCCTCACTCTCTGCAGACGGTGGTGAGCAGCTGTGAGATCCCCGACCAGACGAACACTTTGGAAGGACCGCAGGTTGGTGAATGAGAACTGTGAAGAGATTTTTAAAGAGCTCTATTATGCCCTTTCCAGTAGTTTCTTATATCGGTTATTGTACATGTAATAGTTTGCAAAGGCTTTAATTCCCTGTGTTCCCTTGCCTGATACGCCTCCTTTGGACTCCTTTGCTTACTTCCATAACATACTGACATCACTATATAACGCTCGCTCTTCTATTGGCTAGCGCTCCAACACATTGTACGTGATTGTACGCTAAGGGGCGGGACATCTCTAAGTGGTTGACCAATCACAACAGAGCCGGCCAGCTAACCAATCAGAGCAGACTGGGTTCTGGTTTCAGACAGAGGGTGAAAAGAGGTGCTGCAGCAGACTCTTTAAAGTAGAGACACTACATACTGATATACACCTGAACATCAGCAGGAGAGGACTCTTTAAAGTAGAGACATTACATACTGATATACACCTGAACATCAGCAGGAGAGGACTCTTTAAAGTAGAGACACTACATACTGATATACACCTGAACATCAGCAGGAGAGGACTCTTTAAAGTAGAGACACTACATACTGATATACACCTGAACATCAGCAGGAGAGGACTCTTTAAAGTAGAGACACTACATACTGATACACCTGAACATCAGCAGGAGAGGACTTTTTAAAGTAGAGACACTACATACTGATATACACCTGAACATCAGCAGGAGAGGACTCTTTAAAGTAGAGACACTACATACTGATATACACCTGAACATCAGCAGGAGAGGACTCTTTAAAGTAGAGACACTATACTGATATACACCTGAACATCAGCAGGAGAGGACTCTTTAAAGTAGAGACACTACATACTGATATACACCTGAACATCAGCAGGAGAGGACTCTTAAAGTAGAGACACTACATACTGATATACACCTGAACATCAGCAGGAGAGGACTCTTTAAAGTAGAGACACTACATACTGATATACACCTGAACATCAGCAGGAGAGGACTCTTTAAAGTAGAGACACTATACTGATATACACCTGAACATCAGCAGGAGAGGACTCTTTAAAGTAGAGACACTATACTGATATTACACCCGAACATCAGCAGGAGAGGACTCTTTAAAGTAGAGACACTATACTGATATACACCTGAACATCAGCAGAATTGACACAACAAGCTGATTATCAGACATCATTTAAGGGAAAATGAGACATGGCTACATGGCGACAATGCATGATCGGTTTGGTATTTTTTATGGCCCTACAATATATTATTCAAATATAGCATGATAGGTCCACTTTAAGTTGGAAAACATTAATGAGTGTCAGCGTTTCCGGGAACATTTTAATAGGTTGTTCTATGTCTTTTTTGTCAAAGGCTATCTTTGTTTGTTCCCATCTCTAGTTAATCATCATCACCGGCCCCAGCTACGAGGCCCTGGCTTCAGAGGGCATACAGCTGAATATGGGCGGAGGAAACGTGGAGGAGGTCACCTGCACCGTCATCGGGGGGGTTAGCTACAACCAGGTGTGCTCGTCGGACTCAAATCTCAGAGCGGAGGAGGAGGAGGAAGAGGAGGAGGAAGACTCCATGACAGGTGCGCTGCTTTCAGAACTAACACTGACACTTTAAAAATGTGAACGCAACGACTGAATCCAACTGCTCTTATCGGCAGATGTCGAAAGTACCTCGACTCTTATTCAAGGTACTTCTTTCCCTCTGTTTAAACTACCTTTGTGTTTGAATGTAGTTCAGCGATTACCAAAATGCCACCACTTGCAGGGGGCCAAATAAGAATTACGTTTTTGTATTTCAAAGCACCTCATTCACACCAACGCAACTCCAGTTCAAGCTCCGTGCTAGAGCTTTTCAGGTTCAGAACCGGTTCTTCGGTTTAGCTCCGGCTCCAGCTTCCTCTGTACCTCTTCGGAAGACCAGATTCCCAGTAGGTAGCTGGTCTCTTCAGGACCACTGCTGCTTGTTAAGTTTCTCCATCGTTGTGTACAAGCTGGATAAAACGCGGGTTTTTTGTTGTTGTTCAGGAGTTGATCTGCACCTGCCCCTGCCCCCGCCCCCGCCTCGACGTAAGCGTGACGTATGTGGTGCTTTTGCTCTGGCCGGACAATTTTTTTGTGCTTGAAACGAACTGGATTCTGGAGCTAAGAGGCTGCTCCGCTGCGGTGTGAAGAGGAAAACCCGGTGCTTTTCAAGCTCCAGCTCCGAACCGGCCCTGAAACACCGTTGGTGTGAATGAGGTATCGGAGGAGCCTGTGACCTACGTTTTTCATTGACATATCTACAATGTAGTTTATGTACAAATGACAATAAATGCCTTGAATCTTGAGTCTGAAATATAGCTTTTTAAATGCAAATTCCTTGTTAAGTAAACCCAGTGCTCACTCCCCAACTCCTATATATTTTATTTAAACTACTGGCTCCCACTTCCTCCACAGTGGTGAGTAGTTTCCGCGGCTCCGTTACGGCCTCGTGTGAACAAACGAGCTATACGAAAGAGAAAAGTAGAAGTGGAAGGTGGAATGAGAAGTGGAAGGTGGAATGAGCTCCCCATTGACATCAGGACAGCAGAAAGCCTGCACATCTTCCGGCGCAGACTGAAAACTCATCTCTTTCGACTCCACTTCGAGCGATAGAATTACTAACAAGGCACTTATATACTAACAAAGGACTGGCTTCTCTATAGCCAGCTGAGTAGCACTTGAAGTGTTTGGCTCTATGATACCTGATGTACTTATATGATTCTGTTTTCTTCAGGGTTGTGTCTTCCTGGTCGAATGTACTTATTGTAAGTCGCTTTGGATAAAAGCGTCAGCTAAATGCAATGTAATGTAATGTAAAAGTAGCGGATACAACCCGTTTCGTTCCCGTGTAAACAGCACCTTAAATGCTTTATTTATAGCATGCTGTCATATTGTAGGTAATGTAACATGTTTACCCTGTAAAAGGTAGATACAATTATAATAAATATTGTGTCCTATAAGGGAGATACCGTTGTTTTACTGACAATTTCTAAGGGAAAATAATTGATTGGAAGAAAATATATATTTATATTGCAAAAATTTGTTTCTAAATGATCGATTATTGCCAGACAAAAGAAAATGTTTTATCAGAAGTGGATTTATTTATGTTTTGCCTTTCGATTAATAAGTAAAAGATACATTATGAATGTAAAGAAGAAATCTAAACGAGTCATCTCAACTGTGAGCTGAGCTAATGCAATAACTAATGCAATAAAAACGTTTTAGAAAGGTCTGTTAAAAAGCAGTCGAAGGGTCTTATGGAAACAAAGGAAGAAATCCACGCCATTCTGTTTTTATAATCGGTTAAATGTCTCTCTGCAGGTTTGAGTAACAAACAGCTGCTGCAGCCCGCTGAGGACTCTCTGGATCTGAGCAGTGACCGAGAGCTGCAGCGGAGTCTGAGCAGGTGAGTGCTCCACATGCTTTACATGGTGAAACCAGGGCTAATTTGAATTTTAAAAGACAAGCCGAAAGGATAATCCAACTCAGTCAACTTTCCGTTTGTGTGTACAGACAGAGAGATCGAAATACTTATGCACATATTAAGACGTAAATAAAAGCACAACAATCAATATATACAAAATAACAGTTACTTAAACTCCCCTGCACTTCAGTGTTTGCTGGTTTTGTGAATTAAGTCTGCAGTGTGTCTGTTTTCACAGCGTCAGGTCAAAGAGAAACAGGCGAGGCCCGGTCATCGAGGCGGACGGGATGCTGAAGATGTTCCACTGTCCGTACGAAGGCTGCAGTCAAGTCTACGTAGCTATCAGCAGCTTTCAGGTAACGATACAAATCACTGTGAAGGTACAGGAATTTTGGGTCAGGGATATTCAGACTCTGGGAGAAATATTGAGCTTTAATATTCCCTGTGAGCCCAGGGTTATGTACCTGGGCTTGATTCAGGATAGTATAATTGGAAAGGAGGACTCTTGATACTAGCGGGTAAAAAGGTCACACGGACTGGGTCAATGGCTGGACATTGTTGAAGAAATATTTACTATGGAAAGACTGACCTACTTTCTAAGGACTAAAGCAGAGATCTGTGAACAACGCTGGGAAAAATTGACAGTGTACAAGGGAAAAGAAAGACCGTGAACTTTTTTTTTCTTTCTACCTATAGAGTGCCACAGTGACGCGTCCTAAAACCCGGAAGTAAGTTAGCATGTTACCACTTCCGGTTCCTTCGCCAAAAAGCAATGCAATTTCTCCATAGGATTTGGGAAAATAGCTGGAAATAAGGTCTGTGGTTGAGACACATTGAAGAGACGGATCACGTTTTGTTCTACGACATTTAATCCATCAGCAGTGACCCCACTGGTGATTTCTGAAGAGTTTACGTGTCTGAAAAACGATGGTTGTTACCAAGTGGCTGAATAGGACTACAGAAGTTGTCCAGTCCATTTTACGTCATTACGCCGAACACGTAAACACTCCCGCTAAGTTTGTGTGCCCTGTTTTGCTTGAAAGCAAGTACCTGACTCCTGCAAACTGTTCAAACAAACGCTTCAACTCGTACCATTTACAATCTGTATGTTTCAATATGGATCCTAAGTTGGCGTGACGTTGAAGCAGCGACCCTGCTGTAGTTCGTTTATAGCATAACGTTAGCATTTTGCTTCTGGCGATTAGATTTACGGTTAGAAAATTATAAAAGTAGACATGTGGAGATTATCCGGCTGAACAAAACGTGATCCGTCTCTTAAATGTGTCTCAACCACAGACCTGATTTCCAGCTTTTTTTCCAAAATCCTATGGAGAGATTGCATTGCTTTTTTTGTCAAAGGAACCGGAAGGAGTTTACTTCCGGGTTTTAGGACGCGTCACTGTGGCACTCTATGTAGTTGTGTGTGTTATTCATTTGTCGAATGAAAAATAAAGAGTTTAATTTAAAAATATATATACATCACATTTATGCAATACATTTCAGTTGTTTGGGCTTTTTAACACTAGAACCGCCAATCGGGTCAATTTTACCCAGAGCTGTTTTTTATTGTATGTAACTTTTTTTCAATAAAATATTAAAGTCTCCCAGTCCGTGACTTTTCCTGAAAGTGTGTTATGTAGCACCTATGTTGTTAAAAATTGTCAATATGAAGTCAGATTGAAGAAATCGCCAAAAAAATTGCCATTTATACCTCTTTCCGCCAAGCGGGTCATATTGACCCCGCCCCTTTTCGCGCTATTGATTTTGCGTGTGAACAAACATGACATGTTGCTATAGCAACGCCTTTTGTCTACTGCGGTTCCTTATAGATTGAGAGATAGATAGATATATTGATGGCGACAGTCTGTAGTGAAGGAGCGCGCTCACTGGAGACTGCTCGCGCTGCGCTCCCCCGCAAACAGCTGTTTGCTTTTCACCCACCAACGACAACCGCCTCACGAAACGCTATGTTGTAGCGTTAATAAACGAAACAATTTAACAAAATTGCTTGTCAAAATACCAATACCACAAGACCATTTTTCTTTTTAAAGCAATACTTTTACCTTGAAAATCAATGCATTCTAATGCCGGGTCAATTTGACCCCGGTGGCGGTTTTAAGTATAAAAAATCTCTGGCGGTTCTAGTGTTAAAATAACCATCTATTTGGTCCACTTCCCTTTTTGTCTGTAGAATCACGTGAACCTAGTCCACAGGAAAGGGAGGACCAAGGTCTGTCCTCATCCAGGCTGTGGGAAAAAGTTTTACCTGTCCAATCACCTGCATCGACACATGATTATCCACTCAGGTGAAATCACAGAGGAACACTTGTCATGTAAGAATATCAACTCCATAAACCGTTAACATGTAACTGAATGTTCCTACAGGAGTCAGAGATTTCATCTGCGAGACGTGCGGGAAATCGTTTAAGCGTAAGAATCACCTGGAGGTCCACAGGAGGACTCACACAGGAGAAACACCGCTACAGTAAGTCACTACAGCTGGACATTTGGACTGCGTTTTAGGGCCATTGTTGGTTAAAATCAATAAGTAAGAACCAACGTAATAACTCGAAAAAAAGATTCAGAATTTCCAAAATAACTTTCGTAATTTAAACCAATAAAAAAAAAACTGAAAGCTGAAATGCAAAATAAATCAAACTAAGGAATATAAAACTACTTTTCCTCAAATATCCACTTGAGACCGGCTCCAAAGTGAATCAATCCCCCTAGCCCCCCATAATCCAATGTCACATTTCAATGCAGAAGTAAACAGTTACAGTCTGGTACAGAAACTGGTTTTGCTCTCTAAAGCTAATTTCCCTATTCATGGCGGCTGTACCGGGCAATATTTTCATATAACTCACTGGTTTAAATTACATGAAGGCTTAAAGTCATGCATGGTTCAGAGCGTGGCTGCTTGCAAACAAGAGAAATAATTATGTTATTAATTTTAAACTCAAAATCTACCTTATTTAAAAGACTTTAACAGTTTGGTTAATACTGCTTTTCTGTGTTGAATAAACCCAATGCTCAGTCACCATGCTATAAGGAAGGTTTTTATTTATTGAAACTACTGGCTGCCTCTTTCCCCACTGGGTTGAATAGACAGGTGGATATTTGTATACCATGCAAACATCCTATCATTTCAATCTACGCTGTGACTCATTATACTGTGCATGCACGTGTATGTATTATATGTCTCATCTTCTTATCTACAATGGCACTATTTGCCTCTGAAGAAAACAGATCTTATTTTAATCCAGTTCTGCACTGAGCAGGTTTGAATGAAAGACACGTTTGTGACACTAATATTAACCTACAAATCTGGAACCAGGATCATCCGATCACTTTTCTTCTTTCTTATCTGTTCCTTCTTGTCTTCTCACCCACGTCATACGTTAGATGCGAAATCTGTGGGTACCAGTGTCGTCAGCGAGCGTCTCTGAACTGGCACATGAAGAAGCACACTTCAGAGGCTCACTACAACTTCACCTGCGAGTTCTGCGAGAAGAGGTTCGAGAAACTGGACAGTGTTAAATTTCACAAACTAAAGAGCCACCCGGACAAACTGGCAACGTGAAGTGTTCAGAAACCTGATGATGGGACTTAGAAATGTACAGAACGGCCGTCAAAAACCAAAGGAAGACTTCCAGGAAAGAGACTTTGCTTTGCTGTGTTTGTCTGGCCTCTCATGTTCAGGATAATATGAGTATCCACTGTAAAACACACAAGAAGTGGATAAAGTGGGCCTAACAGCTGTGCAGGACACAAGCTAATTCAGAGTAGGCCTATAGGGCCAAAACAGGGGTTCTGAACATGTTTCGTACATTAACAGCTCAATCATACTTTTAAAATCATTTTATAAACCATTACAAGACACAAATCAAGAGTAAAAATGTAATAAATGGCTGATACAGGGTGTTTGAGGGCTCAGACATCAGCTTCTTCAACTTTAGCATGGTCGGCTAACCAGCTTACTACCTGAAATAGTAATCCATTGTTACTTCAAATAGCAGCTGTATCTACTATTATTGTAAGTTGTTGTTAAAAAAAAAAGAGCCTGTTCACAGCTAGCACATCCACAGTGCAGTATTTCCCCACTGTGTGGGAGTCAGTCCAGGATGCTACTGTAGCTAGGCTAACGTTAGCTCCTTGACCCTGGTTCTTCTTGGAAGCTAACTTGTTATGCCTGAAAGAGTTTTGTTAACTAAATACATTGGCTACATCTCATCCTAAAAGCCTTTTATTTCAATGGTCAAAGTACAATTTAAGAAGTATTTTAATCATCATAAATCCAACCATTGTTTTGCTTGTTAGCTTAGCAGCTAACGCTTAATAATCAATGTTCAACAATAATTAAAATACTAGGACTTAAGAATAGAAAAATGCTGTTTCTTATTTTCTCTGTAATATTGGTAAATATTATACTTTAACTGGTTTCTTATTTTCATAACGAGTCAGTTTAAAACATGAAATAGTCGATTGAAGATGGTGTTTCTTTATCTAGCTTATGTAGCTAACGTTAGCCTGATTAGCTAGCTAGCTATATCTGATCAAATCTTTCAGTGACAGCAATCATTTCCGCCGGTTTAATTTGCTGTTGATGGCTAGAAGTGGGAATCATCCTTTCTTTTACCCCTGAATGAAATATAGGCCTACAGGCCATTGTTTTGAAAAATGACAAAGAATCTTGAGTTGGGATTTGGATACCATTTTATATTTATTAATAAAACATTTGAAATATTTTTTGAAAGTGCTCTGATTTGAAGATTAATACCTCCAAGAAAGATTATTGATAACATTTCAGTTGAATGGATTTTTTTTTTTTTTAATATTCTTGAAATTAAAGCTGTGAAATTTAAATTAATGAGGTTTGAGTGTTGCACTACGCTACTCGTACTGACATGTCCTATCTTCCATTTTGGTCTTCCATTTGTGAGCTAAAGGCAGATACTTTGCCTTACATTTTCCCTCTCAATCTGTTTTCATTGTCCCATTGACAGTTCCTCAGGAAAACTCACCTCAGTCCTCTTTTGTCCTGCCTGTACTTTAGTTTCCAAAGCACTTTTTGTTAACTGATGAATCACTAAAATGTGCCAATATGACCCATTTGTGACGTATTTCTTTGGAACACATTTGTTTGACACATGGTTAATAATATGCAGCGTGTTGTCGCCTCTTGCATTACGCTTTCAAGGGTGGGTGGGTGGGTGTGTGTGTGTGTGTGCCAAGTGCGGGTGTGCATAAATGTTCAGAAAAGGCATGAAAATCACAAGTGACATGACTTTAGCATGGGGGAACAAGTTACATGTAACGCCAGAAGAGAACAAACATGAGTCAGGACTAAGAAAGATATATTTATTAATATAAAATGCATTTCAAATAGACATTTTAATATGTGAGGATGCATTTCTATTTATTAATTTACCTTTATATCGGCCCTTTCCCAAGCTATTCTTCTCAAAACTGTCATGTCTCCTTTAAAATGCAGTGACTAATTGTATTCTTCTGCTGTAAATCATCTATCTTCCATTATTTTGCAGTTGAGTTAGTAATTCCCACCTGTCACTCTCTCCATGCTCTTTTGTCTCGGCTTAAAATGATTATGATGTTCAGATAAAGGAAAATGTCAGACTGCACAATGTTTGAAATGTGAGGCCAAAGTCTGAGGAGCACTCATGTAGAAAAACCCAGAGCTGGAGACAGACAGACATTTTCATTTCATTTAATCGTATATTTGAACAGGGACAATGCACATTGATGAACACTTTAAAGGTCCCATGTCATGACCATTTCTCCTGATCATATTTCCATTGTTGAGGTCTACTAGAATATATTTACATTGTTCAATTTTCCAAACTCACATTGGTTTCTCACAGCATCTCAGTATAGTATGTGTATTCACTCTCTGTCCTAAACGGCTTGTTGGAGCTCCTGTCCCCCCCCCCTCCCTGTGAGCCCAGTGTGCTCTGATTGGTCGGGACGTTGTGAGGCTCGTTGCTGCGAGGAGCGGACAGGTTTCCGGGTCGACGATACAGCGAGAACAAGCGAAACTCATTCTGAGCACACACACACTCACAGCCGAAGTAAAAACAATAAGTGTGGCTTGATATTGAGAAAGAGGTTTCTAACGCTGTGAGAATGGGTCTGCGGAGAGCATTCCTCCGCCATCCCAACTCGTCTATTACCAGCGTTCAGGGAGCTCTATGCAAGTCAATGGGGACTCCCTGTTAGTTAGCCAAGGGGTCCTGGTGTGTGAGGGGCTCCGCGGATTGGTCCATTTGGGCCAATCCGGTCATTTGTTGCTGATGTGGGTGTTCACACGTCACAGAACCCAGGAAGCAAACAATGGGAAAAGAGAAATGTCCAACGAGGCGTTCTGGGGCAGCACAGACAGGTCTTCTCTGTGTTAGAGTTTTACTCGCTACAGGGTGTACTTTGAGCGTTTGTGACTCTGCAGACCGGTTACATGCAGAAAAACCTTCATAACACAAGGGGACGGGTAATAACCGGAAAAGCATGACATGGGACCTTTAAATGATTAAAATGTGCTTAATTGAGAAAAAAATCACTGTTAATGCGAAAGCTAATTGTTTACTTTGATTAGTACAACTTTACCTCTCCCTTTCCCCTCCCTCTCTCGTGAGACCAGCCTTTCACTCCATGGTGATGTGTGTGTTATTACTCAGCTGCTTTAGTCACACCCACCTGCTCCCCCCCCCCCCTTCCCTTTTTAGTACTTATAACCAGCAGACAGCCTTCCAACAAAAAGCAGAAAAAGTCACTCCGAGAGGCTGTTTCTTATCTAGCGGAGTCACAGGAAGTAGGGGACACAGAGAGTACACTGTGGGTCCTTTTCCTTTTTTTCAGAGGACAGTCGAATAATACACTACTCAGTTTACTCCCATCAACAGCCTCCATCACCAGAGTGAACGTCCTACGAGTTCTCCTGTGAAAGGTAAGAGAAACTTAACTCAATTTAAAATGATCTGGTCAATTCTCTGTGTTGTTTTTCTCCAATTGCCGTACCAAACGTAGATAGAAATCCATCCAACAAAGCTCCTTTGTCTCCTGAGACCTGCCTGCAATTATTCTGCTCAATGGCGTCCTTTGAGATTTGCCTGTCTGTTTTTTTGTTGTGTTTTATATAGTGAGTCAGAGACGAGAGGTTTTGTTGATCTAAGACTGGCAAATACATCTCAAGCACTCGTTTCATATGTCACCTGCAAACAAGAGCCTCCACTCCTGTGTTACCAGGTGTTGCAAGCTCACACTTCATCCTTTTTTTCCAGAGATGTGCATGTGACTCGAGCTTGTTAATGCATCACCAGTGTCAGCGTGCAATGGCTGACCACGAGGAAGTGAAGCTCAAAAGGTGATAGAGGAAGTTTTAGGGAGTCAAGGCAACCATTCGTTACATTTTGAAAGCATCCTAACCTTCGAATGTATGATTAACTTGATGACAACCAGCTTACTGTAACTTAAAAACCTGACAAGCCACTTCCTTTTGCATCGCCTGGTTGTTTATTTACGAAAAGGGTTCAGAATAATTGTAAAGAGTGAAGTACATATCATGTTATAAGTGAAAAGAGGCCTTTAGGGATATCCCAATTCCTAGAAAAGCAGCCTGTTGCTATCAACAATAGGGTTCTGCTCTGTCATTGTCATCGGGGATTACAATTTCTCTGTATTGTCCCCCCAAACAAAGGGCACTGTTTCACACCAACACACACACCGATTTTTTAAATGTCTCGAGAACAGTAGGGCTTGTAAAAGGGTGTTGTAGAAGGAGATAGGATGTGTGTGTTTATGGGGTCAGATATATGTCTGAGCCCTCAAACACGCTTGTAAAACACACCAAAGAGAATTGTTTTGTGTGTGTGTCAACAGATGAAGAGCCGTTTTGTACCGCAAATGGCCATTGGTTATAGCGCCATAAAGTCTGATGGGTGCAATGGATCACTAAGTTTTCTATGCAAATACACACACTGCAGTCTGTGTTTATTTAACAAGAAATAGCATTTGTGTGCATTTTACATCCTATAGGCAGAGGTGGAATTAGCTTAGTGCATTTACTCAAATACTGTACTTTAGTATAATTCTGAAGTACTTTATACTTCTACTCCACTTCAGAAGGGAAATAATGCAATTCATTTATTTTACAGCTGTAGCTACTTTTAATACAATGCATCTCTAAAAATTCAACTAGTAGACTTTTTCTCTGAGTCACAAATGAGTCAAATTACTTAAATATTTTACAAAACGTCTATCAGAACGGTATTTGTCTACAACAGTAAATACTTGATGCAACATTATTGTCTATAAATGTCACATATACAATTTATTTTGAAATCGGGACTTTTACTTGAAGTGGAGTATTTTAAGACCATAGTATTATAGTTTTCTTAAAGGTAGGGTAGGTAAGAATGGAGAAACCAGCTCGAGTGCGCTAGAATTTGAAAGTAGGCAGCCGGAAGAAATCTGCCCCTTCCTTCAGACTTCCTCACAGAGCCCCTCCTCCAACACACACGAACGCGCACATGACCAATGAGGGCACGAGATAAGTTTGTGCCCCGATGGAAGGCTGACAGGCAGGTAGGCCATCCAGTTACTTTAGCCGGGCCGGGTCAGATGATTGGTCGTGCTTTTTACAGCGCCACGGCTTCCACAGATGAAATGTTTTAAGTATTTATTGTCAAAGAATTTAATGTATTCATTGCTATCGGGATGTTAAGAGCATTCCATGGAATATAACAAAGTGTTTCTGAAGTGAATTACCTACCCCACCTTAGATGCACAAGTTGTTTTTTTTTTTACCCGGTGAGGTGGTTTTCTTAGAGTATCTTTGTAATTAAAAAATGTTATCATTTCATATTCCAGCTATTCCTCAAAAAACATGTTTTGGATATTATGCCATTCACATTTTAAATTTACATTTGATACATTTTAAGAAATTGTAGTTTTTGTATTACTACCCCAAGCTTCCTTAAGTGTGTCAAAAATGTCCCGCATGCATTTTCAAAATGTAAAAACAATTTCTAAAATTATAAATAGTGAAAAATTAAATCTAAAATATTTCTAGTGTGAACCAAAATATAATACTAAATATTAAGTGATTTTTCTCAACCAAAATGACAAATTGCATAAAAACACATATTATTCTAATACGGGTCCTTTTTGTCACTCGGGCATCTAAGGGTTAAGTAAAGGGTCTGAGCACTTCCTCCAACACCGTCTACATGTATATGATTTTGTAGTTTTATACCAAAATGGTCTAAATTTGGACAATAAAGTAGGAAAAGCGAATCATTTCCATATACAGTATGTTGTAGTTTGCATATCACTGGCTTAATGAAAGGTCTTTGTATTTACTTCCTCAATCGTAACTTCTCTACACCCATTAACTCTAAACTAAACAAAGTCCTCACCCAAATTCCTGTGAGGTTATATATGTACTTGAAATGTCCTTAAGAGAGGACGTGAAAGGTGTTTGAGTGTTTGACAAAGATAAGTTATTTAGCTTACAAAGGGCAACAAGGTGACACGTTGGGAAAGTGGCAGGTGTTTTCCCACTCCCCTGCTCTCTCCAGGAAACCACACTATATCTAAAATGGTATTATAATGACTGAATAATAAAAAACTTTAAATTGTTGCTTACAAATCTTCCAGGAGACTTGCTGTTTGACTGTTTTGAGGAAAAATGCATTGATTTTCTTATTTTTTCTCCTTATAGGTAGAAAAATCAGCCGCTAAAATGGGATGCTTTGGATTCCTCAAAGCCATGATGGTGATTTTCAATGGCATTATCTTCGTAAGTTTTTTAAATACTTCAAAAATATGATTTCCTTATCCAAAGTAAACACTGGCGCCATTTCATTTCACTTGCAGGTTGTTGGTTGCAGTGCAAAAGATATAGGAAAATATGCAAATAGAGAGAACATTGTGTATTTGTGATACAAAATAAATCAATGGGGCATTTCACCACCTGATTTGGTTTGTAGTATGAACATGATTTGAAACGTCCTCGGTTTGGTGCACCTGTCCAAATGTCCATTTTAAACAATTCAGTATACAGTAGAGTGGTGCAGGAAGAAATCCTAAAACAGGAAATTAGTTATTTCCCTTATCTCGAGGGTTAATAACTTAATGTGTTTTTGAAAGTATCTTTTGGTTAGATGCCTGAAATAAGGTCTGTGGTTAACATATAAAATATGTCAGTAAATACCCCACTGGTGAATATCTGAAGCTTTTATCCATCCATCCATTTTCTTCCGCTTATCCGTGGTCGGGTCGCGGGGGGTAGCAGTTCCAGCAGAGAGCCCCAAACTTCCTTTCCCCTCATCAACCAGCTCTGACTGGGGGATCCCAAGGCGCTCCCAGGCCAGCGAAGAGATATAATCCCTCCACCTGGTCCTAGGTCTACCCCTTGGTCTCTTCCCAGCTGGACGTGCCTGGAACACCTCCCTAGGGAGGCGCCCAGGTGGCATCCTAACTAGGTGCCCGAACCACCTCAACTGGCTCCTTTCGACACGAAGGAGGAGCAGCTCAACTCCGAGTCCCTCCCGGATGACTGAACTTCTCACCTTATCCCTAAGGGAGACACCAGCCACCCTGCGGAGAAAACCCATCTCGGCCGCTTGTATCCGCGATCTCGTTCTTTCGGTCATGACCCATCCTTCATGACCATAGGTGAAGCCTTTATGTGTCATAAAAATTGAGGTTGCTAACAAGTGGCTAATTACTGAACGTCAACACACCAAACATTAGCCACCTTTAGCTTAGCGGTTGTCATATGTGAGCGTAATGTACCTTCTTTACAGCCTAATGCAGGGGTCTGTAGGGTCTGCAGCCTTTTTGAGAGCCATTTTGCCCCACTTTTCCACCATTGTTTTTTGTCTGGAGCCGCAAAACATATTTGATAGCTTATAAAGTTGTATATACTGTTATATCATAGACACAAACTATAGTTTGTTGCCATTTATTATTTATTACATTATAGAAAACTGTTTGCCTCAATTGACCATTTACCTTAATAAGAAACAAAGAACTCTTATAAGGAGAATTAAAAAATACACAGGCCTACTTTAAAATAAATCAACACAGCACATCCTCTGCACATTTGAAGAAAATGAATATAATTAAAATGGGCCCACTTATAAATAAATAAAACCTATAGCTGCACCCTAAAAAGAGTTAACTGATTGAATTATGACTGAAGGTCTGTCTTCCTCTTCCGTGTTGTTCCTCGATACGTAAAGGCTGCAGCTCCTTTGACAACTTCTCTCCACATATCAAACATACCATGGTTTGCTGTGAAAGCAGATAACTAACCGCGCAGAATGAAACCCTCTGTGTTCCTCCGGTACTTTTCTTTTCTTTGATGTATCCATAGTTCGCTCATCGAGCCGGGGGTCAGGTTATTCGCCTGCAAGAAAGGCGCTGGCGGGGGACCGTGACGCATATTTTAGTTGACCTAATTAAAACCGTTTAGTTTTTTATTTATGTCACAGTATCACCTCAAAATACAAGATACGAAACATTTTCAACCGTGCAACAAAATATTTTAATTTTATTTCCTTATTTTTGTCTAAGCTCAAGGGAGCCAGAGCGGAGGGCTTAAAGAGCCGAGCCGCGGGTTGCCGACCCCTGGCCTAATGTTAGCTTTTTACTTGGAGATTGCACTTTTGCTTTAAAATCATAAAGTGGTGATGTGGAGATTATCCTGCTGAACCAAACGTGTAAGTATCATAAACATGTGTTTGCCACAGATCTTATGTTCTGCAATATTCCAAAATGGAAAAAATCCCATTGCTTCTTGTCAAGGGATCCGTTGCAATGCTAACATCTGAGTCTTCCTACAAAAATACATCTTCCTTCACTGCTCTTTTCACTTGCATTACATTCTTGGACTTGAGAGAGACTCATAAAAAGAAAAATGGTAGCAGAGACTTGGCCTCGTCGCTTATACGGGTCAAACTCCAGGATGTGCTTTGTTAATGTCAACATCTGAGCAGTTCTTCAAATCTCTTTTACAGAACATTTGAAATAGTTTGAATCCTCATTTAATCCCCATGTCTCTGCTCCTGTCTCTTCCTATCCCTTACAAACTCCCTTAGTTGGCGGGTGCTGCCATCCTGGGCGTTGGGATCTGGGTGAAGGTGGACAGCGGCTCCATCCTCAGCTTTCTGGGGCAGATAGAAAATGCACCTGTAGAGCTCAGTCAGTTGCTGAATGTGGGCTACCTGCTGATAGCAATAGGAGCTCTGCTGCTCGTCATCGGCTTCCTGGGCTGCTGTGGAGCCGTCAAAGAGAGCAAGTGCATGCTTCTGCTGGTAGGTTGATATGCTGTTTAAAGATGTTTAGAGAAATATATTGACATTTTGGGAATAAACACCTTTTTTGCTGAGCTTGATTGAAACCTCTTTCATATATGAGATAGTATAAATAGAGCTAGTGTTAGCATTCAGTGAGCTATAAAGACACTTCAGAATTTGTTCAGATTAAACTAATTATAGGTTTTGTGTTAGTTAAGGAAATTCAAAGGTGCTGGTAGGCTGAATGTTTTTCCTTTTCAGACAGAACAAGGCTAGCTGTTTTCCTCTTTTTCAAGTCGCTATGCTAAGCTAACTAGCTGCCGTTAGCATGTTCTCACTTCTGATAAGAAAGCGAATAAACATACTTTAAAATTCCTCGTAATAAGCATAATTCCTTTGTTACCATCGAAATGTGGGAGAAAGGAGAACACACTTAAAGTATAGATTAATGATGAATGTATACAATATTTCCCCACTTATCCAAACAAAATATGTAATATTCTGTTATTTTTCCTAGTTTTTCGTCATAGTCTTGGTGGTCTTCATAGCGGAGGTTGCGGGAGCGGTGGTGATCTTGGTATTCAGACCCTTGGTAAGTTAACGGAGGAACCTTTTTCACTCATCAAACAACAAGATTGTCATAAAAAGTACTTCCTTCTGGTCCTTGCATGCAACACTATCTGTATGTCCAACAACCCAGTCTCACGGCATTTCGTGTTATAGTCACGTAATTAATGTAATCTATTGATTCGTGTCACACAGAACGATTTTAAAAGCAATGTATTTCTATTGGTAGTGTGTTTCGTGCCTGCACCACGTGTTTTTTGTCCGGTCGGATCTTGGAATACCGGAAGCTGTGTGGTTCATAAAAACATTTTCTTACTCAATATCTACCCTAAGCCTAACCCTTTTATTTTAAATTGTATAATGTCGGATTTTTTTTTGCCGTCCTCGAGGAAAAGAGATGGCTCGAAGCCTCAGAATACTGAAATCTGTATTTTGTCATATTTCTTCCTTCTAATTTGTTATTATTTGGTGCAGGCACGAAACATACTACCAATAGAAATAAATTGCTTCTAAATCGTTCTGCGTCAGAATACTGAAATCTGTATTTCTTTAAAATCTGTTTTTCCTTCTAATTTGTTATTATTTACATTGCTTTTAAAATCATTCTGTGTGACCCGAAAAAAAATGGCGAAATGTACAAAAGGATTATCATCAAAATGTACTTCAAGTACAAAAGGTCGGAGTACGTATTCCGCAAAATAAACCATTTCTGAATAATACAAAGTACTAGC
Organism: Harpagifer antarcticus; assembly: GCA_902827135.1. Classification (NCBI taxonomy): domain Eukaryota; kingdom Metazoa; phylum Chordata; class Actinopteri; order Perciformes; family Harpagiferidae; genus Harpagifer; species Harpagifer antarcticus. The sequence goes on along the minus strand of CADEHL010001053.1, from coordinate 139,003 downwards.
ATGAATATTATGAGCTTAAAGCATCAAATGTAAAGTACTCTCTCTTTTCAGAGTCATATATTATAAGATAATATTGTTTACATTTGTTTTGAATAACTAATAAATTCAGAACATGTCATATAATTGTAATGTTGTAGTTTGTCAATGTGAAGACACTTGATAAGCATTAAGTACCGTATCATGTGTTTTTATATGAAAAGTAACTAACTGTGTATATTACCTGTAGTGGAGTAAAAAGTACTTAATTTGCCTCTGAAATGTAGTGGAGTAGAAGTATGAAGCACCAAAAGTACAGGTCTGTTAATACTTAAGTACAGTACTTGAGTAAATGTTACTTTACCCCACTCAATTTTAGGCGGACGAGTTGTTCACCAAGTTTGGCGAAGCTGCAGTTAAGAACATCCGTAAAGACTCGGGAAAGATGCTGACGTCACAGGACTGTGGAACTCTACCATGAACACGGTATGAGTAATTCTGCTGAACGAAACTGTCTCCGATGCTTTATGTAACGTATACTCTCTTTGTGCTCACATCAGTTGCAATGCTGTGGATTCTACAACTCCTCAGACTTCGTGAACTCTCCGTATTATGACAAGTATGGCCAGCTATTCCCACCGCAGTGTTGTCCAGGCCTTGTTGGTCCGTGTAACCAAACGGTAGCAGACAGTGACACGGTATGTGCTCTCTCTAACTTTTCTCAGTAGTGTACCCCTTTGAAACATTTTCTCAGCCAAGTACCCCCCTGACCGACCCCCAAATTTTGATAGAAAAAGCCTATTTAAATAATTACAATATAGTGATGTTCCATCAGTGTGTGATTGATTAACTCCGTCATGCATGAATTACAACAGACTAAGGTTCATCGAACATAATGACATTTTTTAAAACAGATTTTTCCAAGGAGTTTTTCAATTGAAGTAATATATGTTTAACAAACCAATGAACAAAATGATATATTATGCAAAAAACTATAAAATACAATACACACATTTGACATTTATATGAGAACCCCCTTGATGGTTCTGGGAATATTTTATATAAAGTTCTGTTTTCTATTTAATTTATTATACTAAGATTACTATTTTTGTAATCATGCATGGTATTTTTTTAATTAACCTTTTTTCTTTTTATCACACGTACCACCTGCAGTACCCCAACGTACCCCTAGGGGTCCATGTACCCCCACTTGAGAATCACTGCTTTAGAAGAACAGGGGTGTCCAAACTATACGGCCCGTGGCCCATTTTGAAACGGCCCTCAGCTAATTCCAAAAGTATAATGAAATATGGGCCACAAGTGAAACTTGTGCTTGTGATATGTCAGCTGATTGCTGATCTTGTACTTCACAAATGTATATGTAAAAATATATTAGGCAAGGCAAGTTTATTTATATAGCCCCTTTCAACACAAGGCAATTCAAAGTGCTTTACAAAAATGAAAGACATTAATAAAATGGCATTTTAAAACTGTTTATTTTTCAAGATAATAAAGTAAACAGTTATTAGACAGGATTCATGTGTTAAAAAGCCCACTTTTCAAATACATTTAGCAAATTAAAGTTGGAAACATTTTCAAACAAATCATAGTTTTAAAAGAAAAAAACCCAATAACTAAATTACATAACAAGCTTGAAATCTATCCTTCATATTTCCTCTTTTTCTAAGCAATCTGAAGCTTCTGTTTTAAGGAATGAGCTGCTAACGTAATACATGAAAACCCTATGGAGAGCTGGGGTGTAGGCTGTAAAGCACTTTCAAGTATCAAACATAATTTGATTGACTTTTCTAACTTATAACTGAACTTATGAGGCGATATACCCTCTAGTTGAGTGGCCCACGCCCTTCGTATATTTGTCTGTATGTGGCCCTCAGTTTGGACACGAAAACATCTATGTGCATGATCCAAAACCGTTTTGTAATTTATACCGTTTTATCCCACCCTTTTTTAACCTACACTTTTAATTTCCTCAGACGATCACGGGCTGCTTCCAAAGATCAAGCAGCTGATTGACGAGAACACATCGGTTATTGTCGGAGTCACCCTGGGAAATCGCAGCTCTGGAGGTATGACCGTTGTTGCTTTAAGTTAGACTGAGATGCACAAGAGAGCCACACATTAGTCATATTCTTGTTAATTATACTACTTGCATGTCCAGTATCTATGATGGCGTATGAGGGCCATTGCAGGTAAAAACTTCAAAGAGGAAAGCCTTTCTTTGAGATGAAAGCGGCTCATTTACATAAGAAAACAACTTGAATATTGTCTGTGATTATATCAAAGTCATATTTTTGCAAGAAATGTTTCAGAAATTCTTTGTCAAATTTTACAAGGAACAAATATTGGGACAATTGAGTCTTTTTGTTGTTAATAAATCAAATCGCGAAAGGAACGCTACACACGTTTGTAGGGAGATGCGACAGAATGGAAATGTGCAGATCTTTCCATTGTGTTGTAGTTCCTGATGAAACTTAAAATATCACCTAAACCAAATTAGCATTTTCTTTTTGAAAAATAAGAATTCCAGCCGAGATGCTGATGGTCATTCTGAGAGTGTGTTTCCCCACTGATTGCAAAGTTTAATTTGATTACATCCACTGCCGGCATTATCATCAAGGTGATTGTACTTTGCAAAGTGAGACAATGACGTTCTTTGAAAAACATTTGTTTTCCAATAATTCTTGTTCAGAGTTTAAAAAAAAACAATTCTTGACAATGTAGCCCCTCTCCTGCTCCAATATTATAATATTTCAAACTTACAATGACCTTAATACGCCGTCTAATGATCAGATATTACAAACACATTTCTTATAGCTTAGCTTATAGCTTGAAAAACAACCTATACGACATAATTTATTCCACATTTCCTTTCTTTTAACTTGTATGTGCGTGTTTAACTAATATGTGTTCTCCGCAGATATGTGCCATGGCTGTCGCTATGATCCTTTACTGCAGAATAAAATCCAGGGGGGACTAACTGCAAATGGAAAAGGATCGGTCTAATCACTGGAGCATTTCTACTTCCTTTATCCCCTCGAGGAATGAAGAGCTATGCTTTTATGTTGCTAAAAATGTCTCGTTATTAAAGATATCAGATATTGTGAAATCAGAACGACTGAATGACATAACAAATCTATTTTTACTACATTTAAATCTATCTAATAGATGCCGCACCTGAATGATCTATTTCCTAAGAACACTCAACTTTGTAAAAAAATCAAAAGCTTCACATGCTGCCTACTTTATCAAACATATTTTAAATATCATCAGTCACTACTGTACCTGTGTCACATGGCCAGGTGATGAGGAATCACATGATACTGTAATAATGAAACAACGGCTGGCATGTAGGACACAGGAAACACTCTTGTAATGTTGTTGCCATGATGTAGCTTGTAAAATAGCAACAGGAGTTATGCATTATTTCTATGTATGTTGTGTGGTGATCAATTTTAAAATAAAGTACAAGGTATTTCTACGTCACGGTGAGTTTTGAGGTAGTTCTGTTCTTGTGTAATTACATGTTCTGTCCACAACGTGTCAGACTCTGTCTATAATGGACTGCATTGTGCAAACAGTATACTGCTGCAAGGAAGAAAAGTGTACCAGATGTCTGTAGGGTTCATTTATTTTCTTTTTGCACTTGAAAGTTTAAAGTTTTAAAGTGCAAACCTGCAATATATCCACAATACAACTAGCTTTACACAGTATTTCCTATTTCTGGAGCACAGTTTCAGCAGTAGACAGCACCATTTTCTACTGAATAAGCTTTTATAAAGGGTTTGTAACTAATGGTTAATGCGTCATTAATAAATAAATTATTGATCCATTATTAAATATCTAAAATCTGCAGACATAAGTGGGACATCAGTTGCATGTTAACTATGAAATTAGTTTTCCGTTTGTTTGTAGTTTCCTGCCGCTAAGCATGCTGGGAACTGTAGTTGTAGTGTGTGACATCACATGTGACATTAATGGAATGACAGTTGAGAGTAGGATCGATGACCTCATCACTAGTGTTAATTTCGTTGACTAAAACTATGACGAAATATGTTCGTCAACGACCTTTTTTTCCATGACGAAAACGAGACGATGACGAGACGGCACCGACGGCAGTAAACAATAACTGCAACAAAATCATCATACAATATCGTTGACGAAAAGTGACGAGACGAAAATGTAGTTTACTAAATAAAAACTATACCAAAATCTCTCTTTACTTTCGTTGACGAAATATTATCAAAGATAACGTTACATCTCTGATAGTCAGTTTTTCTCCCAGCAGTTCCACTTCCGGTGCTGCGGCAGGGCAGCAGCTGTGTGTTTGATTGATTGATTGAAAAGTTTATTAACAGCTTGTATATTGGGTACAGTACAGTACAGCTCAAAACATACAATTGTTAAGGGGATGCAGACCAGAGAAAGACTTTCGTCTTGTTTACATCAGGGTCCCCCACCTTTAACTAACATAGGCAATTATTATCCGCAAAACTTGGGCTACCAAAGTTAAAATCCTGCGATGCTAGAGCATACAGATGTATAGGATGTAAATACTATGGAAGTGCTTTGATTTTATACATAGGTCACACATAGGTCACCAGGCCCTAGATGTCTATGCTTTTATAATACATTGAATCATTGTGTGTATGTGTGTTGGTTCAATGGGCAAATGAAGGCTCTGAGTGTCTGTTTTCGTTTATTTGTATTTACTATAGAAATATTATAGAAGCTGAGGTCCATTTCCAACATTTTGCAGACCTTATTGTTGCTTCATTATTGCTGCATGAGTTATTTGGGGGACATGCATAGCTTGGACCTCATTCTGGTTGACACCCAATGCTAAGACTTAGACAAAGATTTGACTGTCAGCAGGTTATTGTTGTCTTTACTTGGCAAATACAAGAAGTCCTCCACGGTGAGATGATCCAACATCAACACCTATGGCGGTTGCATCATCACTGAGAGTGCTTTACTTGTCCAAAAACAACAGGGAGGAGTTGAACAATCTTTATATAGAAACCAAGTTTCAACAAACAAGTACCTTCAACTATTTAGAGCACTAAGAATGGACCAATGAACGGCCCCATACACAAACTCTGATTGAACTTGAAATGGGTTTGTTACCGTAAAATAGGCTATGCTTCCTTGTTCCTAGAAGAAATGTAAAACAGGTTTTAGGCAACATTCAAAATAAAGGTGCGACAAGACTCTACCTGTAACGTCGGCAAACAAGATTAAAGTGTTTGCCGATGTTCCAGGTAGAGTTACATCTTAGGGAAGCATTATGAATAACAAAATACTTTACTGACAACTATTCATGTTAAATGTCTCTGCTTTCTCAGTCTTTTGGCTACTCCTGGTAAAAGCAGCTTATATGGATATACATAGGCTATACCTATATGTATGTAAACAACAACAACAGTTCTAAAAATCTGAAACAAAATGTATTAAAAATGTCAGCTTCATGTAGTAAAATAAAGTTCATTATTAGATCTGTAAATAGACATTATGAAATGTAATAATCACATTAATACTTTTTATAAATGAACCAAAAGTTAAAGAAATTATTAACATTTTATTTTATAATTCAATTTCAATAATAACTGGATTTATTTAAAAAAACATTTTATTAAATGTTTTGCAAAATGCTATATTTCCAAGTTCTTTCATTTTATAACTTTTTAAGACTGTGTTTTAAACAGACGTCACCTTTTCAACTTTTCCCAAAGCAAGCTCAACAAATCCTACAAGATTTAGCCTGTTACTGTATGCATGTAGCATTAGTAGCTATTAGCTATATGGCTTGGTAGATAGGCCTACGTTGTTTAGTTTCTAAAGACTTTAGTTATTTAGTTTAAGTTTAATTACTTCGTTTTGTGTCTGGTTTTATTTATAGAAGCAGCCTTTTCAGCTAGTTCATTTAATTAATGTTAGCATGTTGTTTCTCCAGCTAACAGAAGCTACTGTAGCTGTGAGCTTATCACTTAGCAACAAAGAGAATAGTCTGTTAGCATCGTTTGCTATCGCCTGTTAGCTTAAGCAACAACAGATATTAGTTTCTATGTTTTTGTACTGTGTTTATGCAGTAGCATAGGCAGGTAGATATTTGATTCAGGATTACTTTGACATTACAGATGCTTAACTGTACTGTAGCTAACATTAGCTTACTGGCTAGTTGTGACAGCAGTTGTTGAGCTTGCTCGTTCAAGATGTAGGGAAAGTGATTGTAAGTGGCACAACTGTCACAAAATTATGAACATATAAAATACAAATACAGTATTTACAGTATTCAAATACATCAAATACTGTTATTGGTAAAAGGCCAAATTACAAAAAAACGGACTTTTGAGAACTAACATATTTTACTCCTACCATACTTCTGTTTTTATATAAATAAGAAGGATGAAATAACAGTTTATGATAATGAGTTAAGTTTAATTAAGTCTTAAATTATTTCACAAGTTGTAGTTTCATGTATTTTCCTTATGTATTGTTGTGATTGTGGGTTTATCTCTATATGTATTTTATTTCACATTGGAGCTATATGAAATTATTCCCAAAACTTAAATTTCATTTCAACTGAGGAAATTCAAAATAAGGTGTTTCAGAACCATGACAACAAAAAGTATATTGATGCATCTAACATGACTCTTAATAATAAAACAATAACAGACATCCTTGACATACAGTATATTATAAGTGCTTTATTGTTTTTTGGATCATTTCAGCACGTGTGCAAAACATTTTTCATAAGTAAACAGTAAATCACATATTTCACATTCTCTTGTATATACAGTACATATATTATAATGACACTCAGAGAGACTATACAGTACGTTTTGCATGTATCACACTACACTAATGAATGCAACAAAAACCCGAAATCTTGCCAGGTATATTTGTCTAATATCTAGTCAGAATATAGATAGATAAGACTTTATTTATCCCGAAGGAAATTGTTGTGCCAGAGTTACAAAATACAATAAACACAGCAGCATAATAGTAAAACTGTACACTAACAGTGCAGTAAAAAGAGCAATTAAATCTACAGGACACATAGACGGTCACATCATTAATGTAAATATTTCCAGTAATTAATGTGAATTACCAGAATATGTCTTTACACCTGATATAAGACATAATAACTTCAGAAGTAACACTGCAGTGAGAAGTCGGGTCTTGTTTTTAGACAATGCATCCCTCTTGTTAAGTCAAAACAATCTTATTTTGAGTTGTATCTCAGATGAAACGCATATCTATATCAACTGACATCAGAAAACAGACTTTTTAGCATTTGCGGCTCATATTCTAACACAACATGTCCTGATTCTGGTCAAATATAATTCAAAATGAGTTCTCCCAACTAATTACAAGATCTGATTTATCTAAATATCCCTTCTTATTTCAAGAAATCTTACACCAAGCAAATGTTCACTTGTTCTATTGGCAGATTTTTTACTTATTTCAAGTGAAAACGGCTTGTTTTCATTATTGTTTAACTTGTTTTTGGAGCAGCATTTTTTCCAGTGTGCATCCAATGACATAGTTCAATTCTCTTTGTAACAATGTTCTCAATTGACTTCAAATCCGTTTTCCATGGCATTCAACGCAGATGCATCGGTCGTGGTGCAACATAGGTGTCATTACCTCCCCATCCCCAGTTTCCATTCTGGTAGTCTAGCCAGCTGCTGGAAACCTGATTCTGCATTGCCTTTCCTCCTTCCTCTTCATCACTGCATGCTCCCTCATCATCCTCCTCTGTACTTCTATTTCTAGTAATGTGTCCTCTCAGTCCAGACGTCTCCTCCTTCTTCTTGTGGCAGAGACAGCAGACCCTCAACCTCTTTGTGGGGTGAATGTGATCCATTACTGCTCGCTCATTGGAGCATGCATTGCAGACCAAAAAGCCACATTTTCGGCAGTGATGTCGGCGTTTGATGAGACTGAAAATGTTGAAGCAGCGCATGCATTTGTCGGCGGCCTTGTCTAGGATCCAGGTTACAGCAAACGTGGATTCGGGTCGGCTGGCACGCCGCTGCAGAAGGTTTAACTGGCTGTTTCCAATGTTCTCCATCCAGGCCTGCTTCTCTTCGAGCGAATCGGCGGACACATAAAACGACTTGCATGGTGTACGGACAAGCCATTTGTAAGTCAATCCCTCCTTGTCTTCCATGTCCTCTAGCATGATGTCCTCTGAAATGACAGGGAAGATATTGTTAACAGTGCAAAAAAACACATGGATACTATGGTGTGGTCAACACGTGTACAGAAAGACTTGAGGTGGATTTTTGTCATTTTAGTTGAGTTGATTGCTGTCAAATTATATGTTCTGATCTTACCCATGCAGTATTCAGCTGTACTGATCATTTCATTTGAAAGGCTTTGGGATAACAACTTTTGAAACTTCTTCAGGTGCATCAATACAACAGGGTTGTTTTAACCACACTTGTTTAACCTGATCGTAAATGAAGACATGGGGCTGTTCCAGTATTTTCTTTGGAAACATTTAGAAGTACATTGACCAAACTCAAATGTAATTGGTATGTCCAAAATTGGCGAAGTGCACTTTGCTCAGTTGAGTAGTTAAGTTAGCATGCTGATATGTTGTCATTGTTTTGTGCAGCATACTTTAAATTCCATGCACCTCCATTGAATTGCTGTTGCAGATATCTTATGCACGTGAATACAAAGTCACAAGATCCCAAACTAAAACAAATACTTGATCACTAAAGCTTCTACAGAGGTATAGATACCATCAGATCATTGTTATGCAGGTATAGACTTGTTGCACTACTTTGTATTTTATTATATATGTTGCATTGTTGGAGGAGCTCAGGTCAGAAGAATTTCATTGCCATTTCTACACTGTAGCTTTGTGCGTATGACAATAAAACATTTGAATTGAGTCTGTCAGACTAGATCTAGTGTTCTGCTTACCTAGAGGGATGACTTTCTGTTTCTTGTGCCAGCGGCCGTTCAGGATGATGCTGCCGTACACCAGCATGTCGTTGAACAGAAAGAAAACTTTAGGCTCAGGTTTCCTCCGTCCTCCGTCCCTGTTTCATGAGACGACCCTGACCCACCAGAACTCTCCCTGGCTGGCATAGATGCCTCCCTGCCGCGCCGAATGAACTCTCAACGGCTTGGATACGCTTACGGTTCTCCTTCTCAAACGTTACCAGATCCACCATGGTGAAATCATATGTGTAGCACTGAAATCACAGAAGAGCCATCTGTCCCTTGTCTTTATACAGGCAGGTGTCGCAATGGGAGTTTCCAAGGTTTGTTTGTGGTCAAAGACGTCACGCAAGAAACAAACAAAAAAAGAGGGCGGAGTGTGAGGCAGAAAGATTAACCTCCTTTAAAGATGTTTTTTAAGTTACTTTAATGCTTGATTGATTGATTGAAAATGTTATTAACAGTTTGTATATTGGGTACGGTACAGTACAGCTCAAAACATACAATTGTTAAGGGGATGCAGACCAGAGAAAGACTTTCGTCTTGTTTACATCAGGGTCTCCCATTTCCAATTCATCATATCATTTAAGACATATAAGACATACAGATGGCTTATTTACAATTTACATACAGGTGGTTTTTTACATACAGATTGTACGTTATACATTTTAACCTGTCACCTGATTGTGTGTTGAATTTGCACTATCCTCCTTTTAATGCACAATTTAATCGTTGTACCTTTAATCCAAATATATTATGAATACTAATATAAGTATGAAAAGTTCAGGTATTCAGTTCAACATGTAAGAAGTAGAAAGTACAGGTATTTGTGTTCAACATGTTGAAGTAGAAAGTACAGGTATTTGAGTTCAACATGTAAGAAGTAGAAAGTACAGGTATTTGTGTTCAACATGTAAGAAGTAGAAAGTACAGGTATTTGAGTTCAACATGTGAGAAGTAGAAAGTACAGGTATTTGTGTTCAACATGTAAGAAGTAGAAAGTACAGGTATTTGTGTTCAACATGTAAAAGTAGAAAGTACAGGTATTTGAGTTCAACATGTGAGAAGTAGAAAGTACAGGTATTTGTGTTCAACATGTAAGAAGTAGAAAGTACAGGTATTTGTGTTCAACATGTAAGAAGTAGAAGTACAGGTATTTGTGTTCAACATGTGAGAAGTAGAAAGTACAGGTATTTGTGTTCAACATGTAAGAAGTAGAAAGTACAGGTATTTGTGTTCAACATGTAAGAAGTAGAAAGTACAGGTATTTGAGTTCAACATGTGAGAAGTAGAAAGTACAGGTATTTGTGTTCAACATGTGAGAAGTAGAAAGTACAGGTATTTGAGTTCAACATGTAAGAAGTAGAAAGTACAGGTATTTGGTTCAGCATGTGAGAAGTAGAAAGTACAGGTATTTGTGTTCAACATGTAGAAGTAGAAAGTACAGGTATTTGAGTTCAACATGTGAGATAGAAAGTACAGGTATTTGTGTTCAACATGTAGAAGTAGAAAGTACAGGTATTTGTGTTCAACATGTAAAAGTAGAAAGTACAGGTATTTGAGTTCAACATGTGAGAAGTAGAAAGTACAGGTATTTGTGTTCAACATGTGAGAAGTAGAAAGTACAGGTATTTGTGTTCAGCATGTGAGAAGTAGAAAGTACAGGTATTTGTGTTCAACATGTAAGAAGTAGAAAGTACAGGTATTTGTGTTCAACATGTAAGAAGTAGAAAGTACAGGTATTTGAGTTCAACATGTGAGAAGTAGAAAGTACAGGTATTTGTGTTCAACATGTGAGAAGTAGAAAGTACAGGTATTTGAGTTAACATGTAAGAAGTAGAAGTAAGGTATTTGGGTTCAACATGTGAGAAGTAGAAAGTACAGGTATTTGTGTTCAACATGTGAGAAGTAGAAAGTACAGGTATTGTGTTCAACATGTGAGAAGTAGAAAGTACGGTATTTGAGTTCAACATGTGAGAAGTAGAAAGTACAGGTATTTGTGTTCAACATGTAAGAAGTAGAAAGTACAGGTATTGTGTTCAAATGTAAGAAGTCAAAGTAAAAAGTCGTCAGAAAAATAAGTAGGCAGTAAAGTACTGATACCAGAAAAATGTACTTAAGTACAGTAACGAAGTATTTGTACTCCACTACTTCCCACCTCTGCTCAGAAGGAGTCGTCATGCTTGCAAGCAATAAAAGAAAAGATCTGAAAAAAACGTTATATCGATATTGTGATTCTTTGCATATTTCATCATTTTCTCAGCTGATTTCTGTCGTGTCAAATAATCATATAATCATTTAAAACATATAGTTTTATACTCTGATTGTCTTTTACACTGTTACATTATATTTGTAGTCTTGTATGTGTTTAACAGAGACATATGTTAAGGAGGGTAAAAAGGAAGTGTAAAAAGGGGATATGCAAATGTAAGGGACGAGGGGGTTTTAGGGTTTAATGGTGGGGATGTTTAGATGATGCCTAAGGGAATTTAAGGGTGAGACCAGAAGGCTTTTCTCTCTACTATATAGCGTGACTGTAAGCTGTGTTCGGGGTGCAGAACTTCTCCATAGAGAGGCCAAGTTCCTCCCTTTCCGGGGAGCTCCATGGGACCTTATTTCGGAAAAGTATGCATTGAAGTCAATGGAGAGAAAGATTATCTTTTGATCCCGTTTGAATTGTGCCACGAATTACACATATGATGTTTGTCAATTTAAAAGATAATTTTGCAAGTCAAAAAAATTAAAATGTGTCGTAAAACTGTGAAGTAACACTTTGTTTGTGTGAAACCGCTCAATGACCTACATCTCCCGCCTCGCACCACACACCCAGACGGCCGTCACGTTGGAACATTTCACCTATTTCTTTCAGAATGAGGCGAAAAGTATTAAAAGAGGTGAAAATCACTGCAAGTCTGGGCGTGTTGAGAGCTGTGCATACACACAAGGGGAGTTAGTCGGTTCCGTTAGAGCCAGCATGCGGGACCGGGATTCTGGGATTTGTAGTCTTTCTAGTTGCGTATTTTTCATAGTCTTATGTTTCAACAGTTTTACGACAAACTGTGACTTTTTTGACATGGAAATTATTTTTTAAGATTGACAAACATCATGTGTGTAATTCGTGGCACAAACGGGATCCAAAGATACGTTTTCTCTCTCCATTGACTTCAATACATACTTTTTCCGAAATAAGGTCCCATGGGGCGGAAGTAGATGGGCGGGACTTCGCCTCTCTATCCTCTGAGGATGAAGTAGCTCTGTTCCTAGATTTGGGATCGATTTCGACAGACCTGAAAGAGGCGATGAGGCGGCAGGGGCCGAAGGAGGGGGAGCGCTGTTTCAGGATGTGTGAGGAAGGAGGAGTGTCGCAGAGCAGCGCTGACAGATGTGCAGCGCTGCTCTGATCCTCACTGTGGTTTCCCCCCAGGAAGCCCTCCAGTCTGTCCACGATGATGAGAGAGGGGGGGTGGGAGACGTGTTCTGGGACTCGTGGAGGCCGGCCACCTGCTGCAGCAGATCCCCCAACGTCCTGGGATAGGAAAACTTGATTTTCTGTTCAAATAAACAGACAGAGAAGCTGAATGAATGACTGTCGCTGCTCAGGAATGTGATTGACAGGAAAATTGTGGAATAATTTGACGTAGCTTATTTTTTACACTTTTGTATTATTCCATAAAAACAGAAAGAAACACATATTATTAAAAATATTCGCAGATTATATTAGTTAAAGATTTGTTGAATTAAAAACAAATCTATGAACTATTATCGATTTTAAAAGGATTTAGGGTTAAGCGGGTCAAATCTTCTATCAAGATATTGATCCAGGGTATATGCAGGAATCCTGAAGTCAAATGTAAGACCTTTAAAGACCCTTTCCATACATTTGAAGACCTCATCTCCACTTCTAGTTGTCATGTCATCATTGTTTTTGGAGCAAAGAAGGACCGATTAAAAGTAATCACAGAGTTTATCTTCAGTAGACTCGACTACTGCAATGGTGTCTTCACAGGGCTCACTAAAAAATCTATCAGAAAGCTGCAGCTGATTCAGAACGCTGCTGCTCGAGTGGATCACATCAGTCCGGTTCTGAGATCATTACACTGGCTTCCAGTCGGCCAAAGAATCGATTTTAAAATACTACTGCTAGTTTTTAAATCATTAAATGGCTTAGGACCGAGGTATATAGACGACCTCCTCCATCACTATGAAGCATCCAGGAGTCTCAGGTCTTCTGGGTCGGGTCTGCTCTCTGTTCCGAGAATAACCACTAAACATGGAAAAGCAGCTTTTAGTTATTATGCAAACTGCCTAAATCGTGCACGTCCGCCGAAACACTTCCTATTTTTAAATCCCGACTAAAAACGCACCTATTTGCCGCTGCTTTTAATTGAGCTGCCCATACTCACACTACAGTATGCCTTTCAGTCATGTATTCTGTTCCTGCTGTGTTATTTATTTCATTACCTTTGCTTATTATGGCTGTTTTTAAATGCTTTTTAATAATGTATTTGTGCTGTATTTGTTCTTAAATGTCTTTTGCTTTTAATCTGTAAAGCACTTTGAATCGCCACGTGCTGAAAAGTGCTATATAAATAAAATTGCCTTGCCTTGATGTTTAAATCTTCCATTTGGGCCCCGCCCACTCGATCGGTATCGGCCGATACTGATTCCGGCGATCGGCCCCCCAAAATTGGCGATCGGAGCATCCCTAACTGAATACATTTGAAGCCATTTTGACGTATATATATATATTACCTATGTCAATAAGTTTCTGTTTTTGTAGTGTATTTGTCTTTTTGTAGAGATTTTTACATTTATTCTTTACATATAAAATCTGGCCTAGGGCAGCAAATTGGCTAGAACCGGCCCTGGTACTAGGCCTTCAAGAGCCCTTTCTGTGCTGACATAATAGAACAAATTGGCAACATAACCCTATGCACATAGTTGGTTTGATTTTGGTTGGTTGGTTGGTTATGTACATTGCCTTGTTTTTTATGCTGCTGCAACGCAAAAAACAAACAAATTGAGATCAATAAAGTACCTATCTATCATCTATCTATCTATCTATCATCTATCTATCTAGGAAGAAAGACAACTAATCAGGTAAAGTACAGGTATCTCAACATCGTACCAACTACATCCCCCCCACTGTGTGTACCTTGAGACTCTCTGGGCTGGGGACACATTTCTGCAGAGACACCGGGAGGCTCTGGATCTGAGTCTGGGTGAAGAACACGACCCTCACCCCCAGCTCAGAGGCCGCCATCACCGCAGACAGCAGCAGCAACGAGCGGCTGATGGAGCTGTCTCCAAGCAACCAGCACCGAGCTGCTGACGGAGCTGTCTCCTGGCAACAGCACCGAGCGGATGACGGAGCTGTCTCTGGCAACAGAGCACTACAAGCTGAATGAGGAACCACCGTTGCATCCTTGTTAACCGTCAGTTTGAGACATAAAAGTCCTAAAAAACACTCGTTAATATGTCCGCCATGATGATGAGACGGTACCTAGGATGTAGGACAGTTATATTTTCCTTCTTCTTCGATCTCTACTTTATTTTAATGTTCTTCTTTTCGTTGGTTTTTAGAGGCATTGCATTGCACCTACCTACTTGGTTATGAATTCACCCTAAACCTGGTCATATAACTTATTAAGAAACATTATTATTAAAAAAAGATACACTTTTCTTGAAGATGTGTAGCGTTTCCCGCGTCTGTCTTCATGTGCACACTGGTGTTCACGCTGCTCAGGTCCGTGTGGAAAGGCTTCGTTCACCGTAACGTTCCGCTCCATGTACACAAGTATTTCCCTTGTGTTTAAAGTTAACATCATGCCTCAAATTTTAAGCCAAATTAAAAAGATAGGTCTTTAATTAACTTTTAAAAATTCCGATTGAGGTTGCAGTTCTGAGATCAAATGGGAGCCGTTTGGGGCCATAAAAACAGAAAGCAGCCTCTCCAGTTTTCTCATAGTAAGGGTTTCCGGTTAAATCTGACAACAACCGGGACACCGTAGAATCACAACATCAGCTGCTGTGGCCAAGATGGCGCGTAACCCAGTGGAGTTGGAGGTTGCTCTGGACTCGGATCCGGCCGGGGATCAGGAGGATAAAGAGGTTTTGAGACGATGCAGGAGAAGACCCAGACTCACGGACTCAGACCGGGCTCAGAGGCGCCTGGATTCCCGGAAGAAGTACGATATCCGGCGGGTTTACCTGGGGAGAGTCGCACAAGCTGTGGAGCGAAGTGAGGAGGAGAACCAGCCTGAGTGATGCTGGGCTGGCAGAGTATCTGATCCTGCTCAACAACACTTATGGAGAGAAGTACCAGCAGGAGTACTGCGGGTGAGCAGAGACACTGTTTAAATATGCTAATGTTATTTAACCAGACCGTGCATGTCTTCATTCATAAAAAGGTTAGTAGAGGATTGTGAGAATTTGGTCAAATATCTGGATCAAACTACCAGACACCTGCAGGTCCGCTGCAACTCTCACTACTTTTAAATCCAGGCTGAAGACTTTTCATTTTTCCGCTAGCTTTTAATTGAACTATGCACATCTCACACTGCACTGTAACTTTTATCTTTAACCTGTGTTATTCATGTTTTATTATCTTTGCTTTGTAATATTTCTAATGTGTGTTATGCTCTTAATATCTTTCATTTTTGTAAAGCACTTTGAATTGCCTTGTGTTGGAAAAGTGCTATATAAACTTGCCTTGCCTTCATTAATATGGTCTGCTGTAATATTAGTGACTTTTCCTTATTTCCTGTCAGCCTAATATTGTTTTGCTTTTTTGTTTATTCTTCAACTTCATAATGTGTTATCCTGCTTGACCTAACCAGATCATAGAAGTCTTTTTTTATAGTCATTATTGTTTGCCATTATGGTTGTGTATCAACTTTATAAGGAAGAACTCTAGCTCTGCTTAATCTGACCAGTCACTGTGCATTTCATTGCATTACAGGAAGAAGATTGCTCCAGAAGTCTCAATCAAACAGAAAAAAGGTAAGTTGACAGATGGTGATATTTTGAATCCGTTTCAAATTACGTTTCATGCAAGTTATTATTATTATTTTTTTTATAACCTTTGATTTATTCCACAAATATATAACATACATGGAGATGTACATAAAATTCACCCGCCTCAGTTTACAGTCCACTCAAATCTACACGTTATTGCTCACATACCCAAACACAGTGCCGATTCTAGAGTTTGTGGGGGCCCTAGGCAAACATTCACTGGGGGCCCCCTCGAACCAGCTTTTTCTCACCACGCACAGCCGACAGCCCCCCCCCCCCCCTAAGCAACGAAA
Organism: Harpagifer antarcticus; assembly: GCA_902827135.1. Classification (NCBI taxonomy): domain Eukaryota; kingdom Metazoa; phylum Chordata; class Actinopteri; order Perciformes; family Harpagiferidae; genus Harpagifer; species Harpagifer antarcticus. The sequence continues at coordinate 122,738 of CADEHL010001053.1, read as the reverse complement.
CTTAAGATAAGAAGCAGCATTTTACGGCGCGCCATGCATGGGGCCGCCTTGAAGGGGGTTTCCCAACATATCGTTTGCAGTAAATTAAAGGGTGTTGTTCAAGGTTGTCGTTGCTGTGGACCCTCTTAATCTACCTTCTTTGGGGGCCCCCTTCTGGTCCGGGGCCCCAAGCAGTTGCCTTTCCGCATGTGGCCCTGCACATACATACATTACCCCTTTCCATCTAAGTCTTGGCAAATTATACATAAATACAGACATTCATTGAAATTCTCTGACCTCTCCCTGGGTAGTCGGTACAGACAGGTATGCTTACAAATCCGAAACAGGCGCTAGTTACAAATTAAATATAAAAGAAAATAATGCAAGTTATTTTTAATGCAATCAAATATGTGGGAAAAATTATATATTAACAATGATCACTTGTTGTTGTTTCCCAGCAGGAAGGACCGGGTGTCCAGCCTCCAGAGCCTGGTCAGCTGGTACCAGGATCACTGCCGCTCCTGCCTTCACGAGCCCCAGCTCAGAGCCCTGGAGCCTCAGATCAACTTCTCCACCGCCGCTATCATGGCAGTGCGACTCCAACCACTCCTTTGTGCAATACCTGTTCTCCCCACCGAGGGAGGCCAGTGACTCTGAACCTGAGGAGGAGGGAGTGATGGAAGAGGAGGGAGGAGGAGAGGAAGAGGAAGAAGAAGAGGAAGAAGAGAGGGCGGAAAAAACAGACGTGGTGGTGGCTAAAGAAGCTGTGAGCAGGAAGAGAAGAAAAGACGCTCACAAACAGTTTAAAGGTGAAGCATGTTCAGTCGATAACGATTCCAAATCCAATATATGTTTTGGGTAATTCAATATGAAATAAGACGTTTTTTACATTACATGATACTTGTTAGACGCTTATCCAAAGCGACTTACATACTCAATACTGTGGACAATCCCCACAGGAGCAATTTGGGGGGGAAGTGTCTCAGGGACACAACGACATGCTGACTGCAGTGGGGTTTGAACCCTGATTCGAACACCAACGCACAAACCACTGCGCCACACGCCTCCTATGTTTTTAACATACAAGGATCGTTGGTGCATAACATTTATATATAGTAAAAAAAAAAGGAAATAAAATATAAAAGCAAGTGATACAGAAACAATAAAATAGAAAACATTCTCTAAAATATCTGAATCAACCTAACCGTTAAGTAGATTTTCATGACTGGGATGGGTTATATTTTGTGATAACTTAAATAACTTAAGCGTAAAAAGTACAATATTTGAGTATCAAGAAAGGAAGTAAGAATAGGTAAAGTACAAGTAGCTCAAAATCGTCAACCAAGACATTATCTATCAATCAATCAATCAATCAATGTTTATTTATATAGCCCAATATCACAAATGTTACATTTGTCTCAGTGGACTTCACAGTTTGTACAAAATATCAGTATGACAATACGACACCCTCTGTCCTTTGACCCTCACATCGTACAAGGAAAAACTTCCGAAGAAAACCCAGAGTTTAAAGGGAAAAATGGGGAGAAACCTCAGGGAGAGCAACAGAGGAGGGATCCCTCTCCCAGGACGGACAGTCGTGCAATAGATGCCGTGTGTAAATTGAAAGATAATACATTTGCAAGATAGGTAGTCCAAATGTTTGGAAATGCATGTGTGTATAATAGGAAGATGGATCCACGAGGATATCCATCCAGGACCTATGATCCAGGACCACAGCCACGACTCAAGATCCAGGGCTCGTGATGCAGGACACAGGACCGCAGGATCATCCATGACTCCGGATCCCAGCGTATATAGACACCAAAAAGAAAGAAATTTGGGGAAGCTGGGTTAATCGGAACATGGGAGTACACAGGTATAGACAGAGAGAAGGAAGAAGTAAGATGTCCCCCGACAAACTAAGCCTATATCAGCAAAACTAGGGGCTGAATCTAATCAGCCCTAACTATAAGCTTTATTAAAAAGGAAGGTCTTAAGCGCACTCTTAAAAACGGATAGGGTGGTCTGCCGCCCGAACACAAACTGGAAGCTGATTCCACAAATGTGGAGCTTGATAAGAAAAGGCTCTGGCTCCCATTGTACTTTTAGAGACTCTAGGAACAACCAACAACCCTGCATTCTTGGAACGCAATGCCCTAGTAGGACAGTAGGGTATAATGAGTTCTTTAAGGTAAGATGGCGCCTGCCCATTAAGGGCTTTGTAGGCGAGAAGAAGAATTTTAAATTCTATCCTGTGTTCTATAGGGAGCCAGTGTAAGGCAGCCAGAACAGGAGTAATGTGGTCCCTTTTCCTAACTCTGGTTAGTACACGAGCTGCAGCATTTGAATTAGCTGAAGCGACTTGACTGACTTCTTGGTACACCCTGATAATAAAGAGTTACAATAATCCAGCCTTGAAGTAACAAATGCATGGACTAGTTTCTCTGCATCGTTTTGAGGCAAGATATGCCTGATTTTTGCAATGTTACGTAGATGGAAGTAGGCGGTCCTTGAAATTGATTTTATGTGGGCGTTAAAGGATAAATCCTGATCAAATATAACACCAAGATTCCTTACAGTCTCACTGGAGGCCAAATTAATGCCATCCATAGTTAGTATATCTTTAGATAATTGTTTCGTAGATTCTTCGGGCCAAGTACAATACTTCAGTTTTGGTCGTGTTTAACATCAAAAAGTTTAAGGTCATCCACGTTTTTAAGTCCTTGAGGCAGTCTTGAATTTTATTTAGATGATTAATTTCATCAGGCTTGATTGATAAATATAATTGAGTATCATCTGCATAACAATGAAAATGTACAGAATGATTCCTTATAATATTGCCTAACGGAAGCATATATAATGTGAACAAAATAGGTCCGAGCACTGAGCCCTGTGGCACTCCGTGGCTAACTTTGGTTTGCGTGGAAGATTCATCATTGACACGTACAAACTGAGAGCGTTCAGATAGATAGGACCTAAACCAGCCTAAAGCAGTTCCCTGTATGCCAACTAAGTGCTCTAGTCTTTGCAATAGGTTATCATGATCGATATCAATGCAGCACTGAGTTCGAGCAAAACAAGAATAGAGACAAGTCCCTTGTCAGAGGCTATTAGAATGTCATTTGTGACTTTGACCAGAGCTGTCTCTGTGCTATGATGTGTTCTAAAGCCAGACTGAAAATCTTCAAATAAATCATTGTTTTTTAAGTAATCACACAGCTGTTTTGCGACTGCTTTCTCAAGAATTTTTGAGAGGAACGGAAGATTAGAAATAGGTCTATAGTTGGCTAAAACCTCTGGATCGAGGTTGTGCTTTTTAAGAAGCGGTTTTATCACTGCTACTTTGAATGATTGTGGAACATAGCCTGATAATAAAGACATATTCATAATATTTAATAAAGAAGTGCTAATTAATGGAAAAACTTCCTTCAACAGCTTAGTTGGAATTGGGTCTAAACATACACATTGATGGTTTAGAAGAGAGAATCATTGAATTTAATTGTTCAAGGTTTATGGCTGAGAAGCATTCTAGTTTACTATCTAGTGTAATATTAGAACTTACGTTTCCGGGAGTTGATAACACTATACTGGTCAAAGGCAAGAGGTCATTAATTTTGTTTCTAAGAGTAACAATTTTATCGTTAAAAAAGCACATAAAATCATTACTACTGAGTGCTATGGGAATAGAAGGCTCCATGGAGCTGTGGCTCTCTGTCAGCCTGGCTACAGTGCTGAAAAGAAATCTTGCATTATTCTTATTCTCATCTATTAGTGAAGAGTAGTAGGCTGCTCTCGCTTTACGCAGTGCTTTCTTATATTCATTGAGAGTAATATGCCAAATTAAACGAGATTCTTCAAGTTTAGTGGAACGCCATATCCTTTCAAGTTGTCTCGACTTTTGCTTTATTTTGCGGGTTTCGGCATTATGCCATGGAGCTAATCTATGTTGTTTTATTTTCTTCTTTTTCAAAGGAGCAACAGAGTCTAATTTTATTCGCAGCGCATCTGTAGCACTATCAACAGCATGATCAATTTGGGGTGGTGGACATTTTGTATAAGTTTCCTCCCCTACATGCAGACCTGCTATCGAGTTAAGCATTGGTGGAATCTCTTCCTTAAATTTGGCTATAGCACCAACAGATGGGTTTCTACATTAGTTACCATTTGAGCACTTTTGGTTCCCTCAAAGTCAATGGTATTTTGAACCTGAGAAATCTCATTGGCTTTTCCTCAAGGGAGCCCTTGCCACCATCACTGTACTACTCTATTATTTTGTTAAACCTTTTCTTAATATCGTGAGAATTATATTTTCATCAATACTTTAACAGACTGTTTTGAAAGAACATCCATAACATCTGTTTGCAGCTTATATACATCACTATTCCAATTACTTGTATATAGACTATTCCTACTATATTCTATTTTATTTTATTTACTTGCACTATTATCTGTGTTATTGTGTTGCTCTGTTGGAGGAGCCTGTGACCTACACTGTAGCTATGTACACATGACAATAAAAGCCTTGAACCTTGAACCTTGGAGTAGCTGGGAAATGCTGAACACGTTTTATTATGTATCTGTTTTTCTGTAGATTTGAGAGAAAATGTTTCTGAAGGACAACAGACACCCATGAGCCCGATAGAAGAGGCTGCATCTGTAGACCGGCAGCCCAGAGAAGAGGCCTGCTGTGGGGATGTTCCACTAACCGGACAGCCTGTGTGGGAGATGGAGCAACATTCAGGCTCCCCTGCTGAAGAGTTTCCATCGGACGAGGAGGCCGAGGATCTGAGGCAAGACGGAGAAGAAGAAGAGATTAGGACGGTGCCTCACATATACGAGTGTGTAGAAGTGACGCAGTCTTTAATGGATAAACTGGAAAAGACGAGAGAAGACTCGTTGCTGTCTCAGAGCGGTTCAGTTGGATTGGAGCTTTCTGTCCAGTCGAACATCCCGGAGCAGAGCGAGATGTTCGACCCTCACTCTCTGCAGACGGTGGTGAGCAGCTGTGAGATCCCCGACCAGACGAACACTTTGGAAGGACCGCAGGTTGGTGAATGAGAACTGTGAAGAGATTTTTAAAGAGCTCTATTATGCCCTTTCCAGTAGTTTCTTATATCGGTTATTGTACATGTAATAGTTTGCAAAGGCTTTAATTCCCTGTGTTCCCTTGCCTGATACGCCTCCTTTGGACTCCTTTGCTTACTTCCATAACATACTGACATCACTATATAACGCTCGCTCTTCTATTGGCTAGCGCTCCAACACATTGTACGTGATTGTACGCTAAGGTGCGGGACATCTCTAAGTGGTTGACCAATCACAACAGAGCCGGCCAGCTAACCAATCAGAGCAGACTGGGTTCTGGTTTCAGACAGAGGGTGAAAAGAGGTGCTGCAGCAGGACTCTTTAAAGTAGAGACACTACATACTGATATACACCTGAACATCAGCAGGAGAGGACTCTTTAAAGTAGAGACATTACATACTGATATACACCTGAACATCAGCAGGAGAGGACTCTTTAAAGTAGAGACACTACATACTGATATACACCTGAACATCAGCAGGAGAGGACTCTTTAAAGTAGAGACACTACATACTGATATACACCTGAACATCAGCAGGAGAGGACTCTTAAAGTAGAGACACTACATACTGATACACCTGAACATCAGCAGGAGAGGACTCTTTAAAGTAGAGACACTACATACTGATATACACCTGAACATCAGCAGGAGAGGACTCTTTAAAGTAGAGACACTACATACTGATATACACCTGAACATCAGCAGGAGAGGACTCTTTAAAGTAGAGACACTATACTGATATACACCTGAACATCAGCAGGAGAGGACTCTTTAAAGTAGAGACACTACATACTGATATACACCTGAACATCAGCAGGAGAGGACTCTTAAAGTAGAGACACTACATACTGATATACACCTGAACATCAGCAGGAGAGGACTCTTTAAAGTAGAGACACTACATACTGATATACACCTGAACATCAGCAGGAGAGGACTCTTTAAAGTAGAGACACTATACTGATATACACCTGAACATCAGCAGGAGAGGACTCTTTAAAGTAGAGACACTATACTGATATACACCCGAACATCAGCAGGAGAGGACTCTTTAAAGTAGAGACACTATACTGATATACACCTGAACATCAGCAGAATTGACACAACAAGCTGATTATCAGACATCATTTAAGGGAAAATGAGACATGGCTACATGGCGACAATGCATGATCGGTTTGGTATTTTTTATGGCCCTACAATATATTATTCAAATATAGCATGATAGGTCCACTTTAAGTTGGAAAACATTAATGAGTGTCAGCGTTTCCGGGAACATTTTAATAGGTTGTTCTATGTCTTTTTGTCAAAGGCTATCTTTGTTTGTTCCCATCTCTAGTTAATCATCATCACCGGCCCCAGCTACGAGGCCCTGGCTTCAGAGGGCATACAGCTGAATATGGGCGGAGGAAACGTGGAGGAGGTCACCTGCACCGTCATCGGGGGGGTTAGCTACAACCAGGTGTGCTCGTCGGACTCAAATCTCAGAGCGGAGGAGGAGGAGGAAGAGGAGGAGGAAGACTCCATGACAGGTGCGCTGCTTTCAGAACTAACACTGACACTTTAAAAATGTGAACGCAACGACTGAATCCAACTGCTCTTATCGGCAGATGTCGAAAGTACCTCGACTCTTATTCAAGGTACTTCTTTCCCTCTGTTTGAACTACCTTTGTGTTTGAATGTAGTTCAGCGATTACCAAAATGCCACCACTTGCAGGGGGCCAAATAAGAATTACGTTTTTGTATTTCAAAGCACCTCATTCACACCAACGCAACTCCAGTTCAAGCTCCGTGCTAGAGCTTTTCAGGTTCAGAACCGGTTCTTCGGTTTAGCTCCGGCTCCAGCTTCCTCTGTACCTCTTCGGAAGACCAGATTCCCAGTAGGTAGCTGGTCTCTTCAGGACCACTGCTGCTTGTTAAGTTTCTCCATCGTTGTGTACAAGCTGGATAAAACGCGGGTTTTTTGTTGTTGTTCAGGAGTTGATCTGCACCTGCCCCTGCCCCCGCCCCCGCCTCGACGTAAGCGTGACGTATGTGGTGCTTTTGCTCTGGCCGGACAATTTTTTTGTGCTTGAAACGAACTGGATTCTGGAGCTAAGAGGCTGCTCCGCTGCGGTGTGAAGAGGAAAACCCGGTGCTTTTCAAGCTCCAGCTCCGAACCGGCCCTGAAAACACCGTTGGTGTGAATGAGGTATCGGAGGAGCCTGTGACCTACGTTTTTCATTGACATATCTACAATGTAGTTTATGTACAAATGACAATAAATGCCTTGAATCTTGAGTCTGAAATATAGCTTTTTAAATGCAAATTCCTTGTTAAGTAAACCCAGTGCTCACTCCCCAACTCCTATATATTTTATTTAAACTACTGGCTCCCACTTCCTCCACAGTGGTGAGTAGTTTCCGCGGCTCCGTTACGGCCTCGTGTGAACAAACGAGCTATACGAAAGAGAAAAGTAGAAGTGGAAGGTGGAATGAGAAGTGGAAGGTGGAATGAGCTCCCCATTGACATCAGGACAGCAGAAAGCCTGCACATCTTCCGGCGCAGACTGAAAACTCATCTCTTTCGACTCCACTTCGAGCGATAGAATTACTAACAAGGCACTTATATACTAACAAAGGACTGGCTTATCTATAGCCAGCTGAGTAGCACTTGAAGTGTTTGGCTCTATGATACCTGATGTACTTTTATGATTCTGTTTTTCTTCTGGGCTGTGTCTTCCTGGTCGAATGTACTTATTGTAAGTCGCTTTGGATAAAATGTAATGTAATGTAATGTAATGTAAAAGTAGCGGATACAACCCGTTTCGTTCCCGTGTAAACAGCACCTTAAATGCTTTATTTATAGCATGCTGTCATATTGTAGGTAATGTAACATGTTTACCCTGTAAAAGGTAGATACAATTATAATAAATATTGTGTCCTATAAGGGAGATACCGTTGTTTTACTGACAATTTCTAAGGGAAAATAATTGATTGGAAGAAAATATATATTTATATTGCAAAAATTTGTTTCTAAATGATCGATTATTGCCAGACAAAAGAAAATGTTTTATCAGAAGTGGATTTATTTATGTTTTGCCTTTCGATTAATAAGTAAAAGATACATTATGAATGTAAAGAAGAAATCTAAACGAGTCATCTCAACTGTGAGCTGAGCTAATGCAATAACTAATGCAATAAAAACGTTTTAGAAAGGTCTGTTAAAAAGCAGTCGAAGGGTCTTATGGAAACAAAGGAAGAAATCCACGCCAATTCTGTTTTTATAATCGGTTAAATGTCTCTCTGCAGGTTTGAGTAACAAACAGCTGCTGCAGCCCGCTGAGGACTCTCTGGATCTGAGCAGTGACCGAGAGCTGCAGCGGAGTCTGAGCAGGTGAGTGCTCCACATGCTTTACATGGTGAAACCAGGGCTAATTTGAATTTTAAAAGACAAGCCGAAAGGATAATCCAACTCAGTCAACTTTCCGTTTGTGTGTACAGACAGAGAGATCGAAATACTTATGCACATATTAAGACGTAAATAAAAGCACAACAATCAATATATACAAAATAACAGTTACTTAAACTCCCCTGCACTTCAGTGTTTGCTGGTTTTGTGAATTAAGTCTGCAGTGTGTCTGTTTTCACAGCGTCAGGTCAAAGAGAAACAGGCGAGGCCCGGTCATCGAGGCGGACGGGATGCTTAAGATGTTCCACTGTCCGTACGAAGGCTGCAGTCAAGTCTACGTAGCTATCAGCAGCTTTCAGGTAACGATACAAATCACTGTGAAGGTACAGGAATTTTGGGTCAGGGATATTCAGACTCTGGGAGAAATATTGAGCTTTAAGATTCCCTGTGAGCCCAGGGTTATGTACCTGGGCTTGATTCAGGATAGTATAATTGGAAAGGAGGACTCTTGATACTAGCGGGTAAAAAGGTCACACGGACTGGGTCAATGGCTGGACATTGTTGAAGAAATATTTACTATGGAAAGACTGACCTACTTTCTAAGGACTAAAGCAGAGATCTGTGAACAACGCTGGGAAAAATTGACAGTGTACAAGGGAAAAGAAAGACCGTGAACTTTTTTTTTCTTTCTACCTATAGAGTGCCACAGTGACGCGTCCTAAAAACCCGGAAGTAAGTTAGCATGTTACCACTTCCGGTTCCTTCGCCAAAAAGCAATGCAATTTCTCCATAGGATTTGGGAAAATAGCTGGAAATAAGGTCTGTGGTTGAGACACATTGAAGAGACGGATCACGTTTTGTTCTACGACATTTAATCCATCAGCAGTGACCCCACTGGTGATTTCTGAAGAGTTTACGTGTCTGAAAAACGATGGTTGTTACCAAGTGGCTGAATAGGACTACAGAAGTTGTCCAGTCCATTTTACGTCATTACGCCGAACACGTAAACACTCCCGCTAAGTTTGTGTGCCCTGTTTTGCTTGAAAGCAAGTACCTGCCTCCTGCAAACTGTTCAAACAAACGCTTCAGCTTGTACCATTTACAATCTGTATGTTTCAATATGGATCCTAAGTTGGCGTGACGTTGAAGCAGCGACCCTGCTGTAGTTCGTTTATAGCATAACGTTAGCATTTTGCTTCTGGCGATTAGATTTACGGTTAGAAAATTATAAAAGTAGACATGTGGAGATTATCCGGCTGAACAAAACGTGATCCGTCTCTTAAATGTGTCTCAACCACAGACCTGATTTCCAGCTTTTTTTCCAAAATCCTATGGAGAGATTGCATTGCTTTTTTTGTCAAAGGAACCGGAAGGAGTTTACTTCCGGGTTTTAGGACGCGTCACTGTGGCACTCTATGTAGTTGTGTGTGTTATTCATTTGTCGAATGAATAATAAAGAGTTTAATTTAAAAAATATATATACATCACATTTATGCAATACATTTCAGTTGTTTGGGCTTTTTAACACTAGAACCGCCAATCGGGTCAATTTTACCCAGAGCTGTTTTTTATTGTATGTAACTTTTTTTCAATAAAATATTAAAGTCTCCCAGTCCGTGACTTTTCCTGAAAGTGTGTTATGTAGCACCTATGTTGTTAAAAATTGTCAATATGAAGTCAGATTGAAGAAATCGCCAAAAAAATTGCCATTTATACCTCTTTCCGCCAAGCGGGTCATATTGACCCCGCCCCTTTTCGCGCTATTGATTTTGCGTGTGAACAAACATGACATGTTGCTATAGCAACGCCTTTTGTCTACTGCGGTTCCTTATAGATTGAGAGATAGATAGATATATTGATGGCGACAGTCTGTAGTGAAGGAGCGCGCTCACTGGAGACTGCTCGCGCTGCGCTCCCCCGCAAACAGCTGTTTGCTTTTCACCCAACAACGACAACCGCCTCACGAAACGCTATGTTGTAGCGTTAATAAACGAAACAATTTAACAAAATTGCTTGTCAAAATACCAATACCACAAGACCATTTTTCTTTTTAAAGCAATACTTTTACCTTGAAAATCAATGCATTCTAATGCAGGGTCAATTTGACCCCGGTGGCGGTTTTAGGTATAAAAAATCTCTGGCGGTTCTAGTGTTAAAATAACCATCTATTTGGTCCACTTCCCTTTTTGTCTGTAGAATCACGTGAACCTAGTCCACAGGAAAGGGAGGACCAAGGTCTGTCCTCATCCAGGCTGTGGGAAAAAGTTTTACCTGTCCAATCACCTGCATCGACACATGATTATCCACTCAGGTGAATTCACAGAGGAACACTTGTTATGTAAGAATATCAACTCCATAAACCGTTAACATGTAACTGAATGTTCCTACAGGAGTCAGAGATTTCATCTGCGAGACGTGCGGGAAATCGTTTAAGCGTAAGAATCACCTGGAGGTCCACAGGAGGACTCACACAGGAGAAACACCGCTACAGTAAGTCACTACAGCTGGACATTTGGACTGCGTTTTAGGGCCATTGTTGGTTAAAATCAATAAGTAAGAACCAACGTAATAACTCGAAAAAAAGATTCAGAATTTCCAAAATAACTTTCGTAATTTAAACCAATAAAAAAAAAACTGAAAGCTGAAATGCAAAATAAATCAAACTAAGGAATATAAAACTACTTTTCCTCAAATATCCACTTGAGACCGGCTCCAAAGTGAATCAATCCCCCTAGCCCCCCATAATCCAATGTCACATTTCAATGCAGAAGTAAACAGTTACAGTCTGGTACAGAAACTGGTTTTGCTCTCTAAAGCTAATTTCCCTATTCATGGCGGCTGTACCGGGCAATATTTTCATATAACTCACTGGTTTAAATTACATGAAGGCTTAAAGTCATGCATGGTTCAGAGCGTGGCTGCTTGCAAACAAGAGAAATAATTATGTTATTAATTTTAAACTCAAAATCTACCTTATTTAAAAGACTTTAACAGTTTGGTTAATACTGCTTTTCTGTGTTGAATAAACCCAATGCTCAGTCACCATGCTATAAGGAAGGTTTTTATTTATTGAAACTACTGGCTGCCTCTTTCCCCACTGGGTTGAATAGACAGGTGGATATTTGTATACCATGCAAACATCCTATCATTTCAATCTACGCTGTGACTCATTATACTGTGCATGCACGTGTATGTATTATATGTCTCATCTTCTTATCTACAATGGCACTATTTGCCTCTGAAGAAAACAGATCTTATTTTAATCCAGTTCTGCACTGAGCAGGTTTGAATGAAAGACACGTTTGTGACACTAATATTAACCTACAAATCTGGAACCAGGATCATCCGATCACTTTTCTTCTTTCTTATCTGTTCCTTCTTGTCTTCTCACCCACGTCATACGTTAGATGCGAAATCTGTGGGTACCAGTGTCGTCAGCGAGCGTCTCTGAACTGGCACATGAAGAAGCACACTTCAGAGGCTCACTACAACTTCACCTGCGAGTTCTGCGAGAAGAGGTTCGAGAAACTGGACAGTGTTAAATTTCACAAACTAAAGAGCCACCCGGACAAACTGGCAACGTGAAGTGTTCAGAAACCTGATGATGGGACTTAGAAATGTACAGAACGGCCGTCAAAAACCAAAGGAAGACTTCCAGGAAAGAGACTTTGCTTTGCTGTGTTTGTCTGGCCTCTCATGTTCAGGATAATATGAGTATCCACTGTAAAACACACAAGAAGTGGATAAAGTGGGCAGCTGTGCAGGACACAAGCTAATTCAGAGTAGGCCTATAGGGCCAAAACAGGGGTTCTGAACATGTTTCGTACATTAACAGCTCAATCATACTTTTAAAATCATTTTATAAACCATTACAAGACACAAATCAAGAGTAAAAATGTAATAAATGGCTGATACAGGGTGTTTGAGGGCTCAGACATCAGCTTCTTCAACTTTAGCACGGTCGGCTAACCAGCTTACTACCTGAAATAGTAATCCATTGTTACTTCAAATAGCAGCTGTATCTACTATTATTGTAAGTTGTTGTTAAAAAAAAAAGAGCCTGTTCACAGCTAGCACATCCACAGTGCAGTATTTCCCCACTGTGTGGGAGTCAGTCCAGGATGCTACTGTAGCTAGGCTAACGTTAGCTCCTTGACCCTGGTTCTTCTTGGAAGCTAACTTGTTATGCCTGAAAGAGTTTTGTTAACTAAATACATTGGCTACTTCTCATCCTAAAAGCCTTTTATTTCAATGGTCAAAGTACAATTTAAGAAGTATTTTAATCATCATAAATCCAACCATTGTTTTGCTTGTTAGCTTAGCAGCTAACGCTTAATAATCAATGTTCAACAATAATTAAAATACTAGGACTTAAGAATAGAAAAATGCTGTTTCTTTATTTTCTCTGTAATATTGGTAAATATTATACTTTAACTGGTTTCTTATTTTCATAACGAGTCAGTTTAAAACATGAAATAGTCGATTGAAGATGGTGTTTCTTTATCTAGCTTATGTAGCTAACGTTAGCCTGATTAGCTAGCTAGCTATATCTGATCAAATCTTTCAGTGACAGCAATAATTTCCGCCGGTTTAATTTGCTGTTGATGGCTAGAAGTGGGAATCATCCTTTCTTTTACCCCTGAATGAAATATAGGCCTACAGGCCATTGTTTTGAAAAATGACAAAGAATCTTGAGTTGGGATTTGGATACCATTTTATATTTATTAATAAAACATTTGAAATATTTTTTGAAAGTGCTCTGATTTGAAGATTAATACCTCCAAGAAAGATTATTGATAACATTTCAGTTGAATGGATTTTTTTTTTTTTAATATTCTTGAAATTAAAGCTGTGAAATTTAAATTAATGAGGTTTGAGTGTTGCACTAGCTACTCGTACTGACATGTCCTATCTTCCATTTTGGTCTTCCATTTTGTGAGCTAAAGGCAGATACTTTGCCTTACATTTTCCCTCTCAATCTGTTTTCATTGTCCCATTGACAGTTCCTCAGGAAAACTCACCTCAGTCCTCTTTTGTCCTGCCTGTACTTTAGTTTCCAAAGCACTTTTTGTTAACTGATGAATCACTAAAATGTGCCAATATGACCCATTTGTGACGTATTTCTTTGGAACACATTTGTTTGACACATGGTTAATAATATGCAGCGTGTTGTCGCCTCTTGCATTACGCTTTCAAGGGTGGGTGTGTGTGTGTGTGTGTGTGCCAAGTGCGGGTGTGCATAAATGTTCAGAAAAGGCATGAAAATCACAAGTGACATGACTTTAGCATGGGGGAACAAGTTACATGTAACGCCAGAAGAGAACAAACATGAGTCAGGACTAAGAAAGATATATTTATTAATATAAAATGCATTTCAAATAGACATTTTAATATGTGAGGATGCATTTCTATTTATTAATTTACCTTTATATCGGCCCTTTCCCAAGCTATTCTTCTCAAAACTGTCATGTCTCCTTTAAAATGCAGTGACTAATTGTATTCTTCTGCTGTAAATCATCTATCTTCCATTATTTTGCAGTTGAGTTAGTAATTCCCACCTGTCACTCTCTCCATGCTCTTTTGTCTCGGCTTAAAATGATTATGATGTTCAGATAAAGGAAAATGTCAGACTGCACAATGTTTGAAATGTGAGGCCAAAGTCTGAGGAGCACTCATGTAGAAAAACCCAGAGCTGGAGACAGACAGACATTTTCATTTCATTTAATCGTATATTTGAACAGGGACAATGCACATTGATGAACACTTTAAAGGTCCCATGTCATGACCATTTCTCCTGATCATATTTCCATTGTTGAGGTCTACTAGAATATATTTACATTGTTCAATTTTCCAAACTCACATTGGTTTCTCACAGCATCTCAGTATAGTATGTGTATTCACTCTCTGTCCTAAACGGCTTGTTGGAGCTCCTGTCCCCCCCCCCTCCCTGTGAGCCCAGTGTGCTCTGATTGGTCGGGACGTTGTGAGGCTCGTTGCTGCGAGGAGCGGACAGGTTTCCGGGTCGACGATACAGCGAGAACAAGCGAAACTCATTCTGAGCACACACACACTCACAGCCGAAGTAAAAACAATAAGTGTGGCTTGATATTGAGAAAGAGGTTTCTAACGCTGTGAGAATGGGTCTGCGGAGAGCATTCCTCCGCCATCCCAACTCGTCTATTACCAGCGTTCAGGGAGCTCTATGCAAGTCAATGGGGACTCCCTGTTAGTTAGCCAAGGGGTCCTGGTGTGTGAGGGGCTCCGCGGATTGGTCCATTTGGGCCAATCCGGTCATTTGTTGCTGATGTGGGTGTTCACACGTCACAGAACCCAGGAAGCAAACAATGGGAAAAGAGAAATGTCCAACGAGGCGTTCTGGGGCAGCACAGACAGGTCTTCTCTGTGTTAGAGTTTTACTCGCTACAGGGTGCACTTTGAGGGTTTGTGACTCTGCAGACCCTTTACATGCAGAGAAACCTACATAACACAAGGGGACGGGTGATAACCGGAAAAGCATGACATGGGACCTTTAAATTATTAAAATGTGCTTAATTGAGAAAAAAATCACTGTTAATGCGAAAGCTAATTGTTTACTTTGATTAGTACAACTTTACCTCTCCCTTTCCCCTCCCTCTCTCGTGAGACCAGCCTTTCACTCCATGGTGATGTGTGTGTTATTACTCAGCTGCTTTAGTCACACCCACCTGCTCCCCCCCCCCCTTCCCTTTTTAGTACTTATAACCAGCAGACAGCCTTCCAACAAAAAGCAGAAAAAGTCACTCCGAGAGGCTGTTTCTTATCTAGCGGAGTCACAGGAAGTAGGGGACACAGAGAGTACACTGTGGGTCCTTTTCCTTTTTTTCAGAGGACAGTCGAATAATACACTACTCAGTTTACTCCCATCAACAGCCTCCATCACCAGAGTGAACGTCCTACGAGTTCTCCTGTGAAAGGTAAGAGAAACTTAACTCAATTTAAAATGATCTGGTCAATTCTCTGTGTTGTTTTTCTCCAATTGCCGTACCAAACGTAGATAGAAATCCATCCAACAAAGCTCCTTTGTCTCCTGAGACCTGCCTGCAATTATTCTGCTCAATGGCGTCCTTTGAGATTTGCCTGTCTGTTTTTTTGTTGTGTTTTATATAGTGAGTCAGAGACGAGAGGTTTTGTTGATCTAAGACTGGCAAATACATCTCAAGCACTCGTTTCATATGTCACCTGCAAACAAGAGCCTCCACTCCTGTGTTACCAGGTGTTGCAAGCTCACACTTCATCCTTTTTTTCCAGAGATGTGCATGTGACTCGAGCTTGTTAATGCATCACCAGTGTCAGCGTGCAATGGCTGACCACGAGGAAGTGAAGCTCAAAAGGTGATAGAGGAAGTTTTAGGGAGTCAAGGCAACCATTCGTTACATTTTGAAAGCATCCTAACCTTCGAATGTATGATTAACTTGATGACAACCAGCTTACTGTAACTTAAAAACCTGACAAGCCACTTCCTTTTGCATCGCCTGGTTGTTTATTTACGAAAAGGGTTCAGAATAATTGTAAAGAGTGAAGTACATATCATGTTATAAGTGAAAAGAGGCCTTTAGGGATATCCCAATTCCTAGAAAAGCAGCCTGTTGCTATCAACAATAGGGTTCTGCTCTGTCATTGTCATCGGGGATTACAATTTCTCTGTATTGTCCCCCCAAACAAAGGGCACTGTTTCACACCAACACACACACCGATTTTTTAAATGTCTCGAGAACAGTAGGGCTTGTAAAAGGGTGTTGTAGAAGGAGATAGGATGTGTGTGTTTATGGGGTCAGATATATGTCTGAGCCCTCAAACACGCTTGTAAAACACACCAAAGAGAATTTGTTTTGTGTGTGTGTCAACAGATGAAGAGCCGTTTTGTACCGCAAATGGCCATTGGTTATAGCGCCATAAAGTCTGATGGGTGCAATGGATCACTAAGTTTTCTATGCAAATACACACACTGCAGTCTGTGTTTATTTAACAAGAAATAGCATTTGTGTGCATTTTACATCCTATAGGCAGAGGTGGAATTAGCTTAGTGCATTTACTCAAATACTGTACTTTAGTATAATTCTGAAGTACTTTATACTTCTACTCCACTTCAGAAGGGAAATAATGCAATTCATTTATTTTACAGCTGTAGCTACTTTTAATACAATGCATCTCTAAAAATTCAACTAGTAGACTTTTCTCTGAGTCACAAATGAGTCAAATTACTTAAATATTTTACAAAACGTCTATCAGAACGGTATTTGTCTACAACAGTAAATACTTGATGCAACATTATTGTCTATAAATGTCACATATACAATTTATTTTGAAATCGGGACTTTTACTTGAAGTGGAGTATTTTAAGACCATAGTATTTATAGTTTTCTTAAAGGTAGGGTAGGTAAGAATGGAGAAACCAGCTCGAGTGCGCTAGAATTTGAAAGTAGGCAGCCGGAAGAAATCTGCCCCTTCCTTCAGACTTCCTCACAGAGCCCCTCCTCCAACACACACGAACGCGCACATGACCAATGAGGGCACGAGATAAGTTTGTGCCCCGATGGAAGGCTGACAGGCAGGTAGGCCATCCAGTTACTTTAGCCGGGCCGGGTCAGATGATTGGTCGTGCTTTTTACAGCGCCACGGCTTCCACAGATGAAATGTTTTAAGTATTTATTGTCAAAGAATTTAATGTATTCATTGCTATCGGGATGTTAAGAGCATTCCATGGAATATAACAAAGTGTTTCTGAAGTGAATTACCTACCCCACCTTAGATGCACAAGTGTTTTTTTTTTACCCGGTGAGGTGGTTTTCTTAGAGTATCTTTGTAATTAAAAAATGTTATCATTTCATATTCCAGCTATTCCTCAAAAAACATGTTTTGGATATTATGCCATTCACATTTTAAATTTACATTTGATACATTTTAAGAAATTGTAGTTTTTGTATTACTACCCCAAGCTTCCTTAAGTGTGTCAAAAATGTCCCGCATGCATTTTCAAAATGTAAAAACAATTTCTAAAATTATAAATAGTGAAAAATTAAATCTAAAATATTTCTAGTGTGAACCAAAATATAATACTAAATATTAAGTGATTTTTCTCAACCAAAATGACAAATTGCATAAAAAACACATATTATTCTAATACGGGTCCTTTTTGTCACTCGGGCATCTAAGGGTTAAGTAAAGGGTCTGAGCACTTCCTCCAACACCGTCTACATGTATATGATTTTGTAGTTTTATACCAAAATGGTCTAAATTTGGACAATAAAGTAGGAAAAGCGAATCATTTCCATATACAGTATGTTGTAGTTTGCATATCACTGGCTTAATGAAAGGTCTTTGTATTTACTTCCTCAATCGTAACTTCTCTACACCCATTAACTCTAAACTAAACAAAGTCCTCACCCAAATTCCCTGTGAGGTTATATATGTACTTGAAATGTCCTTAAGAGAGGACGTGAAAGGTGTTTGAGTGTTTGACAAAGATAAGTTATTTAGCTTACAAAGGGCAACAAGGTGACACGTTGGGAAAGTGGCA
Organism: Harpagifer antarcticus; assembly: GCA_902827135.1. Classification (NCBI taxonomy): domain Eukaryota; kingdom Metazoa; phylum Chordata; class Actinopteri; order Perciformes; family Harpagiferidae; genus Harpagifer; species Harpagifer antarcticus. The sequence goes on along the minus strand of CADEHL010001053.1, from coordinate 104,730 downwards.
GGTGTTTTCCCACTCCCCTGCTCTCTCCAGGAAACCACACTATATCTAAAATGGTATTATAATGACTGAATAATAAAAAACTTTAAATTGTTGCTTACAAATCTTCCAGGAGACTTGCTGTTTGACTGTTTTGAGGAAAAATGCATTGATTTTCTTATTTTTTCTCCTTATAGGTAGAAAAATCAGCCGCTAAAATGGGATGCTTTGGATTCCTCAAAGCCATGATGGTGATTTTCAATGGCATTATCTTCGTAAGTTTTTTAAATACTTCAAAAATATGATTTCCTTATCCAAAGTAAACACTGGCGCCATTTCATTTCACTTGCAGGTTGTTGGTTGCAGTGCAAAAGATATAGGAAAATATGCAAATAGAGAGAACATTGTGTATTTGTGATACAAAAATAAATCAATGGGGCATTTCACCACCTGATTTGGTTTGTAGTATGAACATGATTTGAAACGTCCTCGGTTTGGTGCACCTGTCCAAATGTCCATTTTAAACAATTCAGTATACAGTAGAGTGGTGCAGGAAGAAATCCTAAAACAGGAAATTAGTTATTTCCCTTATCTCGAGGGTTAATAACTTAATGTGTTTTTGAAAGTATCTTTTGGTTAGATGCCTGAAATAAGGTCTGTGGTTAACATATAAAATATGTCAGTAAATACCCCACTGGTGAATATCTGAAGCTTTTATCCATCCATCCATTTTCTTCCGCTTATCCGTGGTCGGGTCGCGGGGGTAGCAGTTCCAGCAGAGAGCCCCAAACTTCCTTTCCCCTCATCAACCAGCTCTGACTGGGGGATCCCAAGGCGCTCCCAGGCCAGCGAAGAGATATAATCCCTCCACCTGGTCCTAGGTCTACCCCTTGGTCTCTTCCCAGCTGGACGTGCCTGGAACACCTCCCTAGGGAGGCGCCCAGGTGGCATCCTAACTAGGTGCCCGAACCACCTCAACTGGCTCCTTTCGACACGAAGGAGGAGCAGCTCAACTCCGAGTCCCTCCCGGATGACTGAACTTCTCACCTTATCCCTAAGGGAGACACCAGCCACCCTGCGGAGAAAACCCATCTCGGCCGCTTGTATCCGCGATCTCGTTCTTTCGGTCATGACCCATCCTTCATGACCATAGGTGAAGCCTTTATGTGTCATAAAAATTGAGGTTGCTAACAAGTGGCTAATTACTGAACGTCAACACACCAAACATTAGCCACCTTTAGCTTAGCGGTTGTCATATGTGAGCGTAATGTACCTTCTTTACAGCCTAATGCAGGGGTCTGTAGGGTCTGCAGCCTTTTTGAGAGCCATTTTGCCCCACTTTTCCACCATTGTTTTTTGTCTGGAGCCGCAAAACATATTTGATAGCTTATAAAGTTGTATATACTGTTATATCATAGACACAAACTATAGTTTGTTGCCATTTATTATTTATTACATTATAGAAAACTGTTTGCCTCAATTGACCATTTACCTTAATAAGAAACAAAGAACTCTTATAAGGAGAATTAAAAAAATACACAGGCCTACTTTAAAATAAATCAACACAGCACATTCCTCTGCACATTTGAAGAAAATGAATATAATTAAAATGGGCCCACTTATAAATAAATAAAACCTATAGCTGCACCCTAAAAAGAGTTAACTGATTGAATTATGACTGAAGGTCTGTCTTCCTCTTCCGTGTTGTTCCTCGATACGTAAAGGCTGCAGCTCCTTTGACAACTTCTCTCCACATATCAAACATACCATGGTTTGCTGTGAAAGCAGATAACTAACCGCGCAGAATGAAACCCTCTGTGTTCCTCCGGTACTTTTCTTTTCTTTGATGTATCCATAGTTCGCTCATCGAGCCGGGGGTCAGGTTATTCGCCTGCAAGAAAAGGCGCTGGCGGGGGACCGTGACGCATATTTTAGTTGACCTAATTAAAACCGTTTAGTTTTTTATTTATGTCACAGTATCACCTCAAAATACAAGATACGAAACATTTTCAACCGTGCAACAAAATATTTTAATTTTATTTCCTTATTTTTGTCTAAGCTCAAGGGAGCCAGAGCGGAGGGCTTAAAGAGCCGAGCCGCGGGTTGCCGACCCCTGGCCTAATGTTAGCTTTTTACTTGGAGATTGCACTTTTGCTTTAAAATCATAAAGTGGTGATGTGGAGATTATCCTGCTGAACCAAACGTGTAAGTATCATAAACATGTGTTTGCCACAGATCTTATGTTCTGCAATATTCCAAAATGGAAAAATCCCATTGCTTCTTGTCAAGGGATCCGTTGCAATGCTAACATCTGAGTCTTCCTACAAAAATACATCTTCCTTCACTGCTCTTTTCACTTGCATTACATTCTTGGACTTGAGAGAGACTCATAAAAAGAAAAATGGTAGCAGAGACTTGGCCTCGTCGCTTATACGGGTCAAACTCCAGGATGTGCTTTGTTAATGTCAACATCTGAGCAGTTCTTCAAATCTCTTTTACAGAACATTTGAAATAGTTTGAATCCTCATTTAATCCCCATGTCTCTGCTCCTGTCTCTTCCTATCCCTTACAAACTCCCTTAGTTGGCGGGTGCTGCCATCCTGGGCGTTGGGATCTGGGTGAAGGTGGACAGCGGCTCCATCCTCAGCTTTCTGGGGCAGATAGAAAATGCACCTGTAGAGCTCAGTCAGTTGCTGAATGTGGGCTACCTGCTGATAGCAATAGGAGCTCTGCTGCTCGTCATCGGCTTCCTGGGCTGCTGTGGAGCCGTCAAAGAGAGCAAGTGCATGCTTCTGCTGGTAGGTTGATATGCTGTTTAAAGATGTTTAGAGAAATATATTGACATTTTGGGAATAAACACCTTTTTTGCTGAGCTTGATTGAAACCTCTTTCATATATGAGATAGTATAAATAGAGCTAGTGTTAGCATTCAGTGAGCTATAAAGACACTTCAGAATTTGTTCAGATTAAACTAATTATAGGTTTTGTGTTAGTTAAGGAAATTCAAAGGTGCTGGTAGGCTGAATGTTTTCCTTTTCAGACAGAACAAGGCTAGCTGTTTTCCTCTTTTTCAAGTCGCTATGCTAAGCTAACTAGCTGCCGTTAGCATGTTCTCACTTCTGATAAGAAAGCGAATAAACATACTTTAAAATTCCTCGTAATAAGCATAATTCCTTTGTTACCATCGAAATGTGGGAGAAAGGAGAACACACTTAAAGTATAGATTAATGATGAATGTATACAATATTTCCCCACTTATCCAAACAAAATATGTAATATTCTGTTATTTTTCCTAGTTTTTCGTCATAGTCTTGGTGGTCTTCATAGCGGAGGTTGCGGGAGCGGTGGTGATCTTGGTATTCAGACCCTTGGTAAGTTAACGGAGGAACCTTTTCACTCATCAAACAACAAGATTGTCATAAAAAGTACTTCCTTCTGGTCCTTGCATGCAACACTATCTGTATGTCCAACAACCCAGTCTCACGGCATTTCGTGTTATAGTCACGTAATTAATGTAATCTATTGATTCGTGTCACACAGAACGATTTTAAAAGCAATGTATTTCTATTGGTAGTGTGTTTCGTGCCTGCACCACGTGTTTTTGTCCGGTCGGATCTTGGAATACCGGAAGCTGTGTGGTTCATAAAAACATTTTCTTACTCAATATCTTACCCTAAGCCTAACCCTTTTATTTTAAATTGTATAATGTCGGATTTTTTTTGCCGTCCTCGAGGAAAAGAGATGGCTCGAAGCCTCAGAATACTGAAATCTGTATTTTGTCATATTTCTTTCCTTCTAATTTGTTATTATTTGGTGCAGGCACGAAACATACTACCAATAGAAATAAATTGCTTCTAAAATCGTTCTGCGTCAGAATACTGAAATCTGTATTTCTTTAAAATCTGTTTTTCCTTCTAATTTGTTATTATTTACATTGCTTTTAAAATCATTCTGTGTGACCCGAAAAAAATGGCGAAATGTACAAAAGGATTATCATCAAAATGTACTTCAAGTACAAAAGGTCGGAGTACGTATTCCGCAAAATAAACCATTTCTGAATAATACAAAGTACTAGCATGAATATTATGAGCTTAAAGCATCAAATGTAAAAGTACTCTCTCTTTTCAGAGTCATATATTATAAGATAATATTGTTTACATTTGTTTTGAATAACTAATAAATTCAGAACATGTCATATAATTGTAATGTTGTAGTTTGTCAATGTGAAGACACTTGATAAGCATTAAAGTACCGTATCATGTGTTTTTATATGAAAAGTAACTAACTGTGTATATTACCTGTAGTGGAGTAAAAAGTACTTAATTTGCCTCTGAAATGTAGTGGAGTAGAAGTATGAAGCACCAAAAGTACAGGTCTGTTAATACTTAAGTACAGTACTTGAGTAAATGTTACTTTACCCCACTCAATTTTAGGCGGACGAGTTGTTCACCAAGTTTGGCGAAGCTGCAGTTAAGAACATCCGTAAAGACTTCGGGAAAGATGCTGACGTCACAGGACTGTGGAACTCTACCATGAACACGGTATGAGTAATTCTGCTGAACGAACTGTCTCCGATGCTTTATGTAACGTATACTCTCTTTGTGCTCACATCAGTTGCAATGCTGTGGATTCTACAACTCCTCAGACTTCGTGAACTCTCCGTATTATGACAAGTATGGCCAGCTATTCCCACCGCAGTGTTGTCCAGGCCTTGTTGGTCCGTGTAACCAAACGGTAGCAGACAGTGACACGGTATGTGCTCTCTCTAACTTTTCTCAGTAGTGTACCCCCTTTGAAACATTTTCTCAGCCAAGTACCCCCTGACCGACCCCCAAATTTTTGATAGAAAAAGCCTATTTAAATAATTACAATATAGTGATGTTCCATCAGTGTGTGATTGATTAACTCCGTCATGCATGAATTACAACAGACTAAGGTTCATCGAACATAATGACATTTTTTAAAACAGATTTTTCCAAGGAGTTTTTCAATTGAAGTAATATATGTTTAACAAACCAATGAACAAAATGATATATTATGCAAAAAACTATAAAATACAATACACACATTTGACATTTATATGAGAACCCCCTTGATGGTTCTGGGAATATTTTATATAAAGTTCTGTTTTCTATTTAATTTATTATACTAAGATTACTATTTTTGTAATCATGCATGGTATTTTTTTAATTAACCTTTTTTTCTTTTTATCACACGTACCACCTGCAGTACCCCAACGTACCCCTAGGGGTCCATGTACCCCCACTTGAGAATCACTGCTTTAGAAGAACAGGGGTGTCCAAACTATACGGCCCGTGGCCCATTTTGAAACGGCCCTCAGCTAATTCCAAAAGTATAATGAAATATGGGCCACAAGTGAAACTTGTGCTTGTGATATGTCAGCTGATTGCTGATCTTGTACTTCACAAATGTATATGTAAAAATATATTAGGCAAGGCAAGTTTATTTATATAGCCCCTTTCAACACAAGGCAATTCAAAGTGCTTTACAAAAATGAAAGACATTAATAAAATGGCATTTTAAAACTGTTTATTTTTTCAAGATAATAAAGTAAACAGTTATTAGACAGGATTCATGTGTTAAAAAGCCCACTTTTCAAATACATTTAGCAAATTAAAGTTGGAAACATTTTCAAACAAATCATAGTTTTAAAAAGAAAAAAACCCAATAACTAAATTACATAACAAGCTTGAAATCTATCCTTCATATTTCCTCTTTTTCTAAGCAATCTGAAGCTTCTGTTTTAAGGAATGAGCTGCTAACGTAATACATGAAACCCTATGGAGAGCTGGGGTGTAGGCTGTAAAGCACTTTCAAGTATCAAACATAATTTGATTGACTTTTCTAACTTATAACTGAACTTATGAGGCGATATACCTCTAGTGAGTGGCCCACGCCTTCGTATATTTGTCTGTATGTGGCCCTCAGTTTGGACACGAAAACATCTATGTGCATGATCCAAAACCGTTTTGTAATTTATAACGTTTTATCCCACCCTTTTTTAACCTACACTTTTAATTTTCCTCAGACGATCACGGGCTGCTTTCCAAAGATCAAGCAGCTGATTGACGAGAACACATCGGTTATTGTCGGAGTCACCCTGGGAATCGCAGCTCTGGAGGTATGACCGTTGTTGCTTTAAGTTAGACTGAGATGCACAAGAGAGCCACACATTAGTCATATTCTTGTTAATTATACTTACTTGCATGTCCAGTATCTATGATGGCGTATGAGGGCCATTGCAGGTAAAAACTTCAAAAGAGGAAAGCCTTTTCTTTGAGATGAAAGCGGCTCATTTACATAAGAAAACAACTTGAATATTGTCTGTGATTATATCAAAGTCATATTTTTGCAAGAAATGTTTCAGAAATTCTTTGTCAAATTTTACAAGGAAACAAATATTGGGACAATTGAGTCTTTTTGTTGTTAATAAATCAAATCGCGAAAGGAACGCTACACACGTTTGTAGGGAGATGCGACAGAATGGAAATGTGCAGATCTTTCCATTGTGTTGTAGTTCCTGATGAAACTTAAAATATCACCTAAACCAAATTAGCATTTTCTTTTGAAAAAATAAGAATTCCAGCCGAGATGCTGATGGTCATTCTGAGAGTGTGTTTCCCCACTGATTGCAAAGTTTAATTTGATTACATCCACTGCCGGCATATATACATCAAGGTGATGTACTTTGCAAAGTGAGACAATGACGTTCTTTGAAAAACATTTGTTTTCCAATAATTCTTGTTCAGAGTTTAAAAAAAAACAATTCTTGACAATGTAGCCCCTCTCCTGCTCCAATATTATAATATTTCAAACTTACAATGACCTTAATACGCCGTCTAATGATCAGATATTACAAACACATTTCTTATAGCTTAGCTTATAGCTTGAAAAACAACCTATACGACATAATTTATTCCACATTTCCTTTCTTTTAACTTGTATGTGCGTGTTTAACTAATATATGTGTTCTCCGCAGATATGTGCCATGGCTGTCGCTATGATCCTTTACTGCAGAATAAAATCCAGGGGGGACTAACTGCAAATGGAAAAGGATCGGTCTAATCACTGGAGCATTTCTACTTCCTTTATCCCCTCGAGGAATGAAGAGCTATGCTTTTATGTTGCTAAAAATGTCTCGTTATTAAAGATATCAGATATTGTGAAATCAGAACGACTGAATGACATAACAAATCTATTTTTACTACATTTAAATCTATCTAATAGATGCCGCACCTGAATGATCTATTTCCTAAGAACACTCAACTTTGTAAAAAAATCAAAAGCTTCACATGCTGCCTACTTTATCAAACATATTTTAAATATCATCAGTCACTACTGTACCTGTGTCACATGGCCAGGTGATGAGGAATCACATGATACTGTAATAATGAAACAACGGCTGGCATGTAGGACACAGGAAACACTCTTGTAATGTTGTTGCCATGATGTAGCTTGTAAAATAGCAACAGGAGTTATGCATTATTTCTATGTATGTTGTGTGGTGATCAATTTTAAAATAAAGTACAAGGTATTTCTACGTCACGGTGAGTTTTGAGGTAGTTCTGTTCTTGTGTAATTACATGTTCTGTCCACAACGTGTCAGACTCTGTCTATAATGGACTGCATTGTGCAAACAGTATACTGCTGCAAGGAAGAAAAGTGTACCAGATGTCTGTAGGGTTCATTTATTTTCTTTTTGCACTTGAAAGTTTAAAGTTTTAAAGTGCAAACCTGCAATATATTCCACAATACAACTAGCTTTACACAGTATTTCCTATTTCTGGAGCACAGTTTCAGCAGTAGACAGCACCATTTTCTACTGAATAAGCTTTTATAAAGGGTTTGTAACTAATGGTTAATGCGTCATTAATAAATAAATTATTGATCCATTATTAAATATCTAAAATCTGCAGACATAAGTGGGACATCAGTTGCATGTTAACTATGAAATTAGTTTTCCGTTTGTAGTTTCCTGCCGCTAAGCATGCTGGGAACTGTAGTTGTAGTGTGTGACATCACATGTGACATTAATGGAATGACAGTTGAGAGTAGGATCGATGACCTCATCACTAGTGTTAATTTCGTTGACTAAAACTATGACGAAATATGTTCGTCAACGACCTTTTTTTCCATGACGAAAACGAGACGATGACGAGACGGCACCGACGGCAGTAAACAATAACTGCAACAAAATCATCATACAATATCGTTGACGAAAAGTGACGAGACGAAAATGTAGTTTACTAAATAAAAACTATACCAAAATCTCTCTTTACTTTCGTTGACGAAATATTATCAAAGATAACGTTACATCTCTGATAGTCAGTTTTTCTCCCAGCAGTTCCACTTCCGGTGCTGCGGCAGGGCAGCAGCTGTGTGTTTGATTGATTGATTGAAAAGTTTATTAACAGCTTGTATATTGGGTACAGTACAGTACAGCTCAAAACATACAATTGTTAAGGGGATGCAGACCAGAGAAAGACTTTCGTCTTGTTTACATCAGGGTCCCCCACCTTTAACTAACATAGGCAATTATTATCCGCAAAACTTGGGCTACCAAAGTTAAAATCCTGCGATGCTAGAGCATACAGATGTATAGGATGTAAATACTATGGAAGTGCTTTGATTTTATACATAGGTCACACATAGGTCACCAGGCCCTAGATGTCTATGCTTTTATAATACATTGAATCATTGTGTGTATGTGTGTTGGTTCAATGGGCAAATGAAGGCTCTGAGTGTCTGTTTTCGTTTATTTGTATTTACTATAGAAATATTATAGAAGCTGAGGTCCATTTCCAACATTTTGCAGACCTTATTGTTGCTTCATTATTGCTGCATGAGTTATTTGGGGGACATGCATAGCTTGGACCTCATTCTGGTTGACACCCAATGCTAAGACTTAGACAAAGATTTGACTGTCAGCAGGTTATTGTTGTCTTTACTTGGCAAATACAAGAAGTCCTCCACGGTGAGATGATCCAACATCAACACCTATGGCGGTTGCATCATCACTGAGAGTGCTTTACTTGTCCAAAAACAACAGGGAGGAGTTGAACAATCTTTATATAGAAACCAAGTTTCAACAAACAAGTACCTTCAACTATTAATAGAGCACTAAGAATGGACCAATGAACGGCCCCATACACAAACTCTGATTGAACTTGAAATGGGTTTGTTACCGTAAAATAGGCTATGCTTCCTTGTTCCTAGAAGAAATGTAAAACAGGTTTTAGGCAACATTCAAAATAAAGGTGCGACAAGACTCTACCTGTAACGTCGGCAAACAAGATTAAAGTGTTTGCCGATGTTCCAGGTAGAGTTACATCTTAGGGAAGCATTATGAATAACAAAATACTTTACTGACAACTATTCATGTTAAATGTCTCTGCTTTCTCAGTCTTTTGGCTACTCCTGGTAAAAGCAGCTTATATATGGATATACATAGGCTATACCTATATGTATGTAAACAACAACAATGCAGTTCTAAAAATCTGAAACAAAATGTATTAAAAATGTCAGCTTCATGTAGTAAAATAAAGAGTTCATTATTAGATCTGTAAATAGACATTATGAAATGTAATAATCACATTAATACTTTTTTATAAATGAACCAAAAGTTAAAGAAATTATTAACATTTTATTTTATAATTCAATTTCAATAATAACTGGATTTATTTAAAAAAACATTTTATTAAATGTTTTGCAAAATGCTATATTTCCAAGTTCTTTCATTTTATAACTTTTTAAGACTGTGTTTTAAACAGACGTCACCTTTTCAACTTTTCCCAAAGCAAGCTCAACAAATCCTACAAGATTTAGCCTGTTACTGTATGCATGTAGCATTAGTAGCTATTAGCTATATGGCTTGGTAGATAGGCCTACGTTGTTTAGTTTCTAAAGACTTTAGTTATTTAGTTTAAGTTTAATTACTTCGTTTTGTGTCTGGTTTTATTTATAGAAGCAGCCTTTTCAGCTAGTTCATTCAGATTAATGTTAGCATGTTGTTTCTCCAGCTAACAGAAGCTACTGTAGCTGTGAGCTTATCACTTAGCAACAAAGAGAATAGTCTGTTAGCATCGTTTGCTATCGCCTGTTAGCTTAAGCAACAACAGATATTAGTTTCTATGTTTTTGTACTGTGTTTATGCAGTAGCATAGGCAGGTAGATATTTGATTCAGGATTACTTTGACATTACAGATGCTTAACTGTACTGTAGCTAACATTAGCTTACTGGCTAGTTGTGACAGCAGTTGTTGAGCTTGCTCGTTCAAGATGTAGGGAAAGTGATTGTAAGTGGCACAACTGTCACAAAATTATGAACATATAAAATACAAATACAGTATTTACAGTATTCAAATACATCAAATACTGTTATTGGTAAAAGGCCAAATTACAAAAAAACGGACTTTTGAGAACTAACATATTTTACTCCTACCATACTTCTGTTTTTATATAAATAAGAAGGATGAAATAACAGTTTATGATAATGAGTTAAGTTTAATTAAGTCTTAAATTATTTCACAAGTTGTAGTTTCATGTATTTTCCTTATGTATTGTTGTGATTGTGGGTTTATCTCTATATGTATTTTATTTCACATTGGAGCTATATGAAATTATTCCCAAAACTTAAATTTCATTTCAACTGAGGAAATTCAAAATAAGGTGTTTCAGAACCATGACAACAAAAAGTATATTGATGCATCTAACATGACTCTTAATAATAAAACAATAACAGACATCCTTGACATACAGTATATTATAAGTGCTTTATTGTTTTTTGGATCATTTCAGCACGTGTGCAAAACATTTTTCATAAGTAAACAGTAAATCACATATTTCACATTCTCTTGTATATACAGTACATATATTATAATGACACTCAGAGAGACTATACAGTACGTTTTGCATGTATCACACTACACTAATGAATGCAACAAAAACCCGAAATCTTGCCAGGTATATTTGTCTAATATCTAGTCAGAATATAGATAGATAAGACTTTATTTATCCCGAAGGAAATTGTTGTGCCAGAGTTACAAAATACAATAAACACAGCAGCATAATAGTAAAACTGTACACTAACAGTGCAGTAAAAAGAGCAATTAAATATCTACAGGACACATAGACGGTCACATCATTAATGTAAATATTTCCAGTAATTAATGTGAATTACCAGAATATGTCTTTACACCTGATATAAGACATAATAACTTCAGAAGTAACACTGCAGTGAGAAGTCGGGTCTTGTTTTTAGACAATGCATCCTCTTGTTAAGTCAAAACAATCTTATTTTGAGTTGTATCTCAGATGAAACGCATATCTATATCAACTGACATCAGAAAACAGACTTTTTAGCATTTGCGGCTCATATTCTAACACAACATGTCCTGATTCTGGTCAAATATAATTCAAAATGAGTTCTCCCAACTAATTACAAGATCTGATTTATCTAAATATCCCTTCTTATTTCAAGAAATCTTACACCAAGCAAATGTTCACTTGTTCTATTGGCAGATTTTTTTACTTATTTCAAGTGAAAACGGCTTGTTTTCATTATTGTTTAACTTGTTTTTGGAGCAGCATTTTTTCCAGTGTGCATCCAATGACATAGTTCAATTCTCTTTGTAACAATGTTCTCAATTGACTTCAAATCCGTTTTCCATGGCATTCAACGCAGATGCATCGGTCGTGGTGCAACATAGGTGTCATTACCTCCCCAGTTTCCATTCTGGTAGTCTAGCCAGCTGCTGGAAACCTGATTCTGCATTGCCTTTCCTCCTTCCTCTTCATCACTGCATGCTCCCTCATCATCCTCCTCTGTACTTCTATTTCTAGTAATGTGTCCTCTCAGTCCAGACGTCTCCTCCTTCTTCTTGTGGCAGAGACAGCAGACCCTCAACCTCTTTGTGGGGTGAATGTGATCCATTACTGCTCGCTCATTGGAGCATGCATTGCAGACCAAAAAGCCACATTTTCGGCAGTGATGTCGGCGTTTGATGAGACTGAAAATGTTGAAGCAGCGCATGCATTTGTCGGCGGCCTTGTCTAGGATCCAGGTTACAGCAAACGTGGATTCGGGTCGGCTGGCACGCCGCTGCAGAAGGTTTAACTGGCTGTTTCCAATGTTCTCCATCCAGGCCTGCTTCTCTTCGAGCGAATCGGCGGACACATAAAACGACTTGCATGGTGTACGGACAAGCCATTTGTAAGTCAATCCCTCCTTGTCTTCCATGTCCTCTAGCATGATGTCCTCTGAAATGACAGGGAAGATATTGTTAACAGTGCAAAAAAACACATGGATACTATGGTGTGGTCAACACGTGTACAGAAAGACTTGAGGTGGATTTTTGTCATTTTAGTTGAGTTGATTGCTGTCAAATAAATATATGTTCTGATCTTACCCATGCAGTATTCAGCTGTACTGATCATTTCATTTGAAAGGCTTTGGGATAACAACTTTTGAAACTTCTTCAGGTGCATCAATACAACAGGGTTGTTTTAACCACACTTGTTTAACCTGATCGTAAATGAAGACATGGGGCTGTTCCAGTATTTTCTTTGGAAACATTTAGAAGTACATTGACCAAACTCAAATGTAATTGGTATGTCCAAAATTGGCGAAGTGCACTTTGCTCAGTTGAGTAGTTAAGTTAGCATGCTGATATGTTGTCATTGTTTTGTGCAGCATACTTTAAATTCCATGCACCTCCATTGAATTGCTGTTGCAGATATCTTATGCACGTGAATACAAAGTCACAAGATCCCAAACTAAAACAAATACTTGATCACTAAAGCTTCTACAGAGGTATAGATACCATCAGATCATTGTTATGCAGGTATAGACTTGTTGCACTACTTTGTATTTTATTATATATGTTGCATTGTTGGAGGAGCTCAGGTCAGAAGAATTTCATTGCCATTTCTACACTGTAGCTTTGTGCGTATGACAATAAAACATTTGAATTGAGTCTGTCAGACTAGATCTAGTGTTCTGCTTACCTAGAGGGATGACTTTCTGTTTCTTGTGCCAGCGGCCGTTCAGGATGATGCTGCCGTACACCAGCATGTCGTTGAACAGAAAGAAAACTTTAGGCTCAGGTTTCCTCCGTCCCTGTTTCATGAGACGACCCTGACCCACCAGAACTCTCCCTGGCTGGCATAGATGCCTCCCTGCCGCGCCGAATGAACTCTCAACGGCTTGGATACGCTTACGGTTCTCCTTCTCAAACGTTACCAGATCCACCATGGTGAAATCATATGTGTAGCACTGAAATCACAGAAGAGCCATCTGTCCCTTGTCTTTATACAGGCAGGTGTCGCAATGGGAGTTTCCAAGGTTTGTTTGTGGTCAAAGACGTCACGCAAGAAACAAACAAAAAAAGAGGGCGGAGTGTGAGGCAGAAAGATTAACCTCCTTTAAAGATGTTTTTTAAGTTACTTTAATGCTTGATTGATTGATTGAAAATGTTATTAACAGTTTGTATATTGGGTACGGTACAGTACAGCTCAAAACATACAATTGTTAAGGGGATGCAGACCAGAGAAAGACTTTCGTCTTGTTTACATCAGGGTCTCCCATTTCCAATTCATCATATCATTTAAGACATATAAGACATACAGATGGCTTATTTACAATTTACATACAGGTGGTTTTTTACATACAGATTGTACGTTATACATTTTAACCTGTCACCTGATTGTGTGTTGAATTTGCACTATCCTCCTTTTAATGCACAATTTAATCGTTGTACCTTTAATCCAAATATATTATGAATACTAATATAAGTATGAATATAAGACACCATGTGTAATTAAATAATAATGACTACACAAGACTTTGTTATTCAACCTCTGAGGCAGATTGGACTTGTAAGACTGGTTCAGTCGATCAATCAGCAGCTAGAGTGAAGAATAAACACACTTTACTGGTAACTCACTTACTGTACTTGGTAGTCTCTTATGAGCCAAAACTACGCACATCATCGCATGAGACACTTCTCACAGACACTTCCTAATGAAGCAACGTCAATACTATATTTTCGGTAAACAAAGGCTTGGCAAAATAAAAGGGGATCTCCAAAGCATTGAGATAATAGGTTTGGAAATGAACAATGAGGAAATACATAATTCTTCTTCCAATTTAAATGAATTAATTTGCATTTACGTATTTTTGTAATGACATGTGATATTTTAAAAGCTGAAGTACATCCCAATGCAAACAATGGCTAAATATACTTAAGTAATGGAGGTTGTGCGTGCGACCAAAGCAATATAGAAATAGAAGAAGCTCATGTGTTTTTTTTCACTATTTAATACCAATATATCGGTGTTGAAAATAATCTACTGTAGGCTACATGTATTGTGTCAGTGAAGCACCCTGTAGTGATTTGCTACAGCTATCGCTAACGTTGATAGCCAGTCATTACTTGAGGCAACAGCTGCTGTGTGCAATTTGAGAAAACTCGAAATTCACACACTGAGCAAGTGTTAACAACCTGCAGTGTAGGCTACTCCGCGAAGGGTCCTTTTTAAGACGCAGTAGTGTACCATGCTAGGAGCTGTGTGAGGCCAGAGGCAGTGCATTATGCTATCGTTGCAATGCTAACATGCTCACAACAACAAGGCTAGTATTCTGATGTTTGGCCGATATAATTGTTGTTATAGAGACTAGCATGTTAGCTCACAAAGAGGTTGTGATTGTGTGTTCCGTAATGAAGCAAAGTAATGTACTGTAGGGAACATTTGGACCTAAACAGGGCCCTACGCGAAACATTTGACAAGTAAAACTAAAAAACTAAAATCAAAGTGGAAGAAAATGTCAACAAATTAAACTTATAGGCTATCATCTCTTATTTAGCCATTAGGGAGTTTTAAGATAGGATTTTTGTAATGATGAATACGTAAGTGTCTGTTTGGAAGACTGGTTTAGTAAATCAATCCGCAGCTGGAGTAAACAATAAAACACTTTTCGGTGAACTTTTTCTCACGTCATCTCTGCCGCAATATGCAAACAGCGTGGGTTTAAGACATCGCATCACAGACACTTCCCCCATAATGTAGATAAGATATTCAAAGCAGGCTTGGTTGATGTTTTTGGGGATCTCCAAATGTCGGGGAAATACCTGTGGGGAAATACCTGTAAGGACTAAGGAAATACATTTGATCTGCTAATTCACCCGTACTTCATTTGCATTACAAAACACTTCATTTGGACAAAAATAAAGCTTGTCTGTTTATTTGAAAACATTACTTATTCGATAGGAATTCACTTTGCTTGGCTTTATGTATAATTATTCATAATATAACATTAACATTCTCTGTTATCTCTGTCTCGTCCTTTTGCACAAGTATAAAGAAAACAGAAAAGGAGTTACGGGCAAGAACATCTTCCCCAAGTTTCCACAAAATGGGCAGCATGATGCATGTAATGTTCAAAGGAAATCTTTAGTATCTGGTTTATACTGTATGTGGAGCGAGAATACTACTAGAAAAAAGTAGTCTTACTTTCAATCCAAGTGGTATTTCAACTGTGATGAAATCAATTGCTGTGTGATGCAAGATAAATGAGCTTGCATGGTTGGCATCAATCTTGGCCAGAAACGCAGTTTTGCTGGAATGATAAGATGCTTTCCCGCAACGCTTTATGACAGTAAAACATTTCCTGCCTTACCTTGGAAAGGAATACATTCTCAGTCAGAGGGCATGAAAAGAATAATGTTTAAAGAATCTAAAACATGGGGACATTTTAACCATACTTTGTAACCAGAGGTGGGAAAAAACTAAGTCAATTTACTCAAGTACTGTACTTAAGAATACTTTACTTGAGTATTTCAAGATCTGAATACTTCTACTTTTACTCAAGTCCAAGATCTGAGTACTTCTACTTTTACTCAAGTACAAGATCTGAGTACTTCTTCTTTTACTCGAGTACAAGATCTGAGTACTTCTACTTTTACACTTAGTACAAGATCTGAATACTTCTACTTTTACTCAAGTACAAGATCTGAGTACTTCTTCTTTTACTCGAGTACAAGATCTGAATACTTCTACTTTTACTCAAGTACAAGATCTGAGTACTTCTACTTTTACTCAAGTACAAGATCTGAGTACTTCTTCTTTTACTCAAGTACAATATCTGAGTACTTCTACTTTTACTCAAGTACAAGATCTGAGTACTTCTTCTTTTACTCGAGTACAAGATCTGAGTACTTCTACTTTTACTCAAGTAAGATCTGAGTACTTCTACTTTTACTCAAGTAAGATCTGAGTACTTCTTCTTTTACTCAAGTAAGATCTGAGTACTTCTCCCACCTCTGTTTCTAATACCCTAACCACAGCATTACATGTATTCTAATTTACTAACCCCTGACATTGAAAGTAATCCAGTCACAGGCTGATAGTGATCAACACCTACTTCTCTGTGAAGGAACTGTGCTTTGTGTCCGTCCATTGTTCCTGTTTGCATGTCAAGGTAAAACAAAAGTGGTTTGTATTCATTCAGACGAACATCACTGCGGTGTTTGTCTAGACGCACCTGGCGGGAATCTCCACTCTACTGAGATGACCTTTACTGCAATACAAAGGATGTCTGAGAAAGATAAATAAGCTTTCAAGAAATGTTTTTATTGTTTGAAACTATCTTGTAAAGGACTGACGTCACGTATGTGCGTCAAACACATCTTTGGCCCTGATTCACATGTTGTATCTACTTTATCTACAATCCAAAGATCTTTAGATGCATATTTAAGACGGTTATTCTTTCTCCAGTTGTGAGATTCATACATATTCTGGAGGATAACAAACTTAATGTGGCATTCACAACTAGCTAGCATTGTAAAAACTACAAGGAGAGCATATCTGGCTTCTGTTAAAACGGAAAGGGACACTCCGATTGTCCAATAATGTCTTCTTTAATCGCTTTCCTTTCGTGTATGTGTCCTTCTCTTGTACAACAGCGACATCTAGTGGCATAAACAGTTCTGTTATTAAGTCCTATGATAAAATATGATAAGATAAGATGTACTTTATTGATCCCAATTTGGTAAATGTTTGTGTTGCAGCAGCATAAAGACATGACATTGTACAATAACAATTAAAAAGACTAGAAATAAACAAGAATGTAGAAAATATACATGTTGAATTTACAAATTAACAAAGACAAAATATAAAGTAAGTATAACTGGGTGTTTGCAGTTTATTTATTTGGTTTAATATTTTATCTTTCATTGAATATAATTTACCTCTGTTATGTATTTGTTAATTTATTTGTTTGTTTATTTATCTGTTGTTTTATTTGTTGTTTTGTTTGTTTAAAAATAAAAAAATAAAGATATATATATATGTTAATAATTTAGTTTTTGGGAGAAGCGGTGGGATTAAATAAGTGTAAACTTCTTCCCACCTCTTTTCGAATGTGTAATTAATTAGAGTAAAAGTTGTATAACTTGCTTCACACACAATTTGAGACGATCACAGCAACAACACTTAGAAATTGATTGTGATAAAAAAGGGGGAATTTATCTGACTAATTAATACAAATAATTAGATATTTTACCAGTTTTTTTAGCACAGGAAAGAAAAGACAGCAATGTGCTTGCCATTTCTTAATTTTCAAGGATTTAAGGAAATAATAACTCAGCAAATGCATGTTTCCATTTGTAAGTCATAAACACAAGAGAGAAACAACTAAGACAATTAATTACCAAAATATTGTTTTTATTTTTGGCCTTTCAGGGCTTCCGTAGGTAACTCACAGCTACTGGATTGGTCTTTCTATTAAATATAGTAACGTCTTTTTTACGTACTTTATCGGCTGCTCATAAATCAGACTGCCATTGAGGCATTGCTTGGATGTGCTTCATCTGAAAGTGGAAGGTCTGAGGTGTGAAGTTGATACAAAAACAAGTATAAAATGCATAAAACACTAAAAAGGGAGCAGAATGATGTAGAATCACTTCCTGCAGCATGCGATAAAAACCTTGAATGAAATGTGCGGAATGCAGTGCAGCTGTGATCCTGCAGAGGTCAGAGTTTCACATTCAGGTCACTAATACCTCATTCACACCAACGGTGTTTCAGGGCCGGTTCGGAGCTGGAGCTTGAAAAGCACCGGGTTTTCCTGTTCACACCGCAGTGGAGCAGCCTCTTAGCTCCAGAATCGTTCGTTTCAAAAAAACATTGTCCGGCCAGAGCAAAAGCACCGCATACGTCACGCTTACGTCGAGGCGGGATCAACTCCTGAACAACAACAAAAAGCCCGCGTTTTATCCAGTTTGGAGAACGATGGAGAAACTTAACAAGAGTTTCAAAGTTTCTGCCAGGTGTCTGCTCATGGTGAAGCAACGTGTCTGCGTGTTAAGGTGGAACCTGAGCATTCACGTTGATCACCTCTCATTATAAATCTATAAAACTATAAATATTAAACTTTACTTTACTTTGCTGTTACATACCTGGGTGAAGGTTACAGTTCATTTAAATGAAAGATACAACGTAACTCCACACTCATTGTTCACTCCACCTTAAGAAATAAGACCGACCTCGGAAGCAGTTGTGTTTTAAAAAAACCTTTATTGACACTAGTACACTTTTTTATAAGAATATAACTAAACCACAGAAATGACTCCGGAAAAGCTGCAGATAGAGCCATAAGACATTAATGCAACTGATTTCATCTGCACGGTTTGGCTTTATGAAGCAGGCACGCAAACGGTTACGTCATGACGCAAACGATGACGCAATGACGCAGCACCAGTCGGACTCTGTGCAGTGTGAAAAGAGCCAGAGCTAAACCGAAGAACCGGTTCTGAACGTGAAAAGCTCTAGCACGGAGCTTGAACCGGAGTTGCGTTGGTGTGAATGAGGTATAAGTGCACAGGAAAGCATGTGAACTAAAGAGGGGACAAACCACCTTCCCACATTATGTAACATGATTTTCAAACTCCAGGCTTTTCTCTTTTATTACAAACCACTGCGAATTCCTACAGAAATAAAGCGGCATTTAAAAACAGCGTGTTTGAACATTTGTGGAAAGGGTAATTTGAAATGAGGGAAGATATTTGGACCAAGAACAAGAGGGTGGTTTGCCAATAAAGTGTCAGAAAGGTTTACACAGTGGAAGCAGAACATGTTAATTAAAACAGAACTAGAGCTGTGTCTTTGTAATCCTTTTTTAATAACATCTCATCCTGTTGCATGTTAGCAGTTCATTAGAGAATGGATGCTGTTGTTAATGCTATTGCAGTCTAATGTCTATGAGTGTTTAGTTTCACCGTTTGCTCTCAGAACTTCTTAAATGGCCTAATTTTACAATACAAATCCAAACCAAATGTATATATTTTTTTATCTTAACAAACCTAGAAGTAAACTAGATAAATGCAATAAATATGAGGTTTATTGCCATGTAGGTTAATATAGTATATGGTGAAAACATCAAGGCGATTATAGATATATATATATAGAATCTATTTTAACAGCTTTTTTAAAAACAGTTATTACATTTAAAAAATATTAAGAGAAATACAAATGTTATAGTAAGAACAAGTATATCTATATGTCATGGGGGGGGGGGGGGGGGGTTACCTTGGTTGCTGATTGGCTAATGGTTACACAAGCCAAAACATCGTTATGACATCACAAAGTGGCCAAAATCTGATCAGCTCATTTTCAGTCAGGTTTCTATAGAAATGGATCAAAAAGAGAGAAAATCTTTGTTCCTGAAACTTTCAGAGTCTCTTTCCACAGAGGGGACACATGTTGATGTAGAAGAGACATGAAGAAGAGGGGACACATGTTGATGTAGAAGAGACATGAAGAAGAGGGGACACATGTTGATGTAGAAGAAGACATGAAGAAGAGGGGACACATGTTGATGTAGAAGAAACATGAAGAAGAGGGGACACATGTTGATGTAGAAGAAACATGAAGAAGAGGGGACACATGTTGATGTAGAAGAGACATGAAGAAGAGGGGACACATGTTGATGTACAAGAGACATGAAGAAGAGGGGACACATGTTGATGTAGAGGAGACATGAAGAAGAGGGGACACATGTTGATGTAGAAGAGACATGAAGAAGAGGGGACACATGTTGATGTAGAAGAGACATGGAGAAGAGGGGACACATGTTGATGTAGAAGAGACATGAAGAAGAGGGGACACATGTTGATGTAGAAGAGACATTGAAGAAGAGGGGACACATGTTGATGTAGAGGAGACATGAAGAAGAGGGGACACATGTTGATGTAGAAGAGACATGAAGAAGAGGGGACACATGTTGATGTAGAAGAAACATGAAGAAGAGGGGACACATGTTGATGTAGAAGAAACATGAAGAAGAGGGGACACATGTTGATGTAGAAGAGACATGGAGAAGAGGGGACACATGTTGATGTAGAAGAGACATGAAGAAGAGGGGACACATGTTTGATGTACAAGAGACATGAAGAAGAGGGGACACATGTTGATGTAGAGGAGACATGAAGAAGAGGGGGACACATGTTGATGTAGAAGAGACATGAAGAAGAGGGGGACACATGTTGATGTTGAGGAGACATGAAGAAGAGGGGACACATGTTGATGTAGAAGAGACATGAAGAAGAGGGGACACATGTTGATGTAGAAGAGACATGGAGAAGAGGGGGACACATGTTGATGTAGAAAGAGACATGAGAAGAGGGGACACCTGTTGATGTAGAAGAGACATGAAGAAGAGGGGACACATGTTGATGAAGAAGAGACATGAAGAAGAGGGGACACATGTTGATGTAGAGGAGACATGAAGAGAGGGGACACATGTTGATGTAGAAGAGACATGAAGAAGAGGGGACACATGTTGATGTAGAGAGACATGAGAAGAAGATGGGACACAATGTTGATGTAGAGAAGAGACATGAAGAAGAAGAGGGGACACATGTTGATGTAGAAGAGACATGAAGAAGAGGGGACACATGTTTTGATGAGAAGAGACATGAAGAAGAGGGGACACATGTTGATGTAGAGGAGACATGAAGAAGAGGGGACACATGTTGATGTAGAAAGAGACATGAAGAAGAGGGGACACATGTGATGTAGAGGAGACATGAAGAAGAGGGGACCACATGTTGATGTAGAAGAGACATGAAGAAGAGGGGTACACATGTTGATGTAGAAGAGACATGAAGAAGAGGGGACACATGTTGATGTAGAGGAGACATGAAGAAGAGGGGACACATGTTGATTGTAGACGAGGACATTGAGAAAGAGAGGACACATTGCTGAAGAAGAGACATGAAGAAGAGGGGACACATGTTGATGTAGAAGACCTGAAGAAGAGGGGACACATGGTTGATGAGAAGAGACAGAGAAGAGGGGACACATGTTGATGTAGAGGAAGACATGAAGAAGAGGGGACACATGTTGATGTAGAAGAGACATGAAGAAGAGGGGACACATGTTGATTGTAGAGGAGACATGAAGAAGAGGGGACACATGTTGATGTAGAAGAGAGACATGAAGAAGAGGGGACACATGTTGATGAAGAAGAGACATGAAGAAGAGGGGACACATGTTGATGTAGAAGAGACATGAAGAAGAGGGGACACATGTTGATGAAGAAGAGACATGAAGAAGAGGGGACACATGTTGATGTAGAGGAGACATGAAGAAGAGGGGACACATGTTGATGTAGAAGAGACATGAAGAAGAGGGGACACATGCTGATGTAGAAGAGACATGAAGAAGAGGGGACACATGTTGTTGATGTAGAAGAGACATGGTGAAGAGGGGACACATGCTGATGTAGAAAAGACATGAAGAAGAGGGGACACATGTTGATGTAGAGGAGACATGAAGAAGAGGGGACACATGTTGATGTAGAAGAGACATGAAGAAGAGGGGACACATGTTGATGTAGAAGAGACATGAAGAAGAGGGGACACATGTTGATGTAGAAGAGACATGAAGAAGAGGGGACACATGTTGATGTAGAAGGAGACATGAAGAAGAGGGGACACATGTTGATGTAGAAGAGGACATGAAGAAGAGGGGACACATGTTGATGTAAGAAGAGACATGAAGAAGAGGGGACACATGTTTGATGAAGAAGGAGACATGAAGAAGAGGGGACACATGTTGATGAAGAAGGAGACATGAAGAAGAGGGGACACATGTTGATGAGAAGAGACATGAAGAAGAGGGGACACATGTTGATGAAGAGGAGACATGAAGAAGAGGGGGACACATGTTGATGTAGAAGAGGAGACATGAAGAAGAGGGGACACATGTTGATGTAGAGAGACATGAAGAAGAGGGACACATGTTGATGAAGAGGAGACATGAGAAGAGGGGACACATGTTGATGAAGAGGAGACATGAAGAAGAGGGGACACATGTTTGATGAGAGGAGACATGAAGAAGAGGGGACACATGTTGATGTAGAAGAGACCTGAAGAAGAGGGGACACATGTTGATGTAGAAGAGACATGAAGAAGAGGGGACACATGTTGATGAGAAGAGGACATGAAGAAGAGGGGACACATGTTGAGTGTAGAGGAGACATGAAGAAGAGGGGACACATGTTGATGAGAGAGACATGAAGAAGAGGGGACACATGTTGATGTAGAAGAGACATGAAGAAGAGGGGACACATGTTGATGAAGAAGAGACATGAGAAGAGGGGACACATGTTGATGTAGAGGAGACATGAGAAGAGGGGACACATGTTGATGTAGAGAGACATGAAGAAGAGGGGACACATGTTGATGTAGAAGAGACATGAAGAAGAGGGTACACATGTTGATGTAGAGGAGACATGAGAAAGAGGGGACACATGTTGATGTAGAAGGAGACATGAAGAAGAGGGGACACATGTTGATGTAGAAGGAGACATGAGAAGAGGGACACATGTTGATGTAGAAGGAGACATAAGAAGAGGGGACACATGTTGATGTAGAAGAGACATGAAGAGAGGGGACAACATGTTGATGTAAAGAGACATGAAGAAGAGGGACACATGTTTGATGTAGAAGACTAGAAGAGGGACACATGTTGATAGACATGAAGAAGAGGGGACACATGTTGATGTAGAGGAGACATGAAGAAGAGGGACACATGTTGATGTAGAAGAGACATGAAGAAGAGGGGACACATGTTGATGTAGAGGAGACATGAAGAAGAGGGGACACATGTTGATGTAGAAGAGACATGAAGAAGAGGGGACACATGTTGATGTAGAAGAGACATGAAGAAGAGGGGACACATGTTGATGTAGAAGAGACATGAAGAAGAGGGGACACATGTTGATGTAGAAGAGACATGAAGAAGAGGGGACACATGTTGATGTAGAAGAAACATGAAGAAGAGGGGACACATGTTGATGTAGAATGTACATAGTTGATGTATGCATTGAACAAATCAATGACTGGATGTGTCAGAACTTTCTCCAATTAAACAAAGATAAAACTGAAGTAATGGTTTTTGGAGCCAAGGCAGAACGTATAAAAGTTAGCGCTGAGCTTCAGTCTGCAATGTTCAAAACAACAGATAAAGCCATAAATCTAGGTGTAGTCATGGACTCTGACCTGAGTTTCAACAGCCACATTAAAACAGTTACTAAATCAGCATACTATCACCTAAAGAACATATCTAGGATTAAAAGACTAATGTCACAGCAGGATTTGGAAAAACTTGTCCATGCTTTTATCTTCAGTAGACTCGACTACTGCAATGGTGTCTTCACAGGTCTCACTAAAAAATCTATTAGGAAGCTGCAGCTGATTCAGAACGCCGCTGCTCGAGTCCTCACTAACACTAAGAAAGTGGATCACATCACTCCTGTTCTGAAGTCTTTACACTGGCTTCCTGTGTGTCAAAGAATAGATTTCAAAATACTGTTGCTGGTTTATAAAGCTTTGAATGGTTTAGGCCCAAAATACATTTCTGATCTCCTGCTAAATTATGAACCATCCAGATCTCTCAGGTCTTCAGGGACTGGTCAGCTTTCTGTCCCCAGAGTCAGAACTAAACATGGAGAAGCAGCGTTCAGTTATTATGCTCCATCTGGAACAAACTCCCAGAAACCTGCAGGTCCGCTGCAACTCTGACTACTTTTAAATCCAGACTGAAGACTTTTCTTTTTGTCGCTGCTTTTAATTGAACTATTCATATCTTAAACTGCACTGTAACTTTTATCCATGTATTTCTTCTTTTAATGTTTATTTTATTAGCTTTTCTTTTTAATGACTGATTTTAAATGCCATTTTCTTAATGTCTTTCATTTGTTGTAAAGCACTTTGAATTGCCTTGTGTTGAAAAGTGCTCTATAAATAAACTTGCCTTGCCTTGCCTAGAAGAGACATGAGGAAGAGGGGACACATGTTGATGTAGAAGAGACATGAGGAAGAGGGGACACATGTTGATGTAGAAGAGACATGAAGAAGAGGGGACACATGTTGATGTAGAAGAGACATGAAGAAGAGGGGACACATGTTGATGTAGAGGAGACATGAAGAAGAGGGGACACATGTTGATGTAGAAGAGACATGAAGAAGAGGGGACACATGTTGATGTAGAAGAGACATGAAGAAGAGGGGACACATGTTGATGTAGAAGAGACATGAAGAAGAGGGGACACATGTTGATGTAGAAGAGACATGGAGAAGAGGGGACACATGTTGATGTAGAGGAGACATGAAGAAGAGGGGACACATGTTGATGTAGAAGAGACATGAAGAAGAGGGGACACATGTTGATGTAGAAGAGACATGAAGAAGAGGATTTTACACAATAGGTGACCTTTAACTTTTATCAACACTATTCTAGGTCCACCCTTTAACACACATCAAGTTTTGAAAATAGCTAATTTCATCTGAAATGTCACAGTAATTGGACCAAATGTGTTCACTCTCTCGTGTGGCAAAGGAATCACTTTAACAAGATTAAGAAAAGAAAACAGTAAATTAGATTGTATTTGTTTATTTCAAAGCAATGGAGAAACTCACTGACAGCAGTGCTGGATAAATAAGGATAATGTGAGAAACAGTGAGTGCATAGCGGGCGACACACTTCCTCCGCGTGCTTCCCATAAAGCTCTTAAATGCTGTGAAGGTGTGATAATAGTGGATACAAACTATCCTGAGATTACACAAAGGATTTCTACTCGTGTGGAATGATGGGATATTTAGAAGAGGCCACAAAAACAACCACATCAATTACATACAAGTTGTGATTCGTGGGTCGAAGGCACGCCGTTCTTCCTCAGGCTGTTTGATGGTGACTCTGCAGGATTTCTGCTCAGTATCTCTGCGCCCTGGGTGCTGTCTGAGGCACGTTTCGGGGTGCAAAGTACCTACAATAATAAAAATAAAGCTTTATTTATATAGCACTTTTCATACAACACATGCAGCTCAAAGTGCTTTACAAAATGGCGCATCACAAGTTAATAATAAACAAGAAATTCCCCTCAGATTATTTGTTAGGAACTTCACAGACCTGTACGAGCAGCAACATATAACATTTTAACAGGTTAATAGACACAAGGAGGTTAAAATAAATAATGGTTTCTCTCTGACAGATAAGACACAAGACAACTGAGTCGATGCAACGATATAAAACACATAAAACAAAGTGAACATATAGGTACAACAGAAAAAGACAATAGTAATAAAAAAACATAATTCTAATAAAAGATTAAAATGTAAAAAAATTCACACGAATTAATACAATTAAAGATAAAATAAACAGGTGGGAAGTAGTGGAGTACAACTACTTCGTTACTGTACCTAAGTACATGTTTCTGGTATCAGTACTTTACTCCACTACTTATTTTTCTGACCACTTTTTACTTTCTACTTCTTACATGTTGAACTCAAATACCTGTACTTTCTACTTCTTACATGTTGAACCCAAATACCTATACTTTCTACTTCTTACATGTTGAACCCAAATACCTGTACCTTCTACTTCTTACATGTTGAACCCAAATACCTGTACTTTCTACTTCTTACATGTTGAACCCAAATACCTGTACTTTCTACCTCTTACATGTTGAACCCAAATACCTGTACTTTCTACTTCTTACATGTTGAACCCAAATACCTGTACTTTCTACTTCTTACATGTTGAACAAAATACCTGTACTTTCTACTTCTTACATGTTGAACTCAAATACCTGTACTTTCTACTTCTTACATGTTGAACACAATACCTGTACTTTCTACTTCTTACATGTTGAACACAAATACCTGTACTTTCTACTTCTTACATGTTGAACACAAATACCTGTACTTTCTACTTCTTACATGTTGAACTCAAATACTTGTACTTTCTACTTCTTACATGTTGAACACAAATACCTGTACTTTCTACTTCTTACATGTTGAACACAAATACCTGTACTTTCTACTTCTCACATGTTGAACACAAATACCTGTACTTTCTACTTCTTACATGTTGAACACAAATACCTGTACTTTCTACTTCTCAAATGTTGAACACAAATACCTGTACTTTCTACTTCTTACATGTTGAACTCAAATACCTGTACTTTCTACTTCTTACATGTTGAACCCAAATACCTGTACTTTCTACTTCTTACATGTTGAACTCAAATACCTGTACTTTCTACTTCTTACATGTTGAACCCAAATACCTGTACTTTCTACTTCTTACATGTTGAACCCAAATACCTGTACTTTCTACTTCTTACATGTTGAACCCAAATACCTGTACTTTCTACTTCTTACATGTTGAACACAAATACCTGTACTTTCTACTTCTTACATGTTGAACACAAATACCTGTACTTTCTACTTCTTACATGTTGAACACAAATACCTGTACTTTCTACTTCTCACATGTTGAACACAAATACCTGTACTTTCTACTTCTTACATGTTGAACCCAAATACCTGTACTTTCTACTTCTTACATGTTGAACCCAAATACCTGAACTTTCTACTTCTTACATGTTGAACTCAAATACCTGTACTTTCTACTTCTTACATGTTGAACCCAATACCTGTACTTTCTACTTCTTACATGTTGAACTCAAATACCTGTACTTTCTACTTCTTACATGTTGAACACAAATACCTGTACTTTCTACTTCTTACATGTTGAACACAAATACCTGTACTTTCTACTTCTTACATGTTGAACCCAAATACCTGAACTTTCTACTTCTTACATGTTGAACTCAAATACCTGTACTTTCTACTTCTTACATGTTGAACCCAAATACCTGAACTTTCTACTTCTTACATATTGAACTCAAATACCTGTACTTTCTACTTCTTACATGTTGAACACAAATACCTGTAATTTCTACTTCTTACATGTTGAACACAAATACCTGTACTTTCTACTTCTTACATGTTGAACTACAAATACCTGTACTTTCTACTTCTTACATGTTGAACCCAAATACCTGTACTTTCTACTTCTTACATGTTGAACTCAAATACCTGTACTTTCTACTTCTTACATTTTGAACACAAATACCTGAACTTTCTACTTCTTACATGTTGAACTCAAATACCTGTACTTTCTACTTCTTACACGTTGAACCCAAATACCTGTACTTTCTACTTCTTACATGTTGAACTCAAATACCTGTACTTTCTACTTCTTACATGTTGAACTCAAATACCTGTACTTTATACTTCTCTCATTTCCCAAACAGCTGGTTCCTTTAGTCTGAATGTGTGCTTGGTGGCGTGATCATTATTCTTTAGAGTCATTGCGTGCCTATTGATTTGAACGTGATCCGTGTATCCATCATTTCCTGGTCTTCTCTAAAGAAGAGGGACCAATGGAAACGTTGTCATGTTGCCGTTGTTCAGCATGGAAACATTCATTAGCTAACAATGACATTATTGTTCTATTAATGTAAAGGGAGGTCAGGTACTCTTTAAAGCAGCTGCTAGCTATGGGTACTTTCTACTGAAGTACATTTCAAAGCCTCTTTACTTTTACTTGAGTAAAGAAGTTTAGTCAGTACTTCTACTTTCACCAGAGTATTTTTAAACACGAGGATCTGTACTTCTACTTGAGTAAAGGATGTGTGTACTTTTGCCATCTCTGAAAATCAAAGATAACAATACAATGATATGCAGTTAAGTAACTTCAAAATAAGAAATGAACCTCTGGTAGGCCTGCGGGAAGCCGTGTGTGTAGGCGTAGTAACGGCACGGAGAATAATCCTCGCAGGTCTCTGCACGCCTCTCTGCCAGAGTCTTTACCTTCCTGAGAGGGGGGGAACACTCAGAGATCAGTGACAACAATACAGTGTACAAATACTCAGTTACAAGTTAAAGTAAAACAAAATAATTAATCAAGCTTGCTTCTTCTCGTTAAACTCGTCTTACCGCTTTCCGTTCTGTACTTTATGATATTTCATTAAATGTATTTCTGTATGTATGTTTGTTGTATGCTTATATGTTTTTTTAGGGGTGTCGTTGAGTTCTTAGAAAAGCACTTTCATTTATTAAATGTATAATTATTATTACCATTAATATTATCATCACGACCCTTGTTATTATTTGTATTATTATTATAATAATATTTACAAATGGATATTATTAAAATAAACTATACTTAAAGTACCAAAAGTCAAAGTACAAGTTAGAATAATGTGTCATGTATAATAATGTATTTGTATTTTGTCTAATTAACATAAAGTAGCAGAACTTAAAAAGTACAATATATGTCAACGAAATGTACTTGGAAAAGTGTAAACTAGGAAAATGCAGGAAATACTCAACTGAAGTACAAGTACCTAGTTTCTTTGCCTATATAGAGTACTTGGAAAGGCAGACAGAGGGTGTTTCTCAATCTCGAGTAAAGCTGCTCCAGAGCCACTATTTCAAGCATGCTACGTCATCGAGTGCCGCCGAAGGACTGTTCCAATGTCCAGCATACTTGGAATTCTACCGAGCCCGGCGTACTTCGTAGCGAGAAATTTCGAGGCTGCACATGTGTAGACTCCGCGGTCTTAAAATCCCCCACAATGCTTTGCGCACGGACTTGGAAAGGCAGACAGAGGGTGTTTCTCAATGTCGAGGACGCTTGCTTCGTAGCACATGTCTTCCGAGTCACTTGCTTCAGAAGAGCGAGGCAAGAATCCTTCCTAGCCTCGGAAAACAAAGAATGGTGCAACAGGCTAACAGGTGTGCGTCATATGCGAGGCCCCGCCTTAAATGGAGCGTGATTTCCGCCAAATATTTGGAAATTGGTCCGTGTGCAAAGCATTGTGGGGATTTTAAGACCGCGGAGTCTACACATGTGCAGCCTCGAAATGTCCCACTACGAAGTACGCCGGCCTCGGTAGAATTCCAAGTATGCTGGACATTGGAACAGTCCTTCGGCGGCACGCGATGACGTAGCATGCTTGAAATAGTGGCTCTGGAGCATCCTTCCTCGACATTGAGAAACACCCAGAGACAGTTAAAGTGAAGAATGGTGTGAAAAAGGAGGAAAGTTATAATCTGAAACAGCTTCATTCTTGTTGCCTTTCTTCTCCAAGTCGTGCATTCTCACACATGTAGAAGTTTAATAGTCTAATTAGGTTTTCCCTTAATGGCCGACCATAATGTGTGCCTGTCTCTGCGGGTGTGTGGTTTTACACAAGTTAAATCTGAAGGCTGGTGTGCTGTGGTTGTGTCTTCTACCTCACGAAGTTGAAATGGGTGTTCCCTCTCGGTGGGTTGTATGCGTTCCCCTGCTGCGGCGCGATGAACGAGTTGGCTTGGTTCGGAGGCACGAACACATCTGGAACCACAAATGTTTACTCGACAAAACATCCTCGTTTTAATCAGGTAAGGCATGCCCGTCGTGCAACTGATGTTAGTGAGGAGAGACACTACAGGTGGATGTTAAATATTAAAGAGGTCATATTCTGCTTATTTTCAGGTTCATATTAGCATGTAGTGTCTCTACTGGGACATGTCTCCATGCTTTAATGTTCAAAAAGCTCTTTGTTATTCTCGTACTGCCTGTGCTGCAGCACCTCTTTTCACCCTCTGTCTGAAACCAGAGCCCAGTCTGCTCTGATTGGTTAGCTGGCCGGCACTA
The DNA here is from genome assembly GCA_902827135.1 of Harpagifer antarcticus. Classification (NCBI taxonomy): domain Eukaryota; kingdom Metazoa; phylum Chordata; class Actinopteri; order Perciformes; family Harpagiferidae; genus Harpagifer; species Harpagifer antarcticus. The sequence continues at coordinate 74,682 of CADEHL010001053.1, read as the reverse complement.
TTGTGATTGGTCAACCGCTTAGAGATGTCCCGCCCCTTAGCCTATCATGTACATTGTGTACAACAGATGTACAAGTGTTACATAGTGTCACTATGTGCTGGAAGTAAACAAAAGAGTCCAGCGGAGGCGTTTCAGGCAGGGCCCCTTTTAACTAATAGAGTTTAATGCGTTTTAGATTAGCTGCCCAAAATAAGGTCTGTGGTTAACACAAGCTGAGGAGATTTTCAGGTTTTGTTCTACAACATAAAATCATCAGTACATTTCCCACTGGTAAACTTTCTAAGCTTTTACGTGTTTAAAAAAACAGCGGTTGCTAACAAGTGTTTTAATGAGACGACTTAACGTCATCACGCCCAACATTAGCCGCCTTTAGCTTAGCGGTGGTGACGTGAAGTCATGTGACCGTGCTGTAGTTCCTTTATAGCCCAACATTAGCCGCCTTTAGCTTAGCGGTGGTGACGTGAGGTTATGTGACCGTGCTGTAGTTCCTTTATAGCCCAACATTAGCCACCTTTAGCTTAGCGGTGGTGACGTGAGGTCATGTGACCGTGCAGTAGTTCCTTTATAGCCCAACATTAGCCGCCTTTAGCTTAGCGGTGGTGACGTGAGGTCATGTGACCGTGCTGTAGTTCCTTTATAGCCCAACATTAGCCACCTTTAGCTTAGCGGTGGTGACGTGAGGTCATGTGACCGTGCTGTAGTTCCTTTATAGCCCAACATTAGCCGCCTTTAGCTTAGCGGTGGTGACATGAACTGATGTGACCGTGCTGTAGTTCCTTTATAGCCCAACATTAGCCGCTTTTAGCCTAGCGGTGGTGACCTGAGGTCATGTGACCGTGCTGTAGTTCCTTTATAGCCCAACATTAGCCACCTTTAGCTTAGCGGTGGTGACGTGAGGTCATGTGACCGTGCTATAGTTCCTTTATAGCCCAACATTAGCCGCTTTTAGCCTAGCGGTGGTGACCTGAGGTCATGTGACCGTGCTGTAGTTCCTTTATAGCCCAACATTAGCCGCCTTTAGCTTAGCGGTGGTGACGTGAAGTCATGTGACCGTGCTGTAGTTCCTTTATAGCCTAACGTTTTCTTTTACTTTTGGCAGTTGCTATTATGCTTCGAATTTGATACAAGTGGTGTTATAGTATCAGAGACGTGTGTTTGCTAAATATATAGATTCTGCAATATTCTGAAAGCCAATGGAAAAATCCCATTGGCTTTTTGTTGAACGAGAAAATATGTTTACAAATTAGGCATAATCTCAGGCTACTTTGTGTTGAATTTAAAACAAAAGTTAGTCACATAAAAACATAAACGTCTAATTCGGGTGTTTTCTGGAAATGTCATGCAAGCTTCATACTCTCAAACTTCATTAGTGGTTGAAACAAACTGAAAAACTAAGATATACAGTAGAGCAGGCGGTGAAGTATTTTTTGCATGCATGTTTTTCCATAAACAGACAGACAACATTTAATCACCTTCTTCTGATTCTGTGCTCTCATGAGAGTCTACGGGAAAAACATGGAATGAGGTTAAGCATAAATGATGATGAATGGGATTTTTTATATGTTATGAATGATGGAAAAATGAAGATATTGGGTGGGGGGGGGGAGGGAGGGGAGCTGTACCATAGCAGACGCAGAAAGAAACCGCAGCAAAAACTGCCAGAAACTGGAAAAGGCTCTTCATCTTGAGACCTGCTGGAAACGAGAACAAAGAGGTGTTTCAGTGAGACGTCGTTAGATCGGAAAAGAAGGAGAAATAACACAGAGAAAGTTTTTAAATGTGGGTACACGGTGAAGAACCACAGATGTGTGAAAGTGGCACCGTTTCTAAATCTGTGTTTGAGGTTTTGTGCATACGACCGGCACGTATACATATATACATGCTGGCAATTTGATGCAGACTTCACATGGTAAACATCAGGTTATATATAAGTATAGTAACAGATGGATATGGAGAAGGGCTTTATAGAGCACCAATGCACACACTCCTGCAACAGCTGGAGCTTGGGTTGTAGGCTACTGCCGAATAAATGTTAGCTTCAATTATACTACTCATTATGTAACTCCTATATGCTTTTTCATTGGTCGATGTTATGTAACACAAGTTTTAAGGTTATTTTATACAGCAAATGTAGAACACAAAGGTGATTCAAAGTGCGTACATAAGCGTTAACACACAAACAAACAATAAAATATTAATGCATATAAAAATTACAATAATAATACAAATTAAAATGTTCAAATTAAATAGAAATAAAAGCATTAACACACAATAAGATAAGTGACATTGTGATGTCGAGTGCCAAAAATCTCAAAAGTAGGTTTCTGCATTTAGTTAAAAAAATAAAATACAATGAAATGTTTTACAAATATATTAAAATGGTATTAAAATAAAAGCATTAACACACAAAAAAATTAATAAAAATGGAAATAATATGAATAAAAGAGAAAGAAGGTAGTTTAAAATCAGCACTGTAAATTCAGTTGAGTGCTAAATGGAGTTTAAAGTACATTTTTAGGAGCTCCAAATGTAATCTCTACATCGCACAATGTGTTCTTCTCTGGTTTCTGGGCTTAAGAGAGAGCAGTTGATGTTTACAAATATTAATTAAACTCTCCAATAACATATTGCAGTTGTTCATTTGTGAAGGATTGGCTGTGATGCAGGGAAACAACGTCATTATGTTATACCAGGCAGGTTTTCTACACATCTGCACTCTATCACATGCAACACTGACAGTAAGGTGTTTGACATCTGTACAAACAGTTATAACAGATGTGTTTAGTAGACACACACACACACACACACACACACACACACACACACACACGGGTATTCGCATGTCTGCACAGCAAAAAAAGCTTTCATACCAATCTTCTGTTTGTGGGATTTGGAAGGGATTCTGTTTCAGCAACAGACCTCCTTTTTGCCATCAATAGCAGCTTTCATTATATATAAACACTTGCCAACACACACCAACACACACACACACACACACACACACACACACACACACACACACACACACACACACACACGCGCACACACGCACACGCACCTACGCAGGCATATCTTGGCTTACAGACTCACAGTGGGCACAGAAACAGAGACACAGAGTTCACAGAGACTGGCAGAAAACATCTAGATGTGTGTGTGTGTGTGTGTGTGTGTGTGTGTGTGTGTGTGTGTGTGTGTGTGTGTGTGTGTGTGTGTGTGTGTGTTTGTAGTGCTGACCTAAGTGTCTGCAGAGCTTTTATGCCTGTCTTAGCAGGGGTCCTGGTGGGGTTTGATTCCCTGCAGGCAGAATGTGCCCACCTCAATGGAAAAAGCCACAGGCATGATGCTGGCACGCAGAACACCCTGAGGCTGCAGATTTAAATACTTATTGTTTTTATGAGTTGTACATTGTGCACATTTTTACTTTAACTCTTTAGTTTTATACAAATATGTTGTTCTTTAATCTTTAATTGTATCTTCTTATGTTCATATAATCATTTTAATTTAATTTTGTATTGCTCATCTTTACTTTATGTTGATGTAAGTATTTTCTTTTTTATTTCAAATTGTACTTTAACTTCTTAAATGTATGCAAATATTTGTTTTTATACATTTCTCATTGCACACTTTACTTTAAACATATCTTATATTTTTCTCTATCTGAATTTGATTCTGATTTTATTACTTTTCACAAATTCAAATGAGTTCTTTAGGCATGTTTTAGTTTGCATGTTGCAGCAATAAATAAGAAAACATGAATGAAACGAATCGGGTAATTCATCAACTGAGTCGTGAACAGCCTCTACCTTCCCCTGCATTAAGAATACTGGCTTTAATGTACTCACCGTTAAAGATAATTATGTCGTCTTGGAAAAATCTCCCTCTGTGTATTTCTCCCCAGGAATATGCCTTAATTCTTCACAGCAACTCTTTTTATACTCACCTCTCTCCCCCCCCTCTTCATTTCTCCCCACCTCCCCCTTTAGCCCTCGCCCTCTTCCCTGCTCTATCAGTCTTCTTTTCCAGCATTTAATCAGAGTATTAGCTCACTCTCTCCCCGACTCCCACGCCTTCAAAGGGGGAGGCAGAGGGGGGTAAACAGGGAGGCAGAGGGGGGTAAACAGGGAGGCAGAGTTGAGGGTAAGGGGAGGTTTTATAACAGGTACCTGAAGATATTCACTGCTGTTTGCCATGATATGAAAGACCCTCCACACTGAACCCACCCTCTGGCCCACAGGTGTGACTCTGACAACGATGTATACATGAGTTAGTAGATGTTCCCAAAGCAGAGTGAACACAAGTTGAAGAGACAGTTCATCATAAAAGTTCAAATACATATTTATCTCTTACCAGTAAGGGAGAACCGAGACGAAAGCGACGCAGGTAGAAAGCAACGAGGCGTTTTGTGCTCACACCTCCTTGATATGTTTAAAACATCAGCGTTTACAGCAGATCAGAACCCGGAAATATTGCATGCTTATGTCATACGTTTGAGAAGTTATACATAAGCAGAGATGGCAAAAGTACACACATCCTTTACTCAAGTAGAAGTACAGATACTCGTGTTTAAAAATACTCTGGTGAAAGTAGAAGTACTGACTAAACTTCTTTACTCAAGTAAAAGTAAAGAGGCTTTGAAATGTACTTCAGTAAAAAGTACCCATAACTAGCAGCTGTTTTAAAGAGTACCTGACCTCCCTTTATATTAATAGAACAATAATGTCATTGTTAGCTAATGAATGTTTCCATGCTGAACAACGGCAACATGACAACGTTTCCATTGGTCCCTCTTCTTTAGAGAAGACCAGGAAATGATGGATACACGGATCGTGTTCAAATCAATAGGCACGCAATGACTCTAAAGAATAATGATCACGCCACCAAACACACATTCAGACTAAAGGAACCAGCTGTTTGGGAAATGAGAGAAGTAGAAAGTACAGGTATTTGAGTTCAACATGTGAGAAGTAGAAAGTACAGGTATTTGTGTTTAACATGTAAGAAGTAGAAAGTACAGGTATTTGTGTTCAAAATGTGAGAAGTAGAAAGTACAGGTATTTGTGTTCAAAATGTGAGAAGTAGAAAGTACAGGTATTTGTGTTCAACATGTAAGAAGTAGAAAGTACAGGTATTTGTGTTCAACATGTAAGAAGTAGAAAGTACAGGTATTTGTGTTCAAAATGTGAGAAGTAGAAAGTACAGGTATTTGTGTTCAAAATGTAAGAAGTAGAAAGTACAGGTATTTGTGTTCAAAATGTGAGAAGTAGAAAGTACAGGTATTTGTGTTCAACATGTAAGAAGTAGAAAGTACAGGTATTTGTGTTCAAAATGAGAGAAGTAGAAAGTACAGGTATTTGTGTTCAAAATGTGAGAAGTAGAAAGTACAGGTATTTGTGTTCAACATGTAAGAAGTAGAAAGTACAGGTATTTGTGTTCAACATGTAAGAAGTAGAAAGTACAGGTATTTGTGTTCAACATGTAAGAAGTAGAAAGTACAGGTATTTGTGTTCAACATGTCAGAAGTAGAAAGTACAGGTATTTGTGTTCAACATGTAAGAAGTAGAAAGTACAGGTATTTGTGTTCAACATGTCAGAAGTAGAAAGTACAGGTATTTGTGTTCAACATGTCAGAAGTAGAAAGTACAGGTATTTGTGTTCAACATGTAAGAAGTAGAAAGTACAGGTATTTGGGTTCAACATGTCAGAAGTAGAAAGTACAGGTATTTGAGTTCAACATGTAAGAAGTAGAAAGTACAGGTATTTGAGTTCAACATGTAAGAAGTAGAAAGTACAGGTATTTGAGTTCAACATGTCAGAAGTAGAAAGTACAGGTATTTGGGTTCAACATGTAAGAAGTAAAAGTAAAAAGTGGTCAGAAAAATAAGTAGTGGAGTAAAGTACTGATACCAGAAACATGCACTTAAGTACAGGAATAAAGTATTTGTACTCCACTACTTCCCACCTCTGTACATAATTAGGACTTTCATACATCTAGATACTTTGCCATGTCAAAGTATAAGGTGGGTAGGTGGGTGTAGTTCGGTTAAAGAATGTACTTCCTGCATGAAACCTGTAGATTATCTCAAATACCTGGGTCATGATTTCTTGAAATTTACATTGATTTGAAGTGTTTTTTTGGCCTTTTTAAACACCATTATACTAGAGAGAATTTCTGAACTCTTCACACCAAAACAATCCAGATCAAGTTAGAAGTTTTTAGTACACATAAAATGACACTGCTTAGCAAACCTCATGGTGTATGTCTGAGAGTTACGTAACACCACATCACATTTGGCTCAGGTGGAGTTTCTGTGAATAGCTGTGTGGAAGCAGACCCTCGCCAACAGTAAACAAACCCGGATAAGGTCGTGGGATATGCCAGGAATCAGCAGACAGACGGATAAACATCGAGACATGAAGATCAGATAAACCCCGGCCGACAGATAAGACTGAGCGGGGGGAATTCAGGATTTCAGAAAGAGAGAAAGCACATGTTGTGGCGGAAGTGATGTGGTCTTATTAGGCTGTACAGTGAAAAACCACTGAGCAGCGGTTCGGTCCTCTGCTGCAGATATTAAATGTCCAATTTCCTCGAGCAGATACCAACACAAAGGAGGGAAAGCAAAAGGGTCTGTTTTTTGTTTACATTTTTAAAGACTTTTCTTAAGCTTGTTTCTAAACGTAGACACAGGCAAGGGGAAAAGGGTGAATGAGAAAATGGTGGAGTGGGTGATTGCATGGAAAGACAGTGTCGAGTAGATATTAATCACCCGTCTCCTCCCAATTTCCTCACTTGTTTATGAACTCTCTTAAGTCGTTTTTCTGCTGTTGTCCTCATGTGCATGTCCTCTCTTTACCTCCTTTCCAGTTTGCCTCTGATGCAGTAAAAATGTCTGCTTCACTAACTTCGCTTTTAAACGTTTGGCTCATTTGGGCTATTATTGGTGCATGCATATTGGCCTTTTGGCAAGGTGGTAGACGGTAGAGTCTCAAATGTTGTGGGTTGAACCCCCCATATTGAGTCTATAATAAAACGGTTAACCCAAATACTTAAATCCTTAAGGCGAATTCCTCATTTAAACCCATTGCAACCAGCGGCGCCGCCAGGGATTTTGGGCCCCATGAAAATATATCACATTGGTTATTAAAAAATGTTTTTCTTAATGTTCTAAAATAGTTTGGGCCCCTGTCAGTCATGGCCCTTAGAATCGTCCTAACTCTTCACCCCCTTACGGCGCCCCTGATTGCAACCACTTTGACACACAGCATAACATCAAGGCTTCTGTTATATAAGACATTAAAATTGTATATTCATTTTTCCACCAGATCGGGACACTTTCCTGTTGATTCATCTAAAACACGTGGGTTTGCTATCCTGGCTCCAAGATGGTGGAATGAGCTCCCCATTGACATCAGGACGGCAGAAAGCCTGCACATCTTCCGGCGCAGACTGAAAACTCATCTCTTTCGACTCCACTTCGAGCGATAGAATTACTAACAAAGCACTTATATACTAATAAAGGACTGGCTTATCTATAGCCAGTTGAGTAGCACTTGAAATGTTTGGCTCTATGAAACCTGATGTACTTATATGATTCTGTTTTCTTCAGGGTTGTGTCTTCCTGGTCGTATGTACTTATTGTAAGTCGCTTTGGATAAAAGCGTCAGCTAAATGCAATGTAATGTAATGTAATCTAAAACAACGGTGAAATAAATGGATAGAAGGTAGTAGGGATGTAACGATACCAAAAACTCACGGTACGGTAAAAAAGAACGATCCTGTCTGTCAAAATGACGGACAGCGAAAAAGTCTAACGCCACCTCAGTGGGACGGAGAGATATGCTTTGGCCATGAGTGACAGCAGTGGGTCAAACTGTGCATTGTCTCTCCACCACTTCAAAAACAATACAGTTGTTGCCAAGAAGGTGAGGCTTATTGACAGAGATATAAACATACTGTTGGTACTTGTCCATGTCTCTAGGTGTGTACATGTAGCCCTGTAAATACCATGTCCTTTTGTGTTATCTGTTGTTTTATGTTCATGTTGTAACCTACTTGCTGCCATGTTGGACAGATCGATGATCGATGATCTCAATTTAAAATTAATTTTTTTTTAAAATCGCGGTAGATTTTGTCAGTCTCACGACGGTATTGAGACGTTTATTTACCGCGATATTCGGTATATCGCTACATCCCTAGAAGGTAGTGATGATTAGGACTGATGAACATGGAAAATAATTACTTCGTTTTGCACTTTTAGAAAGGGAACATCATTGTCCTCTAAGGTCAAATCTAAATTAAACATTAATTAATAAAAAAACGTATTTGACACACAAAAATCCTGGACTGTTAAAAATAGAAAAAACACCATATAATGTGAAAACAAAATCACTTGGATGAAGTTAGGAAAATAGGTGGTCTATTTTTTCGATCTGAGTTGCACAAAAATGCATAAAAATCCCAGACTGAAACAAAACGTGAATAAATATATAGAAAACGTATTTTTGTTGTGTTCCTTTCTTAAAAACAGTGGCATCATGTCAACAAACAGGCACGGAAAGGGTTAAACGAATGAACGATGAATGAATATTTGGCAGCTATGTTCAGAAATGTGACTCAGTGAAAGCGGATCATAATATTTATATAATAACTTTATGGCTGTTATTTCACCCAGACACTTTTATCCTCACATGACCTTCTTCAGAAGTGAGGCACAGGGGTTAGGGTCCGGCTCTGACCGGTTAGTTTCGGTGCAACTAAACTCTTGAGAAATGTTATGAACGCATGGAAGAGCGCCAGAAGCCCAGATAACTGATAAATGAAAAACAGAGGGAAGTGGGAAAGAGGACGGGAAACGCCCTGAGCCTGAGAGGAATAACAGAAAGCACCTGTTCAGTACATTGACTGAAGAAAGGTCAATACAGGAGCTGGTGGTGATAAAAGGACATTTAAGTAAGGCAGGTAGGAGGGAACAACATGACTCTGGAGGGCACAAAAATGCAGATTCAGACGTTACAAAGTGTAGCTGGAATGAGTCCTCAGACCCGGGGTAAGAGGAGTTAGGTTTAGAAACTGAAGCAGGTGTTGATCAATATCGGCTCGTTACGAGAAGGAAGAAGTTAGCAGTGCTAAACTTTAAAATAGAGAGGTGCAGGAATGTGTCCGGAAACCGGCTAACGAGATAGCATTTTAGCACTTCCCTTTCCCTCATCTGGAAGTCAATGGTCTTTTGAATGTGTTTTTGGTTAGATGCTTTAAATAAGGTATGTGGTTAACACAAGCTTTTTAACGTTTTGAATGGCTGAAGCTTCTTTGAGTCTTATAGAGAGGTAAGGCTGAAGCAGGTGTTGATCAATATCGGCGGTGGTTGTTAACATGTGACTAAACATCATCACGGCTGTCACTACCCGATCTGCAGTGCGCATGTGCTCGATGGTCCGCCATATTGGACATTTCCATACGGCAACTCTAATTTATATACTAATATAGGACTGGCTTCTCTATAGCCAGCCGAGTAGCACTTGAAATGTTTGGCTCTATGATACCTGATGTACTTATATGATTCTGTTTTCTTCAAGGTTGTGTCTTCCTGGTCGAATGTACTTATTGTAAGTCGCTTTGGATAAAAGCGTCAGCTAAATGTAATGTAATGTAATGTAATGTAATAGGACATTTGACGTCTAGACGGCTGCCCGATTTGCATCGTGCATGCGCGAGTCATAAACGTCTCAAATATCTATACAAAAATCTTTTGTTATTTTATTTGAAATAAAATGAAGGAAATTCACAGTTAATGTAATTAGATATAAATTATGAATGCCATACATATTGCATACATTCAGTCAATATTTCTTCAGTATGTATGATAGCTGTCAGAAGTTAAATACATTTCTCACTTATTCTGACTATGTACTTAACCCAATAAAAGGAGTTGTTAAATAATAGTGAAGTCACGTTGTAATAACAATAACTCATCTCTCTCGTTCAGATTAATATTGTCGCCGCCTTTAGCTTAGCGGTGGTGAAGTGAAGTCATGTGACCGTACTGTAGTTCCTTTATAGCCCAACGTTAGCCGCCTTTAGCTTAGGGATTTTACTTCTGGAGATTGCAGTCATGTTTCAACAATTAAAAAAGTGGTGTTAATATGTGGAGATTATCCTGCTTTTTAAACGGGTGTTTTCTACAGATGTTATTTTCCTGCAATAATCCAAAGTCCAATGGAAAAGTCCCATTGACCCGGTGCAATACCAACTTCAGGGTGGCTCAACAAAATGACATCATCAATGCACCACTCTATTACGCCTACAAATCATCATAGCAAGAGTCTGTTAAAGAAGTGCTGGATATGGAAGGAAATAATGAGCCTTTGGCGGGAGAATGAAGATGAGTGTCGGAAAGTACCAGCCTTTCATAAAGAGGCCATGACCACCAACCTGTAAACTATCTGAATAATGTCTGCAATAACATCTTTTCTAACCTGTGTGGGCTGCTGTTTCCGTCAGTGGTGGAGCAGGTGTACCTGAACCAGGACAAACATTACATAACAACAACAACTCCCAAATAAAGTTGACCCATTTTAAAACACTATTTTTATGTCTCACTTTGCTGTGATTCACTTTTTAGGAACTTTACTGTAAGGAGTGAGTCAGACAGAAAACACCATGTGAGTGAGGTGATTTTGGTCAGACATTACTCAGAAGTGTCCTCCTTCTCTCAGCCTCTGATGGCCCTGTTGTCCTGCGGGTGTGAATTTTACCATATGAATGTCAACATGTCATCCTGCTGATTGATTGAAAACGCTGGCATCCTTCAGGACAAATGGACTGTTTTCTTTCTTTGCTTGGTATTGAGTGATTTTATCCAAATGTGTGTGATTTGCACGTGAACATGGAGACAATTATGTCGTGTTTTCTGGTGTTTTTTTTTGTTTGCTTGTCAACAAGATCATGGAAAAACTGATGGCCCAGTTTTCATTAAATGTGGCGCAAGGGTGCAACCCCAACCAAAGCAGAACCAATTCATTTTTGGAGCACATCCGAATCACGATGTAGATAAACAACTTGTTTTTCATCTAATGCAAACCGCCTTGGAAAGATTTACGATCTCCGTGTTTCCTTCTAGCTATGTTTCATTTTCTGGAGTAATTTGAAGCTAAAATCATTTTGTTTTTTGTGGGATATTTGCCCTTCAATTCTGTTTTCCTTCAGGCGGCTCATATAATATCCCTCACCTTATATCAAAATTCAAGACACATCAGGGCCAGCCTTACCTCTCTATCAACCCTTAGCCTTTCCTCCATGCATGCTCTGTTCTAAAGAAATTATTATTATTATTATTACGTTTATTCTGGTTTGTTTTGTGTTTGTATATTTTATTTTAAAGGTATTTATTTTATGTGTTGTGAGCTTATCTCTCTGTACAGCACTTTGGTCTGAATGTTTTAAAGTGCTATATAAATAAAGTTGGATTGGATTGGATTTACAACAGGCTGTGACCTGAACTTATTTTTAGGACGGTTACATTCGAGTGGAAGGTTGTAAACCAGAGGCAAGAACAATAGTGCTTATCTGAAAAACACAAGGCAACAGTGGAAAAAGCAAAGACATACAAAACTTATGCTCTGAACCCAAAGCTGACCTTGTAAAACTCATATTTGCAGGATTGCATTTATTGCCAAAGGAATAATATAACATTTTATAAGACATACTTTGGTGCTTTCTTGCCTGAAGTTAGTTCAAAAGGTCAATACCACTCGAATGTAGCTTGACCAAGGAGCTAACTAACCATGCAAATGCTAACCAGACCTCTGCAGTACTTGTAACAGAGCCAGTTTGCAGGCTTTATGCTAAGCTAACTGTCAGTAGTTCCATATCTATCGTGCTGCACCAAAACTCTCTACAGGAAAAAACTAAACTAAATGTTGCTAATATTTTGCTCCTTTGTGTGGCCTTTGGTTCTAGGTGTTTCCTTTAGTTTGCAGTCCTTATGCTAGGCCAGTGGTTCTCAAACTTTTTCTGTCAGGACCCCCCTTTAGAGAAAAAAAAAAGTCGGGCCCCCCCAACACAAATAGTCACGTAATGGGCCAAGTTAACATTTATTCAAATACATCAATATGAACGTGGGCATTCCTTTCAAAAACATAAATCACTTTGCTAGAACAGTGATAATAAAACAATGCCCCAGAAGTCTGTGTGCTCAAAAAATAAATACAATTGTGCAATCCCTTTGCTAGAACAATAAGTTATAATACTTTGCAATCTGTGCAAAAAAATGAAAAGAAAGAAAATGCTGATATTTGGCAAAAAAGTGTGTCTTATCACAGGTGGCTGCAATGAGCCGGTTTGGCACTGCACATTTCTTCAAAACGGGGTTGTAGGCTCAGTGGCGGCACCAGAGATTTCTTTTGGGGGTGCTGTGGGGTAGCTTGATGTTTCATAGAGGGTGCTCAAACATTTAGGGTTTCTCATTAATGTACCGGTCGCTACAGTGGAATTTTCTACTGCAACACTCCCCACGTAAATACACAGTGTATGCATGCTCCCCCCCGGGAAGATTTTTCTTTTTTTTTTTTTTTTTTTTAAATGTTGAAGTTGAAAGCATCAATCTGGTGCACTTTGAGAGCAACATGAAGAGATCTATGGATACATCTCTCAACACCCAGATGAAACAGAACTATAAACAGATTTACTTTTTCTTATATTTCACAAATCACTCCCCTTTTAAACTGTATTCTTTTTTTACCGGCATATAGTATTTCATACCTGTTTATCATGTATTCTCTTATTTTTTTATAACGATAATGATCATATAAACGTGTGCCTTGGAAATAATTGTTTACATTAATAGTGACCAAAACGTTTGAGACCCGGCCACTAGCTCGCTAGCACCATAAGCTAACAACAACGATCTCCGGTACCGGTGTGCTCTCTCTCTCTCTCGCTCGCGCACACACACAAAATGGCTCGTTCCACACACACACAGAGCAAAGCTTGAATGAAACACAGAGACCCAGACGTACTTGTATTGTACTGTATTATATTATTTTCAAATCAATAATTTTTCAAATTATATGATTTTTTTTTTTTTTTTTTTTTTTCAAAACAATTTTCCCTCCTGGTCTCTCGCGCCGCCCACTCTGAGAAACGCTATGCTAGGCTAAGCCCACTGATAGATAGTTTGCAACTAGCTGTACTGTACTAAATCTCCTGGAAACTTAACCATATTGAATGTATGGAGACGGAGAACTTTCATCAAAACACGGAGATTTATTGAAGTATCGGCCGGAGAGGGCACACTCAGTTTCACACATGAACCAGTCTTCCACCGAGTAGCCATCTGAAGGTTACACAATATAATCACACAATATATTGACCAAAGGCGGATCCCAAACTTACGCGCCCTTTCTCTGCTAATTATAAACAGATGTAACAAACTGGACAAAGACTAGTCAGGACAGGATGCCCCCCTTTCTCCACAGAGCAAGACATCTGACCTCTGAGTTGACCCTGAGAATGGCACGATCGTATTTCACAGATTGAGGGAACAACACTTTAATTAGAAACAGAAGTTCGCAGATAAGTTCCCAATTCGATACATGGGAACAGACAGGATTAAAATATTCTCTAACAATTCATATTTGCAACCCATCATCCCACAAATGAACAACATTTTCCACTGCTCCTAAAATATAACCACAACAAGTTTTAAATCCTAATGTCGCTAACGATAAAGAGCAGCTGTTCAACACTGGAGACCACTTAATTAAAGCAATTCCTGCTGTTACATGACTGAGTTGAATTATATCTGGTTTGCTAATTCCTCTGGCAGCACTGATGTTTGAGTTGGATTTTGGCTCTTGAGGCACAAATGACTCATCATATTTAAACACCCCTCGTCCAGAGTCTCTGCAAATAAATCAAGCGAGCTAGCTGCCAAGAATAAACCCTGCAAAGTGTCTCATCTCCTTCCCTCCATTTCATTTAATCTCTCGCTCCTGCAGCCAACCTGTTATTACAGAGCGATCACATAAGTACAGTATAATTCCAATTAGGAAAGAGTTTGCTTCACGAGGAGGAACGTGGCATCATCCTGCATAATTTACAGTTTAATCCTCAAGAGATTTCACAAGATTGTTCTACTTGAAGCAGAGTTTTGATAAGACTGTAAACCTGCAACCAGTGGTGAAATGTAATGAAGTACATTTACTCAAGTACTGCAATTAAAAAAATATATTGCTGAGTATTTCCATTTAATTGTACTTTAAAGTGCACCTATCATGCTATTTTAAGGCATATATTATGGGTCTCAGATATATACAAATATATAAAAACATGTCTATGATGTGTTTTGCTCAAAATACAAAACAGATCATGTATTTTAGAAATCCCTCATACCCCTCTTTTGAAGCCCTGTTAGAGAAACGCGGATTTTGGGACCTTAGGCTTGCTAATGTAAACAAAGACGAGATTACGTCCAAAACACATCAGGCATTGTTTCTGATAGCAACTCTCTGTGGGTCCACCATCCGAAATTACGTCAGATCGGCAGCAAATCTGTATCCGCTCGTTGTACCCTTGTTTTTAAAAGATTTGGGTACGGAGGAAAAGAGAGAGGGTTTTATTTTCTGACGCTGCGTGAGTTCCCCAACGTACCGGGGACACATATATGTATGTATAAAAGACATCACAAAGTGCATTTTTCCCTTTAAGCTTTTACTCCACTACATTATGGAAGTACTTAAATACTTGACTAGTTTAATTTGACAGTTTAAGTTTCTTTTCAGATTCAGATTATTAGCTTATACAAAATATAAATCATCAATAAATAATCATTAATATAATATTATATGTTCCAATCTATACGAAAACATTTTCCATTAGCATCCAAGCTAAGCTAACAAGCTAACAGACAGCTAATAGCTTAATTTCCCTCTAAAATCAACTAATACATATATATTTACCAGGGTCGGCGTCATGGGGGGTCATTCGCGGGCCATGCCCCCCCAAATGAGTCACTGTGCCCCCCCAACGCAGGGCGGGCAAGCCTTGCCACTTTGCCGTTTTTTTCTTTTTTTAATCATATAAGTGAAAACGTTTCCACTAAAGGTTTTTTGTGTGAAATACATCAGAAATAAATAATACAAATATGAAACACAGCCTGAGCTGTGCTCACTGCTGCTCTCTGATTGGTGTGTTGCTTGACCAATGACCCCCGACCTTTTGTTTGTTATCATTACGTGGCTGTGTGTTTCGATGAAAGCCCAGTGGCGATCTGTTCATCTGTTACACTGATTATACAGTAAAGCCATCGAAAATAATATGATATACAGTACAGTACAAGTAGCCTACTTCTGGGTCTCTGTGTTTCATTCAAGCTCGGCTCTGTGTGTGTGGCACGAGCGCATTTTGTGAGTGTGCGAGCGCTAACGTGGAATTGTTGTTGTTAGCATCTGGTTAGCTAGCTATGCTAACGGATATAAAGAGCTGTTTCTACACCAAGGTTGCGTTCCAATAGTCCATTTAGCTTAGGAACCTTCCTAACCAAGTGAAATGACCTGGAAGTACGTCAGTGGCAGCCATGTTAAATGTCGTTCCAATTCTCCAAATGAAAGGAAAGGAGGTTTCAAACTTCCTTTATAACCTCCTTTAGCTTAGGAACCACTGGACCTCCCTAACCAAAAGGAGAGGAGAAAATGCTGCCCCACAATGCCTTGCAGCCGCAGCATTTGCCGTCACTCAACAGTCGGCCGCTCACGGAAACAACCGATTATGACCGAGAAATTATATCATGAAAGTTACGGTGCTTATTAAGCATTTTAAAACGTATGTGGTAAGTTGCCAAAGTGCTTTGTTCTGAACGTTCATCAGTATTATAATCAAAGAGAGAAATATGAACGTTAGTTTTTACTGAAATGATCAAATAAAGTCAACATTTCACTGAACTGTGTGGAGTTTGTTCAACTTTTAAAAGATGTTTGAATGGTGATGTACATAGTGATAGATGTTAAAGACTAACGTTTATAATAAATACATTTGTATTGATTTTAAGATCTTTTCATACAATCATACTGGGATCATTTTTTGTATTAATGTGGACCGGAGGGAGAGGGTGACGAGCATAAGTTTCACTTTCCTTTTTTATTTCAATTCCAACTTTGGTCATGAAGAATATGTTTCTCTGTTGTCAACGTTCATAAAGCATAAAGCAACAGCATCAGAGCACGGTGCAGAGTCTCTAGATGAGTTTACAGTAGTCCCTCGTTCTTATTAAACATCCATGTTGTAGTCCGCTGTATAGAAAACTGTAGTTTCCATAGTTTCCCCACAGCAGCAGACGCACATTCATGACGTCCGCATCATAAACACGTCGGATAGTGAAAGTGCATTCGGATTCTCTAAAGTACCGCAGGCTCTTCTCCTAAGTCCTTTTGAATTCTCCTATCCACTATCCCTTAACCCCGTGACGTTTCACTCAGAGGTCAAGGAATAGGAGATAGGGTTAGAATTTAGGAGCTGATTTTGGGATTATCGGAACGCAACCCAAGGTGGAGGAGAGTCCTCTCCTGTCAGACTGAGAGGATCTTATAACCTCAGCTCAGTGAGGTAAGGACTCTCTCAGTGTTTAGATAGTTTACTTTAGTGTAAGTTATATCTCAGTGGGTCTCAAACGGTTTGGTCACCATTTATGTAAGTATTTTCGAGGAATACCTTTATATGATCATTATAGTTATTAAAGAGAGAATAAATGAAAAACGGGTAGGAAATACTATAGGACAGTAACACAAGAATACAGTTTAAAAGGGGAATGATTAGTAAAATATCCATAAAGAAAAAGTAAATCTGTGTACAGTTCTGTTTCATATGGATGCTGAGAGATGTAGGCTATCCATAGATCTCTTCATTTAGCTCTCAAAGTGCACCAGATTGATGCATTTAACTTCAATATTTTAAAAATAATCTTCCCGGGGGAGCATGCCCCCAGACCCTCCTAGAGGAGGTTAGGTCCACCCCCACCTAAAAAATGTTCACATGGATAGGATACTAAATACATTTGCACACTTTTTATATGGTGGCCTTTATCAAATCAAGTTTTATTTATATAGCACATTTTTCCACGATTCTTGGTCGAGCCAAAGTGCTGTACATATAATAAAAAATAACCTATAGTAGAGACACTTTACAGCAAATACAACAGCACAGTTTGTGCAGAATATCAGTCTGAGAAAACGACACCCTCTGTCCTTATATGTTTCTGTTTTGGTGGTCGTGCCACAACCGTGCATGTATGCACAAGTCATAGATGCGCTATACAATAGCACTACACCCCTGCAATGTGTGTGAAAGACAATAGACTTTACAGCATGTTTTTTTAAATTGAAGTTGCGTTGGTGTTTGTGTGTTGGTTGTTGACGGCAGTGTGTGCCCCCCCTTGGTAAATGATTGCCCCCCCATTCGATTTGTTCTAGAGCCGACCCTGATATTTACAGGTGAAAATAACATGATGCAGTATGCAAAGTCATTAAAATAAGAATGAATCACTATCCTGTTATTAAATATATATGATTCAGAAATAGACCATAAAGCATAACTAGTCCTTTTACTTTTTGTACTTACTTACTTTTTTTACTTCCCTGATGGCTCCCACAGGATTGTTGACATCTTCGTGGATTCAGCTTCTTATTACAGACACATGCATTTCCAAACATTCGGTCTTTATGCTGTAAAATGTATTATCTTTTCAATTTACACACGGCATCTATTGCACGTCTGTCCGTCCTGGGAGAGGGATCCCTCCTCTGTTGCTCTCCCTGAGGTTTCTCCATGTTCCCTTTAAACTGTGGGTTTTCTCTGGAAGTTTTTCCTTGTACGATGTGAGGGTCTAAGGACCGAGGGTCTAAGGACAGAGGGTCTAAGGACAGAGGGTGTCGTTTTTCTCATACTGATATTCTGAACAATCTGTGCTGTTGTATTTGCTGTAAAGTGTCTCTACTGTAGGCTATTTTTATTATATGTACAGCACTTTGGCTCAACCAAAAATCGTTTATAAATGTGCTATATAAATAAAACTTGATTTGATTTTACACTTTAATTTAAGGCCAAAACCTTTACTACTTTACTTAGTCGTAACATATCTTATGTAACCTCATCTTTTGGAGTAAAAACTGCACCACACCGGAGGGTACAAATATTTCTTTTAAATAAACTGTGTGAACACATTGTCCTGCTAGCAGTTAACCTGAGCTAACAAGCTAACGAGTTTGTAGAGATACATATTCCTCTGAAATATAATTTGTTGCCAAAAACTTTTCTATTTTCGTCAAAGATCTCAGTTCTTCTTCCACCACTTCCTGCAACAACCAACATTTTTAAGTGTTTGGCTTCGAGGCTCGAGCAGTTAAATCTTTAACCTCCACTAAGTAATTTAATTAGGTCTTAAATGTGTTAATAATTGGGGTCAAATCAGGAGATGTAGCACATGAGTTTCTGTGTGTTTCTGTTCAATCTGCCACTATTTCTCATAAGAGCACTGTCCAACTTTTTTCATTTTATGTGCATTTTACTTTGGTGTCCCACTGCTCTCCTCTCCTGCTGTGCCACATCTAACAAACTGACCTGCATGGCATGAACCCGGCAGCACCAACCTACTCCTGTCAGGAATCTCACACACACACACACACACACACACACACACACACACACACACACACACACACACACACACACACGCACACACACACACACACAGAGAGAGACCCACACACACTGCATCTGGTAGCTCTCGCAGCACAAACAAGCAATCAGTGGCAGCGGCGGCTTCTTTATGAGGGCAGACGAGTGCAGCGATATGAAAGCACAATAAAATGCTGTCGGCTGTGGAGGAATTTCCTCCATCAAAGTTCCCAAAACGATTGCTGTTCTCGCCCACAAACACACTAACTGCATCAATCTGTTCATCTGTAAACAAGAATCAACCCGTGCACAGACTTTCTATCTTTCGTCTACAAAAAAGACATCTTTGCCAATCTCTTTCTTTCTGCATCGTTTGCTTTTGGCTATGTATTCCTGCTGATTATACAACACCAGAGTCAAAGATCTTGAACTCAACGTGGGTTCATTTTGGGATTTCTAAACTTAAACGTCAAAGCAGGGCTTGAGCTGACTGTGCAGAGTCAGACTCAGTGTTTAAATGTGATATTTGGTTGAACTGGGGTGAACTCCAACATGCAAATCTGCACCTTTGACCTGCTGCAGGCTGTCTTCACGGTGCTGGTGGGTCAAAAGGAAGAAAGTTATCCTAGCTAATTAGCTGTTTCACACTTTTTCCATCTTTATGAAACATCTTCTGTTGGAGTATAAACTGCTTTATGGACCGGGATGGTTTATGGACGTCAAACCACACACTTTTTACCGTACAAATTAGATAGCTTTCCATTTTTGTAGAATACGTGTAAATCTTTAGATGTCTAACTATTGCATTCATAGTAGCTGTAGAAAGTAAGAGGACACTTACACAGTAACAGTAACTAACAGCCAACAAAGGTAGCTTACTCACTAATCACAAGAGAAATCCCCAAAAACCTTATTCATCTTAATTTCTCAATTTCAGATAAGCTGAGCATGACAAAGCGTATCCACCTATCCATAACTACAGCAGTCATTAAACATGAAAATAACGTTATTCTATGAACCTTTTTCCAACATTACACACACACACACACACACACACACACACACACACACACACACACACACACACACACACACACACACACACACACACACACACACACACACACACACACACACACACACACACACACACACACACACACACACACACACACACACACACACACACACACACACACACACACACACACACACACACACACACACACACACACACACACACACACACACACACAAACACATTACATTACATTGCATTTAGCTGACGCTTTTATCCAAAGCGACTTACAATAAGTTCGTTCGACCAAGAAGATACAACCTTGAAGAAAACAGAATCATAAAAGTACATCAGGTTTCATAGAGCTAAAACATTTCAAGTGCTACTCAACTGGCTTTAGATAAGCCAGTCCTTTATTAGTATATAAGTGCTTTGTTAGTCATTCTATCGCTCGAAGTGGAGTCAAAAGAGATGAGTTTTCAGTCTGCGCCGGAAGATGTGTAAGCTTTCTGCTGTCCTGACGTCAATGGGGAGCTCATTCCACCATCTTGGAGCCAGGATAGCAAACCCACGTGTTTTTGCTGATGGGAACTTGGGTCCCCCTCGCAGCGAGGGTGCAGCGAGTCGTTTGGCTGATGCAGAGCGGAGTGCACGTGCTGGGGTGTACGGTTTAACCATGTCCTGGATGTAGGAAGGGCCAGATCCATTCGCAGCATGGTACGCAAGTACCAGAGTCTTGAAGTGGATTCTAGCAGTTACCGGAAGCCAGTGAAGGGAGCGGAGGAGCGGAGTGGTGTGGGAAAAAAAAACACACACACACACTTATTCATCTTAACTAACCTTCTCTATTAAACCTCATCTGATATCAAGTGTGCGTTACAGACACTAGCATTTTGTTGATCACTTATTATTATTATTTTGTTGAACCATAATTGTAATCAATGTTCAACAGCTATGCAATAACATTAAGGTGGACCTATCATGCTATATTTGAAACATATATTGTAGGGCCATACCTCTACAAAACATGTCAGTGAAGTTGTTTTTTCAAAATACCAAACAGTTCCCCCGTTGTAGCCATGCTTCATACTGCTCAAACCCCTCTTTTGAAGCCCTGTTAGAGAAACGCGGATCTTGGGTCCTTAGCTTGAAGACAATAAATAAGAGGAGGCGGAGCTAAGAATCAGAATTCTACTGGAGATAAAGTTAAATGCTGCTGTGATAAAACGCCATCCTGTTCTAAACCACATCAAGGATTATGTCTGAAACAGTATGGAGCTCAAATGCTTTTTCTCTTGCAGGTTTATCACAAGGTGAGTTCCTTTTTTATTTCCTGCTTTTTAAACACATGTGCTCTCCAGTACAGGTTAGCTCTGAGTGTTAGCGAGGCTTGCTAATGTAAACAAAGACGTCAGGCATTGTTTCTGATAGCAACTTTCTGTGAGTCCGCCGCCGCTATTACGTCACAGCGGATTGAATCTGTATCCGCTCGTTGTACACCCGTTTTTAGAGATTTGGGTACGGAGGAAAAGAGAGAGGGTTTTATTTTCTGACGCTGCGTGAGTTCCCCGACGCACCGGGGACACATATTTATGTATAAAAGACATCACAAAGAGCATTTTGCATGATAGGTCGAATGTTAGTTTGAGCCATTACTAGTTAGATTAGCACCCAACAACATAGCAAGACTACATTGTCATTGTGTGACTTTCTTTTGTATTCCCTAGCTAACACCGTACCGTTATCATGACGTTTCCACTCAAAGGGTGTATATGGTGCCATACTTGAAAACTGTTACAGCATTTGTCAAAAACACATTCCTGATTTTGCTCTTAGTCAAAATACTTGTGATGAAATCTCCGCTTGTTATCTACATATGATAGAATCTCATCTCTCTCTTTGTGTTTTATTCTCCATCTCCCTCTTAGATATATTCCCTGTATACTTGCACCCTGTGTAGTGATCCTGTCACCTTTCCTATATCTTTTTCTCCTTAACTATTTACTTCTTCCCTTTCCTATCTCCTGTCCTCTCCTCTCTTTTACTATTTCTTCTTTTTCCATCCTATTTCCTTTTCTCCATTACCCGCTCTGCTCACATCTCGTATCCTTTAATCTCCTCTTCCCTCCTCTCCTCTTTTCTAGTTACTACTCATCTCGGTCTCCTCTTCTCTTGTTTTGTCTCCCCTTTCCTTGTCTCCTCATCTTTGTTTCGTCTTCTCTTGTGTCTTAGTCAAAATACTTCGACTGAAATCTCCGCTTGTTATCTACATACGATAGCTTCTCATCTCTTTGTGTGTTTTTCTCCATTTCTCCAGCCTTCTATCTTTTCCATCTCTTTGTGGTTGTCAGTAGCGCTCAGTGTAATCACATGTTTTGCAGCCGGTAACACAAGCAGAGAAACCTACACATCGTCTGAAAGCGAGCAGTGACACGCAGGCAGTCGTTGGTTCGGAGTGACATGCACCCCACGACCTTTTCAGCTTCTCTCAAACTCACATCCTCTCAGCTGTCATCTTATTTTAGCCTGTCTTGGAGAGAGAATCGTACAAGAGCTGTATCCTCGAATGACCAAGACAGGATGTGTAACGACAGAGATGGCAAAGGTACACACATCCTTTAATCAAGCAGAAGTACAGATACTCGTGTTTAAAAATACTCTGGTGAAAGTAGAAGTACTGACTAAACTTCTTTACTCAAGTCAAAGTAAAGAGACTTTGAAATGTACTGAAGTAAAAAACACCCATAACTAGCAGCTGTTTTAAAGAGTACCTGACCTCCCTTTATATTAATAGAACAATCACGTCATTGTTAGCTAATGAATGTTTCCATGCTGAACAACGGCAACATGACAACGTTTCCATTGGTCCCTCTTCTTTAGAGAAGACCAGGAAATTATGGATACACGGATCGTGTTCAAATCAATAGGCACGCAATGACTCTAAAGAATAATGATCACGCATCAAACACACATTCAGACTAAAGGAACCAGCTGTTTGGGAAATGAGAGAAGTAGAAAGTACAGGTATTTGAGTTCAACATGTAAGAAGTAGAAAGTACAGGTATTTGAGTTCAACATGTGAGAAGTAGAAAGTACAGGTATTTGGGTTCAACATGTAAGAAGTAGAAAGTACAGGTATTTGGGTTCAACATGTAAGAAGTAGAAAGTACAGGTATTTGTGTTCAAAATGTAAGAAGTAGAAAGTACAGGTATTTGAGTTCAACATGTAAGAAGTAGAAAGTACAGGTATTTGTGTTCAAAATGTAAGAAGTAGAAAGTACAGGTATTTGTGTTCAACATGTAAGAAGTAGAAAGTTCAGGTATTTGGGTTCAACATGTAAGAAGTCAAAGTAAAAAGTCGTCAGAAAAATAAGTAAAGTACTGATACCAGAAAAATTTACTTAAGTACAGTAACAAAGTATTTGTACTCCACTACTTCCCACCTCAGTGTTGAGTTGGAGATGAGATCTAAGACCAGAACAAGTTTAGTTAACTTCAAAGAAAGACCTCAGACACATTTCAGAACGTATAGAAATGTGTTTTCAGAGTTAAAGTATTGAAAGTGACTTGAAATGTACTTATAATAGCTCCCAAATGTTCTAAAGGAATGCATTTATTGTGCAAGTAGACCTCTCCAAATGCACTGTTTGAGTTCAATCCCTCTGTGGGGTCCTAATAGGCTTTTTGTGGTTTTCCCTCTCCCGTAGTGTGTCTTATCCCAATGTTTTCTCCAGAAAATGAGCACATTAGGGCCACTTTAAGTATTAACCTAACTCACCGGGGTTCCCTATGAGAGCAATGCAAACCATGTTTTTTCACAAACCCTTGGTAAAGTTTCTGAGGAAATGTCAGAATGGAAACTTTTGTTTTGGCTAACCAAAGCATAATTCTCTGGATCGCAAAAATTAAGCCTTGTGGTTCGTTTGGTAGGGTCTTAATTGGCGGCAATTGATTAAATGGTAAACACTTTCTGTATCCTAAGTGAGTGGCCTAATGTCTTCATATTTGCTTTCGCTAACAACTACATATTTTCATCTAAAAGCCTTATTAGTGGTTATGAAAATGAGTTAGCAAAAACGTTTTCATACAGTTTATAACAAATGACAGCCTAATAATGACAGCTTAACTTCTCTATATTGCCTCGTTCACACAATACATCAACAATAAAAATACAACTACAGATTCTAAAAGCATTTTGTTCTTATGCGATTTTAAATGATCAAAGGTTTTACACCTCATATGAAATGTAGACTACATTTTATTACGGAGTTTATGTCCAACTGACTCACAGATCATTGGCTACTGATGCTCCTTTCACACCAACGCGGTTCCTGTTCTAGCTCCGAAGATTTTCTGGTTCTGAACCTTTTTTTCTTTTTAGCCCCCGCTTTGTTCACACCGCCGAGAGCCCAAGTGGTGCTGCGTCGTGGGGTCATTGTTTACGATTGTATTGAAGCGCTACTCGTTTTGGTTTTGCTCTGATTGCCCTGTGTACAAACTGGATAAAACACGGGCTTTTTGTTGTTGTTCAGGAGGTTGATCCCGCCACTGCCCCCCCCCCCCCCCCTCCGAAGTAAGAGTGACGTATGCGGTTCTTGCTTCTAGACCGACAATGTGTTGGTGCTTGAAAAGCACCGGTTTTCGGAGCTGAGAGCGGCTCCGCTGCGGTGTGAACAGGATAAACCAGTGCTTTTCAGGCTCTAGCTCCGAACCGGCCCTGGAACCGCGTTGGTGTGAAAAGGACATTAGAGATATGCAAAATGCACCGCATTTAGTACGACACAAACCTCCACTGTTGATTTTCAAAATAAAATACAGTAACAATATGGTTGCAGGCCCAAGTTTAAGATGAATTCAACATTATTTACACTGTTCCATTTATTTAGCATTGTTATTATTTTACCAATATACTGATGGACCACTAGGGGTCACTAGAGGTCACTCATGGACCACCAGTGTCAAAGTGTCAAATCTCATTTACTTAATGCCCTAAGTAAATTACATTTTCAGTGACAATATAAAACAAAATAATCTAGGCTCACCTTCAATTCTCCCACCGTAGTGAATAGATTCAAGACCGAAGCTAGCTAGTCTCCTAAAGGGGAGTTCAACTTTTATCAGGCATAGAGATCTGACATGTTTAGGTCATGAAAGGAAACATAAATAATGCTGGCCTTACATTATGAAGGTACTTAACTCAACACACAAAAACTTGATAGCACATTGTCAATCATTGGTTTGTTGTTGTTTTTGCACTAAGAGGTGTCTGCCCCCTTGTGGTCGGGGATAGAAACTCTTTCTGTTGACCAGAAGAAAAACCCAGATTGTATTTAGTTAACCAAATCAATTAGAGGTTAGCGTGGTGGAATATAACATGTCATAGTCTATACCACATGTGTCAAACTCAAGGCCCGAGGGCCAAATCAGGCCTGTGGTGGATTTTATTTCACTCCATCCTGAGGGTCTCCTCAGCTCAGAGCCTGAGCCCAAACATTGATGACCTTGCACCCAAGATGAGACGCCAAGTATCTGAACTAGCATCACAGAGCAGCACACTGAGTTCAAAGGATGCTTCCTTCTGTACTTTCTCTCTCACGACAACAGGGCATGTTTGGTTTCTCTTTGAGGGAAATAGTTTTGTTGAAGCTGTTGTTGGCCCGTGGGAAAATGTAATCATAAGAAATGACTCTGGAAAAGCTGCAGATAGAGCCATAAGAAATGAATGCAGCTGATTATTTAATGTTTAATGTTGTTTTTATAGGCAATAATGTAAGCTTTGTTAGTTCCAGGTTTAATCTGTGCAATAAGTTAATTTCAATAAGTTTTGCAATACACATTGAACCAGTCCGTCCCTCCACTAGTACCCATTTTTTTATTTTGGCCCCCTGCTCTATACCTATATATCTAAACTCAGGTCTTATCAGTGTTTCGATGCCACTAGAGCCCACATACTGTGGAGCAGAAGATTTGAGGTGAAACACAGAGAGCCACAACAACCACAGAATGTATTCATGCATGAAGTGTGTCCGACCTTTCCTATATCTACTTCTTTCCTTTCCTATCTCCTCTCAAGTCTCCTCTCTTCTTCTCCTTTACTATTTCGTCTTTCTCCATCCAATTTCCTATTCTCCATCTCGTTTCCTTTCATCTCCTCTTCAATCCTCTCCTCTTTTCTAGTTACTTTTTTGTCTCCTATTCCCTTGTCTCCTCATCTTTGTCTCTTCTTCTCTTGTTTTGTCTCCTTTTCACCCGTCTCCTCTTCTCTTGTCTCTTCTCATCTCTTGTCTCCTCTTCTCCTATCTTGTCTTTTTTATCACCTCTTACTTAATCTTCTCTTTTGTGTCTCCTTTTCTCTTGTGTCCTCATCTTTGTCTCTTCTTCTCTTCCAGCTCTTGTCCTCTTCTCTCTTGTCCCATTCTCTTATCTCCTTTTATCCTGTCTCCTCTTCTCTCACCTCCTTGTTCTCTCAAGTCCACAACCACAGACTTTATTAATAGCTGAGTCTAGCATACATGAAGTGTGTCTGACCTTTCCTATATCTTTGTCTCCTTAACTATCTACTTATTTCCTTTCCTATCTCCTCTCGTGTCTCCTCTCTTCTTCTCCTTTACTATTTCGTCTTTCTCCATCCAATTTCCTATTCTCCATCTCGTTTCCTTTCATCTCCTCTTCAATCCTCTCCTTTTTTCTAGTTACTTTTTTGTCTCCTCTTCCCTTGTCTCCTCATCTGTGTCTCTTCTTCTCTTGTCTCCTTTTCACTCGTCTCCTGTCTCCTCTTTTCTTGTTTCTCCTCATCTCTTGTCTCCTCCTTGAACCTTGAAGCTGAATCAGAGCTTGTATCTGCAGAGTGAGACTCATCTGCCCCCTGCAGGAGGAAAACAGTCATTACCACAAATGCATCGTGGAAGATGAATGCCTCAACAAACACTATTGTCTGCAATATGGACTTATGGAAATACGTGAAAAAGTGGATGTTGCATAATAGGTGAGCTTTAACTCAGCTTCCCCCCTTACGTGTGTCTCTTCATAGTCATTTCTTATGTCTCTTTGCAGTGATATTGTGTCTCGTTTTTGTCATTATGTGTCCTTTTTGTTGTTGTTTTGTGTCTATGTCTGTTTGTAGTATTTTTTTTTAACATTGCAGTCTCTTTTAAGTCATGTGTTTGTTGATATATCTGATGTATCTTGTTGTGTGTATAAGTTGTTTAGAGTCTTGTTACTTATACTCTTCAGTTCCCACTATTCTCTGAACTCTCCTCCTAAAGACTCCTCAGAGCCAGACTGTTAATCTGAGCGTCTCTTGAGCTTTCTGACCTCCCTCTGACTGCAGAGAGCCGCCAGCTAAGACTTGTAATGAGATATTAGTCCTGACAGCAGTACAGGGGAGCCATGCAACGTGCTAATCCCTTATCTCCCCCTCTGTTCTCTCCCTCTTTTCTCCTCTCTCCAGCACCGCCTGACGAGTTACCTCCTCTCACTTTCTGCAGGAAACCGTCTTCTTTATTGCCTCCTTCTCTTTTAACTAAAACTATTATTTAGAAACCAAACTCTGAATGGTTATGAGCAGGACCTGTGAACCCATTGGACGTCTGTCTCACACCATCTTTCTTTGCTGCGATGCACCTTTTAAAGGTGGGGTAGGTAATTGTGGAGAAACCGGCTCGAGTGCGCTAGAATTTGAAAATACACAAGCGAAAAAAATCTGCCACTTCCTCACAGAGCCCCTCCTCCAACACACACGAACGCGCACATGACCAATGAGGGCACGAGATAAGTTTGTGCCCAGATGGAAGGCTGACAGGCAGGTAGGCCATCCAGTTACTTTAGCCGGGCCGGCTCAGATGATTGGTCGTGCTTTTTACAGTACTACGGCTTCTTCCACAGATGATATTTCTCTATGGATTTTTTGTCAAAGCACTTCAGATATTCATTGCTATCGGGATGTTAAGAGCATTCCATGGAATATAACAAAAAGTGTATCTCGAGCCGGTTTCTCAAACTTACCTACCCAACCTTAAAGTGAGAGGGAGTGAAGTGAAACGTAAACCTGGGCTCCACATGACAGAGTGTGTAGGAGACTCAATGTACTGTAGCAGAGTCTGAGCCTACTGCACACCTAATGAATACAAGTCTCCATAGACACCTTGATCTAGAAGTTAGAAAGCCAGATGCTAAAGGTTCTGGCATTTTATAATTCTTTACAGCACGTTTTTGGACGTCATTTTTTCCAGTTAGGGTGCTTTGTATTCTTTCTGGTCATTCTGTATCTTTGTCTGGCTCTTTTGCACCCCTTTGTTTTCTGTCTGTCTTTGGTCATTTCGTGTCACTTTGAAGACATTTAAGGTCATTTTGTAGTCTTTCGTATATACTGTGTATTTCTTGTCTATTTGTATCCGTCATTTTTGAAGCTGTGTGTCTCTTTGTAGTTTTTAGGTGTATCCTTGTTGCCATTTTGTATATATTTATTGTTGTTGTGTGTAGCCATTTTGTGTCTATTTGTTGTTGTTGTTGTTGTTGTGTGTAGCCATTTTGTGTCTATTTGTAGTAATTTTTCCTTTATATCTTTGAACAAGTTGCCATGTGTCTCTTCATAGTCATTTCTTATGTCTCTTTGCCGTGATATTGTGTCTCGTTTTAGTCGTGTCCTTTTGTTGTTCTGTGTCTCTGAGGATATGTTGTGTCTCAGCCGGTTGAGTTATGTTATGGCTGCGTGTATTCATTTAGTGTCACTTTGCAGTTGTTTTAGATCTCTTAAAACTCACGTTCCATCTGTCTGTTGGTATATGTTATGTATCTTGTCGTGTGTGTTGTTTAGTGTCCCTGTGTTATTCTGTGTCTGTTTATGGTCACTTTGCATCTCTTTCACTGACATTTTGCAGATGAAGCAGAACTCTTTAAAAAAGAGGTTGCAGGTACTTCTGCTGTTCTAATTTAAATCAATACTCGTTTTATTATATGAAACATAGCATTTTCATTGTGCAGCTGGAACATGAAGAAAATCATAACAAAAAACAAATATGGGATGGATTTGGTTAGCAGAGACTCATCATAAGCAGAGATGGCAAAAGTACTCACATCCTTTAATCAAGTAGAAGTACAGATACTCGTGTTTTCAAATACTCTGGTAAAAGTAGAAGTACTGACTAAACTTCTTTACTCAAGTCAAAGTAAAGAGGCTTTGAAATGTACTGAAGTAAAAAGTACCCATAACTAGCAGCTGTTTTAAAGAGTACCTGACCTCCTTTTATATTAATAGAACAATAATGTCATTGTTAGCTAATGAATGTTTCCATGCTGAACAACGGCAACATGACAACGTTTCCATTGGTCCCTCTTCTTTAGAGAAGACCAGGAAATGATGGATACACGGATCGTGTTCAAATCAATAGGCACGCAATGACTCTAAAGAGTAATGATCACGCATCAAACACACATTCAGACTAAAGGAACCAGCTGTTTGGGAAATGAGAGAAGTAGAAAGTACAGGTATTTGAGTTCAACATGTAAGAAGTAGAAAGTACAGGTATTTGTGTTCAACATGTAAGAAGTAGAAAGTACAGGTATTTGGGTTCAACATGTAAGAAGTAGAAAGTACAGGTATTTGTGTTCAACATGTAAGAAGTAGAAAGTACAGGTATTTGTGTTCAACATGTAAGAAGTAGAAAGTACAGGTATTTGGGTTCAACATGTAAGAAGTAGAAAGTACAGGTATTTGTGTTCAACATGTAAGAAGTAGAAAGTACAGGTATTTGTGTTCAACATGTAAGAAGTAGAAAGTACAGGTATTTGTGTTCAACATGTAAGAAGTAGAAAGTACAGGTATTTGGGTTCAAAATGTAAGAAGTAGAAAGTAAGGCAAGGCAAGGCAAGTTTATTTATATAGCACTTTTCAACACAAGGCAATTCAAAGTGCTTTACAAAAAATGAAAGACATTAAGAAAATGGCATTTAAAATCAGTCATTAAAAAGAAAAGCTAATAAAATAAACATTAAAAGAAGAAATACATGGATAAACATTAAAAGAAAAAATACATGGATAAAAGTTACAGTGCAGTTTAAGATATGAATAGTTCAATTAAAAGCAGCGACAAAAAGAAAAGTCTTCTTGCTGGATTTAAAAGTAGTCAGAGTTGCAGCGGACCTGCAGGTTTCTGGGAGTTTGTTCCAGATGGAGCATAATAACTGAACGCTGCTTTACCATGTTTAGTTCTGACTCTGGGGACAGAAAGCTGACCAGTCCCTGAAGACCTGAGAGATCTGGATGGTTCATAATTTAGCAGGAGGTCAGAAATGTATTTTGGGCCTAAACCATTCAAAACTTTATAAACCAGCAGCAGTATTTTGAAATCTATTCTTTGACACACAGGAAGCCAGTGTAAAGACTTCAGAACAGGAGTGATGTGATCCACTTTCTTAGTATTAGTGAGGACTCGAGCAGCAGCGTTCTGAATCAGCTGCAGCTTTCTAGTAGATGTTTTAGTGAGACCTGTGAAGACACCATTGCAGTAGTCGAGTCTACTGAAGATAAAAGCATGGACAAGTTTTTCCAAATCCTGCTGTGACATTAGTCCAGGTATTTGTGTTCAACATGTAAGTAGTAGAAAGTACAGGTATTTGTGTTCAACATGTAAGAAGTAGAAAGTACAGGTATTTGTGTTAGAAATGTAAGAAGTAGAAAGTAAAGGTATTTGTGTTCAACATGTAAGAAGTAGAAAGTACAGGTATTTGTGTTCAACATGTAAGAAGTAGAAAGTACAGGTATGTGTGTTCAACATGTAAGAAGTAGAAAGTACAGGTATTTGGGTTCCACATGTAAGAAGTAGAAAGTACAAGTATTTGGGTTCAACATGTAAGAAGTAGAAAGTACAGGTATTTGGGTTCAACATGTAAAAAGTAGAAAGTACAGGTATTTGGGTTCAACATGTAAAAAGTAGAAAGTACAGGTATTTGGGTTCAACATGTAAGAAGTAGAAAGTACAGGTATTTGGGTTCAACATGTAAGTAGTAGAAAGTACAGGTATTTGTGTTAGAAATGTAAGAAGTAGAAAGTAAAGGTATTTGTGTTCAACATGTAAGAAGTAGAAAGTACAGGTATTTGTGTTAGAAATGTAAGAAGTAGAAAGTAAAGGTATTTGTGTTCAACATGTAAGAAGTAGAAAGTACAGGTATGTGTGTTCAACATGTAAGAAGTAGAAAGTACAGGTATTTGGGTTCCACATGTAAGAAGTAGAAAGTACAAGTATTTGGGTTCAACATGTAAGAGGTAGAAAGTACAGGTATTTGGGTTCAACATGTAAAAAGTAGAAAGTACAGGTATTTGGGTTCAACAAGTAAGAAGTAGAAAGTACAGGTATTTGGGTTCAACATGTAAAAAGTAGAAAGTACAGGTATTTGGGTTCAACATGTAAGAAGTAGAAAGTACAGGTATTTGTGTTCAACATGTAAGAAGTAGAAAGTACAGGTATTTGGGTTCAACATGTAAAAAGTAGAAAGTAAAAGGTCGTCAGAAAAATAAGAAGTGGAGTAAAGTACTGATACCAGAGAAATGTACTTAAGTACAGTAACAAAGTATTTGTACTCCACTACTTCCCCCCTCTGATTATAATAATACCCTCGGACTATTCAGATTATATTTCCTGGTTTCTACGAGGCTTAATGTAGAGTTAGACATTAATGTACCATCAGACACTAAATGAGCTCTGCAGGTTCACAGGGTTTGTTTTCAGATTTGAAAGCTCCTCATGATGTTGATTGGATTATCTAACAGCCTTTCACAACATATAGGATCTATAACAATGCGTATCCTTCCACTTCCTGTGTTTTAATGACTGCCTAAGAGCAGCAATCACTGCCATCGCATTGTTATATAGTCTCTGTAAAGTATTAATGAGTACATCACTGCACCGTGGCCTGGAAATGGGATGTTTAGCTAGCCTAGGGCTGTTTCCTGCTTCCTACACACATGGGACTGAATAATGAAGCAGAACAGATGCGGACGAAGACACAAACATATAAATAAGCAATCATCTCGTTCACTAGCAGTATATTAAGGTGCGTGAAAGGGAGAAAAACAGGTTTAAAAGTGTATTAAATCGTGTTTGGTTGCACTAAAACAGGGGTGTCAAACTCAAATACACAGTGGGCCAAAATTAAAAAATGGGTACTAGTCGAGGGCCGGACTGGTTTAATGTTTATTGCAGAACTTATTGAAATGAACTTATTCCACATATTAAACCTGGAACTAACAA
The DNA here is from genome assembly GCA_902827135.1 of Harpagifer antarcticus. Taxonomy (NCBI): domain Eukaryota; kingdom Metazoa; phylum Chordata; class Actinopteri; order Perciformes; family Harpagiferidae; genus Harpagifer; species Harpagifer antarcticus. The sequence continues at coordinate 42,749 of CADEHL010001053.1, read as the reverse complement.
AGCTTAAATGGTTGCCTATAAAAACAACATTAAACATTAAATAATCAGTTGAGTCATTTCTTATGATTACATTTTCCCACGGGCCAACAACAGCTTCAACAAAACTATTCCCCTCAAAGAGAAACCAAACATGCCCTGTTGTCGTGAGAGAGAAAGTGCAGAAGGAAGCATCCATTAAACTGAGTGTGCTGCTCTGTGATGCTAGCTCAGATACTTGGCATCTCATCTTGGGTGCAAGGTCATCAATGTTTGGGCTCAGGCTCTGAGCGGAGGAGACCCTCAGGATGGAGTGAAGGTGTGCGTGCAATATACCGGCGGGCCAGATCTAATAGTAATTAAACATTATCCTTCGGGCCGAAATTAAATCCACCAAGGGCCTGATTTGGCCCCCGGGCCTTGAGTTTGACACATGTGCACTAAAATGTGTTTTTGACAAATATGTTGATCACTTCTTCAAGCAGATGTCTCCGTTAAAAGCTCTCAGGATGTTTACAGCAGTAAAATTAGTTAATTAACGCTTTTATTGTCAAGGCTGAAGCTATATAGGGCATTGACAGATCAGTGATGAAACACACCAGCTTACTCACTCCTTTTCATTCCCATCCAGAAATGAATGCAGCATTTATTAGGTCTGCAGGCAGGGGACATGCACAACATGAATTTAAAGAGTGAAATATAACCTTGTGAAACCACATCACATTAACTCACAGGATTAATTCCCTCCTGAGGAAACCTCTGCACTGAACTCACGTTTTCTTTCTCCTCAATTCCACCTATTAATCTTTTATCTGCTTCCAATCCATCCTCTATCTGCCCTTTCGTTCGCACCTTTTTTTTTTACTTCCTTTCCTCCTGGTTGCCTCACAGCTCTTGCAGCGGAGTAAGTCAACTGATTTTCTGAGGCAGTGGAAGAATTTAATTACAGCAAAGCATTCGTTCTCCAGACGTGTTGCTCATGCCAAACCTCAGAGACGTACATCAATCCCTGAGCATGTTACTCCTATTATTCACTCTGTAGTGGGTTAACAGCAGAAAATACATTGGTCTGTTTACAAAACAAACTGTGCTTAGGTACTATCTGTCAAACGCATTTCCATTTTATGTTATGCTACATTTTAAAGGAACATGTTGTACTGTTTACTCCACTACATGTATTCAACATGCACAGTCAATACCTATATAAAAAACGGTTTTATTATAATGTATTACAAAGCTTGGGTGAATACTCGATTCTGATTGGTCAATTTGGACATTCCAGAATGTTGTTAACACTCGATCATAGACCGTTGCTAAGGAGAACTGACTGTTGCTATGGAGAGTCTGCAGAAAGAAGTCTGGTCTATTTAACGTCAGCTGTGGAGTTTGATATCCATCAGAAAAAAAACTTGAAATACCTTTTGAATATTCATTTTATATTTTTGGAGAGCTCAAAAACTTGTGTTCACTTTTACATTATGTCTATTCAGATCATTTCTAAAAACGTAAAAGTAGCTCCTAATATGCCCAGTATTTTAAGTACCTAAAGTTGTCTCAACATGATTTTAAATGTTGTTATATGTATATTTTGTAATTGTGAAACAGAATAATATAATATTAAATGAGCGATGGTGCATAACGGGGTTCTCTTTTGATACTTCAAGTACATTTTTCTGTAATTATACTTAATTTACATTTTAAATTTGTAGGGCTTTTAGTTGAAATAAAGTATATTCAGATTAAAGTATTGCTCCTTGAAGCAGCACTTAGCAAGAGTTACGTTTTATTTGAGATCGTTCTGTATCTTTTTAATGGTTTTAAATGTATTTAAGTGTCATTTTCTAAAGTGTTTCTGTTACACTGTGTCTTTATGCATTTAATATTCTTTGTAAAGCACTTTAAATTCCCTTGAAATCATAAAACGTGCTGCATAAATACTTCTACCACCTCTCTACATGAGTGTGTGTGTGTGTGTGTGTGTGTGTGCGTGCGTGTGTGTGTGTATGTTACTGCATAAAGTGCATGCATGTCCGTACGTGTACATGTGTGTTTGCAAAAGAGTGTGTGTGTGTGTGTGTGTGTGTGTGTGTGTGTGTGTGTGTGCGTGTGTGTGTGTGTGTGAGTGATGAGTGTGTGTTTCTGCTCCCTGGTTTGCTTCCACCTCTATTAATTGCTTCTAATGCCGTTTCCATTGCTCTCAGCCAGCGAGTGTCATCCTCTATCCTCCGTCCTGACTCCTGCGTCATGACAACGTCAGACTTTCTGAATTGGTGACATCCAATTAGTCTCTGCATCCGAGGAGAAAACGCTCACCGCTCCAACCTAATACTGTAAGTGTCCCTTAATACCAAGGGAAGCCTTAAAGCCCAGATTACAGCCTAACCCTTTCTTTTTAAATCCACGGTACCCTCACTTTCGCTGTTTTGCCTCTGAACCTCTTTCCACACACACCGTTACTCGACTACTATGTTCTCAAAGTGTGAAAGAGTTTTCCAGAAACGCTTCTCCTTGTCAGGTCAAATTTATTCCAAGCAATTACCTCTCTTCTCTTTGAGCACACATTGGCCCTTTTAACGTCTGAAACCTCATGCGTGCGTATGAGTCAAATGTTCCTCAGCATTATGTCAAAACTGTTGCTGCTTTACAGTCCCTCAGGGAGAGATCAGTTCAAATGTAAGTCATGTGGAATATCATTAATTTGTTACAGGGTTATAGTCGTGAAAAATGCATGAGATACCCGTGAGCTTTTGAGGAAGACAAATGAAACAACCTTTACTCAATTAATGAGATATTTTAAGCCTGTATAAGAAATACATCCATTCTTACAACCATCTGTCTCCCTGCTTTATCATTGATGTCATCTTAAAATGCACTTTGATGTCTTTTATACATAAATATGTGTGTGTGTGTGTGTGTGTGTGTGTGTGTGTGTGTGTGTGTGTGTGTGTGTGTGTGTGTGTGTGTGTGTTGTGTGTGTGTGTGTGTGTGTGCGTGTGTGTGTGTGTGTGTCGGGGAACTCACGCCACGTCAGAAAATAAAACCCCTTCTCTTTTCCTCCATACCCTCTTTTAAAAACGGGGGTACAACGAGCGGATACAGATTTGCTGCCGATCTGACGTAATTTCGGATGGCGGACCCACAGAGAGTTGCTATCAGAAACAATGCCTGACGTGTTTTGGACGTAATCTCGTCTTTGTTTACATTAGCAAGCCTCGCTAACACTCAGAGCTAACCTGTACTGGAGAGCACATGTGTTTAAAAAGCAGGAAATGAAAAAAGGAACTCACCTTGTGATAAACCTGCAAGAGAAAAAGCATTTGAGCTCCATGCTGTTTCAGAAATAATCCTTGATGTGGTTTAGAACAGGATGGCGTTTTATCACAGCAGCATTGTACTTTATTCTTTCACACACAGTGACGTCACGAGCTACCCGCGAAAATACGCCATTTTCCTGGAGGTGCTAATATAAACAGCTAGCTAACATAACCAGGCAGAGCGCAATAGTTTTTTTTCTGAATTAACGACCAAAGAAATCGCTGCATGTCTTCGGATTACATCTCTGGACTTGAGGGGTGTGCTCTAGGTCGTTACCAGCGTACACTAGAGCTGTGTGGGTTGTCGGATTGCCCTTACAGTCTGCCTGCAGACGTATGGAAAATGACCCCCGAAAGTGGCTTTCGTCGATTTTGGCAGCATCTACGTCTATCTTCTGGAAACACCAGGTGAATACCCCACTTATCACAATAATATTATCATGCCATTGCATATATGTGGTATTTTAGAGTTGACTAGATATTGATTAAGGCAATAGATTATGATATTCAGTACAGGAAGCTTAGCAACACCTAGACGGTTACAGAATTTTTATTTTGGAAAGTATTTTTTTTGCTTACTTCTCACGTTTTTTTATTATATTTTATTATATCATAGCTTAGTACTTTTTTCTTAACATAGGTAACATTAAGCTGTCTGTGGCTCTTTCCTTTCCTGCTATGCTACCATGCTATGATTCTGCTGTAGAGGAAGGTAAACAGTAGTTTGGTCCAGTCCGGGCTAGCGGCGGACATCAGATTAATCCTAAACATAGTAGTTGTTCTGAAATACAACTTCAACTTACCAGAAATGAAGTGTGCCGAGCAGATGTACACATATTGCACGGTGTCCTTGGGTTTCCACGGCTTGTGAGTGATGGCATCGACGCGAGCGCTAGCTCTCGCCCACTGGGCCCTCCGTCCTGGCTGTTTTTCGTGACTGGGGAACTTGAAGAAAGAAAACTTGGATTTTCCATCACTATCTGTCACCGAATGATGATTTCTACAAGTCCCAGCACTACACCACTTCACCATCTTCAAAGTATTGTATCTAACAAGTAAGTAACACGGCTAAAACCTCGGCCTGGTTGCACCTCACGTAAAATGGCGGATACCGGAAGTACGGTGTCGCCGTCGGCCCAAAACCCGTATGTGTGTGTGAGAGAATCTCCGGTATAATTCTGATCAGGCATTAGCTCCGCCTCCTATTTTTTTTTCAAGCTAAGGACCCAAAATCGGTGTTTCTCTAAACAGGGCTGGAACAGAGGGGTATGAGGGATTTCTAAAATACATGATCTGTTTGTATTTTGAGCAAAACACGTCCTAGACATGTTTTTGTATATTTCTATATACCTGAGACCCATAATATATGCCTAAGTATGATAGGAGAACTTTAAACTAGAAGAAGTTTCATGAAAAGTAGTTTTTCTGTAAGCCGGCTCACAAACAGCAACAAACCAAATGGAAGACATAACCTCCTTTGGTCGAGGCAACAAAGGCAAGAGCAGAGTAATCCTCTTTCTGTCTTTCTCTCTCACTTCATCTTTCTTGTGTCTTCTCTCCCTTCTGCTCAATCTTATGTTTTTATAAGCTGTTGTGTGTGTGGTGTGTGTGTGTGTGTGTGTGTGTGGTGTGTGTGTGTGTGTGTGTGTGTGTGTGTGTGTGTGTGTGTGTGTGTGTGTGTGTGTGTGTATAGAATTAGATTTAAGGCCAAAGGATCTAGAGGATCTGTTTCTCTGCTCATTGTCGGCCGAAACCAGCAATTGAGTCATTAAACATCAAAGTCAAGGTCAAGTCTGCTCCAGTTTCTCTTTCGTTCTTGTATTCTGTGTGAGACTGTGTTCAATCTCCGACAATAACAATCTTTACAATCATCAAGAGAGAAACCAATCATCCGGTTTGTCAGACCTCACATCAGATTGACCGACACATTCAGAAAATCCATTACATCTTTTTGCAAACAGTCATTTATGTGGATGGTTTTGAAGCAACAGCACGTTTTTACCGTGAAGGAATTCTCCCTTGCTCTCATTCCTGAACATCAAAGCCAAGGTCGGTGTGAACGAATGGTATTCATCTTTTACTGCGCAGCATGAATCTCAATGTTTATTCTGCTCGTTTATATTCTGAGGTTGCAATAATGGCTGCAGGTAAGACACATTTCCCACTGCCTCAATCCTTTTATTTTCTACAATGTTTTCACTCCTGCCTCAAATGAAATATGGCGTATTAATAATTACAAACCCTCTGACTTGAAGCCGCGCATGAAGCTCGCCTCAGTCTTTGAGGTGAAGAAATAACTTCACAGCATAGAGGTCATAGCTGTGACTCTTGCTTAAGGTACAATGCATAAGAAGTAAGATTGCTTTTGAGTTTAAGTACTTTTTGGGGTTTTCCCTTTTCCTGTAGTATATGTTTGTGTGCATGTAAATGGTCTGCAAAGGCTAAAATCCCAAAGTTGGGGTTTCTCACAACATCACTTTGTAACACTTGTGCTCCTATTGGCTAGTTGTCCAATACATTGTACGTGGTAGGCTAAGGGGCGGGACATCTCTTAGCGGTTGACTAATCACAACAGAGCCGGCCAGCTAACCAATCAGCAGAGATGGGGTCGTTACTCAAAAAAGTAATATATTACATATTACTTAAAAAAACATATATGTATTACTTTACTTTAACGCGTTACTTTACTCGTTACTTTACTCGCAGGGCCGCCCCTGCCTACAGGCAGCCGCCCCTCCCTACAGGCAGATCACGCTGACTGCGGAGGGTGCTTCATTTTGCGGAGGGAGCCTCATCTGACACCTTCAGTGTAAGCGCATCACAGTTTCGGCCGCTGCTAGGCTCCGCTAGCATGTGTGGATGCGCAGGTCGCGCAAATGTTACGTAAATATATCAGTATGAGAAAAATAAAGAGCTTTTTGAACATTAAAGCGTGGAGACATGTCACTATATGTCCTCTTTAATAGATGAAACATTTGACACAACAGCAGCCATTGCAGACTTTCTCACTGAGATAAATAACTGCATTAATGATTTCTATGTGATTTCTATGAAGGATACTACTGGACAACAACGTATCTGTAATTTAGCAGGAGTGGCTCAAGCGTTCCCTGAAAAAGGTTTTGAGGAATCCCTCATGACGACAAACGATGTAAACCTATGAAATGAGATTCAGGTCAATCTGCGCTTCACATAACTTTTGCCAGCATCTGATTAGCTCAGCACTTCGGCTTCTTTCAGTCTTACATAACGCTGAAACACAAAGGAAGTGCACTGCAAAGAACGCAGGGAACGAACCAGATGCAAAAACAATGGAAAAGGAAAACTTGTGGATTTATTCCTGCAGTAAAATGTGTCTTTTTTGCAAGATATCTGTTAAAAAAAGGCCACACATTATTGAAAGCAAAGCAATTCAATGTGCTATGGACACTATGACTTCCACAGACACCAGGGTGTTCTGTGAATGCTAAATCAACAGAACGGAAAGAAATTGGAATGTTCTGAAAGGAAATATAAAGCGTGTAAAAACCTTTTAATCAAATAGAAAGTGAATATGTTTACTACAGGCAAATGCATACATAAAAGAAATGTGCTAGTTTGAGGCTCAGGTTTGTGCACTTCAAAGCTTAAAGAAGCATGGCAGATAAGAGATGGAAATGCGTAATATGTCGGCATGAATGAGTAAAATCATTAGTTGCATTTGAAGTGAATTTCTGTAAGCCATGCCGTGGAATTTCAATCATAAAGGGGGAAGGGGAGGCCTGTGAGTGCTGACTGAACTGACATTAAAATAACTTGTGTAAAATACACAGCAGGGTTGTTAGGATTTTAACATCTTATATTAATGCAACAACATCAATAATCTCGTTATGAATAATATATTCATGCAGCACATCTGAAAGCAAGTTACAAAGTGCTTCTTTATCAGGAGATATGCGAAGGCAGATCAAGAAAACTATTCTGTAAAAACAGTAAAATAGATGAAAATATAGAAGGAGCATCAAGGTCGTTATAAATATATTTAATCAGATCTGGCAGATGAGACTAAATAAGAAACTTTATAAGTGGCAAATAGGTTTTAATAAGTATTTGAGCAAGTCTTTCTTTCCAACACAGTCTCACAGCATTTCGTGTTATAGTCACGAAATTAATCTATTGATTCGTGTTAACCAACACGATTTCGCCATTTTTTTTGTTTCACACAGAACGATTTTAAAAGCAAAGTAAATAATAACTAATTCGAAGGGAAAACAGATTTAAAAAAATACAGATTTCAGTATTCATGTATTTCTATTGGTAGTATGTTTCGTGCCTGCACTAAATAATAACAAATTAGATAAATAATACAGGTTTCAGTATTCTGAGGCTCTGAGTCATTTATTTTCCTCGCGGACGGCAAAAAAACTCAGACATTATACAATTTAAAATAAAAATAAAAAGATATTGAGTAAGAAAATGTTTTTATGAACCACACAGCTTCTGGTCTTCCAAGACCCGACCGGACAAAAAGACGTGGTGCAGGCACGAAACACACTACCAATAGAAATACATTGCTTTTAAAATCGTTCTGTGTGACACGAAAAGAAGGGGAAAACCGTGTTGGTGAACACGAATCAATAGATTAAATACATTTCGTGACTATAACACGAAATGCCGTGAGACTGGGTTGTTCTTTCAGTGTTGCAGAGCTCTGACTAACAAAGCTTGATTAACCTCCAAATTGAGTCTGTAGGATCAGGAGATGCCGTCCTCTTGCCTCTCCATTGACACCCTTGATGGTGTCTCTGTTGAGTTTGTTGATACCTACAAATATCTGGGCTTCTGGTTGGACAGTAATCTGAACTTCAAATACCATATTGAAGTTCTAACTAAGAAATTGAAATTCACTCTTGGCTTCCTTTACAGACTTAAATGTTGTTTTTCAACTTCATCCCGTAAAAGGTTGGTCTCTGGCTTATTCCTGTCCCAGCTGGACTACGGTGATACCATTTATAGATTTGCTTGTCCCACTGTGTTGGCCAAACTTGACCCACTCTACCATGCTGCACTGCGTTATATATCAAATGCACCCTATAGGACTCATCATTGCAAACTGTATAGCCTAACTGGATGGTCCTCACTTACTGTGCGTAGGATGCGGCATTGGTTTTTATTAATGTATAAAGCCATTTTAGGTAAGCTTCCACTCTACATATGTGCCAGATTTGCTCCAGTTTGTGACTCTTACAACCTCAGATCCAGTGCCTGGATACGGTTCCAGGTTCCTGCTGTGCGGACTGAGGCTGGGAAAAGGAGTCTTTTTTATTATGGTCCTTGGTCTTGGAATGACCTTCAATCACGACTCAAACTGAGGGCACTTGTCTCTATAGCCTGTTTTAAATTGAAGTTGTCTGAAGTCCTTACTACCAGCTGCTCTTGCAGTAATAAGTAGTACCTTTCTTACTGTCCTAATGTGCACAATGTAGTGACTGCTTTTTTGTCTTTTGTTTTCTTAGTTATGTTCTCTGTATTTTATATGTTTGTGTTATGTGTAACGTTGCTGCCTTCTTGGCCAGGTCAGCATTGAAAATGAGATTCTATCTCAATGCTTTTATCTGGTTAAATAAAGGTTAAAAAAAAAAAAAAAAAAAAAAAAAAAATGAACGCTCGCTCCGATAGCTAAAGCCAGCCAGAGGAGAACAACTCCCATCTAATAGCTGAGAGTAAAAGGCGTGCTGCAGTATTTTAAACTGATCAGAGTCACAGCGGTGTCTCGTGTAAAACAGGAGCTCTTAATGAGTGTTTAACCTGAACTGCATTAAATAAAAAACCTTGATGGGGAAATTAAAAACTCTTTTACAGGCAGCTATTGAGCATTAAAGAGCAGAGAGTATCCATCCAAGCTTGTGCTGCTTGTGAAGTGAATCACTTAGCACAATGAATCCCAATCAGATGTTAGACTTTTAAAGGTCCCATGTCATGGCCATTTCTACTGATCATATTTCCATTGTTGAGGTCTACTAGAATAGATTTATATTGTGCAATTTTCCAAACTCACATTGGTTCCTCATACAGCATCTCTGTAAAGTATGTGTATTCACTCTCTGTCCTAAACGGCTTGTTGGAGCTCCTGCCCGCCCCCCCCCTCCCTGTGAGCCCAGTGTGCTCCGATTGGTCGGGAAGTTGCGAGGCTCGTTGCTGCTGTGAGGAGCGGACAGGCTTCCGGGTCCGCGATACAGCGAGAACAAGCTAAACTCATTCTGAGCACACAAACACTCACAGCCAAAGTAAAAACAATAAGTGTGGCTTGATATTGGATAACGCTGTGAGAACGGGTCTGCGGAGAGCATTTCTCCGTGATCCCAACTTAGCAGCCTGAAAAACGTTTACCCATTTAAACAGTCGTGGTAGATACCTTGTTTGTTTTAAACATCATAAATACAACAATGAATACTTACAGGTTGTGTACCCGAATCTCCCGCTGGTCCAAACAAAGTAGGAACAGCATCGTTCTTCAGTGCCCTACGCTGTACATATCTGGCATGAATCGCTGAAAGGTTTGTGAAGCTTTGATTCGTGAAATGCTGGCAGAGGGTGTGGCCTCTGGGTGTTCACACGTCACAGAACCCAGGAAGTAAACAATGGAAATTGAGAAATCTGCAACGAGGCGTTTTGGGGCAGCATAGACTGTGTTAGAGTTTTACTCGCTACAGGGTGTACTTTGAGGGTTTTTGACTCTGCAGACCGTTTACATGTCTTACCCTTAGTTTGTAATATCTGGAACAAACTCCCAGAAACCTGCAGGTCCGATGCAACTCTGACTACTTTTAAATCCAGGCTGAAGACTTATCTTTTTGTCGCTACTTTTAATTGAAACTGAGCTGTTGTGTTCATCAGTAAAGTGGAACTTCTGTGTGAACTATTCATATCTTAAACTGCACTGTAACTTTTTATTCATGTACTTTTTATTCATGTATTTTTTCTTTTAATGTTTATCTTATTATCTTTTACTGTTTTAAATGCCTTCGACTGAATGTCTTTCATTTTTGTAAAGCACCTTGAATTGCCTTGTGTTGAAAGGTGCTAAATAAACTTGCCTTGCCTTGCCCCGGCTGATACTTCACTAAATCCATTGTTTTAATTGTTCCCTATATTGCCCCTATGCCCTGAAAGGTGTCCTTGGGTGTTGTGAAAGGCGCCCCCCAAAATAAATGTATTATTATTTATTTATTATTACATGCATAAAAACCTTCATAACACACAAGGGGACGGGTAATAACCGGAAAAGCATGACATGGGCCCTTTAACTAACAGAGAAATTCAATAAAATGGCAAAAAGTAATGGCACTTTGAGCTTCACATGCTGTATTAAAAGTGCTATATAAATAAAGCTTTATTATTATAAATCACAACAAACATATGTATAACATGATAGCTGGTGTTAGAGGAAGGCTCTTTGAAATCATATGATCAGGCTGGAGAAAGAAAAAGGTTGGGAAGCATGGACTATAAGTGTAGGAGTGTGCAGTACTGAGGTCAACACTGCTTTTATTATCCCGTCAGCAGGTTAAAATGGGATTAGAGAGTGTTTTAGGTTGAGGGTGACCTGCTGTACATCGACTCTGTCAACACTCTTACTGTCCAACAACCATCTGATCTGATATTCAGCAGCAAGCCAGACAGTCTGAGCCTCTATTCATACAGGGCAGACATGTTAGGATATGTGTGGTTCATGCATAACACTATTATTAGACCATGTGCTACTGTAGACACTCTTATATTTTAAAGCTCACCCCATGAAAGCTTGAACGGTGGCTGAAAAAACGATGTAGTTGCTGTCTTGAATGTGTTTTCACGGTAGTAAAAATAGCCAAACAATCAATAAAACCTCTTGAATTCGCAGGATAACTTCTTTACTGTATTTTCACCCATATGTCTAAACACATGCAGACAGTTGTTAAGAAAGTACAATATTTCTCCTTTCATTATTGCGTAGGGGTGTCAAGATAAAGCGGTATTAAAGATAAGCCTGGCTGTGATCTTTAAACAATGATATTTTTATATTGTGTTGTAAATATTACAAGTAATATTGTGTTAATACTGTAGTCAAGCACCTCTTAAAAATGTTGGTATCTTCCACCTTTTATTGTATAGTGTCTTGGTCTTGATGTCTTAAAGTATTGGTCTTGGTCTTGACCTCTTAAAGTATTGGTCTTGTCTTGGTCTTGCTCTCTTAAAGTCTTGGTCTTGTCTTGGTCTTGACCTCTTAAAGTCTTGGCCTTGTCTTGGTCTTGATCTCTTAAAGTCTTGGTCTTGTCTTGGTCTTGATCTCTTAAAGTCTTGTCTTGGTCTCGACCTCTTAATGTCTTGGTCTTGTCTTGGTCTTGATCTCTTAAAGTCTTGGTCTTGTCTTGGTCTTGACCTCTTAAAGTATCTGTCTTGTCTTGGTCTTGATCTCTTAAAGTATTGGTCTTGTCTTGGTCTTGACCTCTTAAAGTCTTGGTCTTGTCTTGGTCTTGACTTCTTAAAGTATTGGTCTTGTCTTGGTCTTGACCTCTTAAAGTCTTGGTCTTGACCTCTTAAAGTATTGGTCTTGTATTGGTCTTGATCTCTTAAAGTATTGGTCTTTTCTTGGTCTTGACCTCTTAAAGTCTTGGTCTTGTCTTGGTCTTGACTTCTTAAAGTATTGATCTTGTCTTGGTCTTGACCTCTTAAAGTATTGGTCTTGTCTTGGTCTTGATCTCTTAAAGTCTTGGTCTTGACCTCTTAAGGTCTTGTCTTGGTCTCGACCTCTTAAAGTCTTGGTCTTGTCTTGGTCCTGATCTCTTAAAGTCTTGGTCTTGTCTTGGTCCTGATCTCTTAAAGTATTGGTCTTGTCTTGGTCTTGACCTCTTAAAGTCTTGGTCTTGACTTCTTAATGTATTGGTCTTGTCTTGGTCTTGACCTCTTAAAGTCTTGTTCTTGTCTTGGTCTTGACCTCTTAAAGTCTTGGTCTTGTCTTGGTCTTGATCTCTTAAAGTATTGGTATTGTCTTGGTCTTGATCTCTTAAAGTATTGGTATTGTCTTGGTCTTGACCTCTTAAAATATTGGTCTTGTCTTGGTCTTGACCTCTTAAAGTATTGGTCTTGTCTTGGTCTTGATCTCTTAAAGTCTTGGTCTTGTCTTGGTCTTGATCTCGTAAAGTCTTGGTCTTGTCTTGGTCTTGATCTCTTAAAGTATTGGTCTTGTCTTGGTCTTGACCTCTTAAAATCTTGGTCTTGTCTTGGTCTTGACCTCTTAAAGTATTGGTCTTGTCTTGGTATTGATCTCTTAAAGTCTTGGGTTGCAGTTGAATAGTCCAAAAATCAGCTCCAATCGTCTATCCCTATCATCTATTCCTTGACCTCTGTGTGAAATGTCACGGGGTTAAGGAATAGTGGAAAGGAGAATTCAAAAGGATTTAGGAGAAGAGACTGCGGTACTTTAGAGAATCCGACTGCACTTTCACTATCCAACATATTTATGATGCGCCTACGTCTGCTGCTGTGGGGAAACTACAGTTTTCTATACAGCGGACTACATGGATGTATAATAAGAACGATGGACTACTGTAAACTCATATAGAGACTCTGCACCGCGCTCTGATGCTGTTGCGTTATGCTTTATGAACGTGGACAACAGAGAAACATATTCTTCATGACCAAAGTTGGAATTGAAATACAAAAGGAGAGTGAAACTTATGCTCGTCATCCTCTCCCTCCGGTCCACATTAATACGTTGTAAATGTTTCATACAAACATAACATTCCATGGGTCCTTTATAATATACCTTTCTAAGAATGTCCAGAATGTCCTCTGTCAAATAAATGTGGAAAAGCTACAAAATACAGCCTATATTCTACCCTTGGTAACAGTTGCGGGGAATTGCCCAATAAATGTTTTAGTGAAAGTGAGTGTTGATGTGTCTGAGGTCTTTTCATTTATATACTTAATTCTATCTTTAAGAGAAAAGTTTGTGTTTGTACGGTTTTGAAGTTAAACATATCAATTGGTCTTTGAGTTCAGTGTCCAAAGTGACAGTAGAGACTGTGGTTCAGTCCTGTCTAGACCCTTTTTGATTTAAAAAATGTGTATGCATTCATACACCGAGAATAGTCACTCATGGTCTTTTTGAGCTTTTTGCAGAGTTGGCAGCAAACCTCCATACATGCAGCATCATCATATGTTCTGTATGCCTGCACTGTTTACTGTATGAAAGCTCAGCTGTAAAAAGACTATGGTTTCCTCTGAACACACACAGGAATGCATGCTTCATGAAAGAACAGATTTGTCAGGTAAAGTCATACTTAGCTGATGTTTGACATGCTGTAAAATGAACACACACACACAACCACATTTACCCTCATTGCTCTGGCCCTGTTCTATTTTACAAATCCTTAGTTAATTTAATTAGTGGCATACGCATATACGCACAGACTTAAGAAGTGTAAGCTCAAAGATTGACCTGCTATAAAGAAGTCAAGTCATTGATACACGGTAGCTAGGTAAAAATTATAATTAAAACAATTAAAATAGTTAAATCAAAGTAATAGATCAATGGTGACAAAATAAACCAGGAAAAAATTGTTGAAATTGTTAGCTTTTCCCAGTACATAGACTACAGGTCTTTGAAGATCTTAGCTAAAAGGAAAGGATAGATGCTTCAACTATAAGCTAACAATATAAAACCAGGGTTACCAACTTTGGGTACCTGGCTGGAGTGAGATTTTGATATCATGGGTTTAATTACACATATGCGCACTAAATGGCTGCTATCGTGTCAGCAGTGGGACCTTAGCATATAGGATATATATACAAATATACAATATTGGACACAGACTATAAAGGGCACAAAGTTTCATTCACTAATGAAAGTCAAACACATCTTTGTTTCCACTGTTTTATTGTGTGCCTGTCGCGATAAGCAATTAATTGACTTATCGTACGATAAATAAAAATGAACTCGATACATTTCCATTGACATGAGGATGTGACTAGCAGTTTGAAAGGATGTACTTGAACTATTATTATATATTATCATTATGTCAGGGGTCTAAAATGGTCATACAACGGTGCCGACAATATTATCGTTTATCACAATCATTTCTGGGAAAATGTATCCAACAAAATTAATTATCGTGAGAGGCCTATAGTTAAATGTTTGTATTGTTTAGCACCGTTTCTGGTGGTTTGGGTTATCAATAAACATTGTTAGCATGTTAGCATGGCGTAATTGATTTGTGGTGTGATTACATTTATGAAACCAGTGGCGATCCTAGAGTCGGTGGGTGCCCTAGGCAAACATTCACTGGGGGCACCTTCAACCAGCTTTTCATCACCACGCTCAGCCGACAGCTCCCCGGAGCTATGCATGGGGCCGCCTCGAGGGGGTTTCCCGACATGTCGTTGCAGTAAATTAAAGGGTGTTTCATGTTGTCGTTGCTGTGGACCTTCTTAATCTACCTTCTTTGGGGGCCTCCTTCTGGTCCGGGTCCCCAAACAGTTGCCTGCCTTGCCTGTTCGCAAGGAGCACCCCTATATGAAACAGGCTGTTCCTCCAGACGGGTAATCCAGGGTGCAAAGACAGCAGCCTGTGTTGTTAACAAGACTACTTTCTATTAAAGAGGCGTATCCATTGTACTCTGCTTTAGGAGAAGACGCAAATGGTTACTGAAGTTGACAAAAGTGCAGCATATGATCAAAACAGCTATAAACCAATACACAAAACGATTAGAAAATGCTCAGAAATGTAGGGTTTCTTTAAGAATGAACTGTCTGTCCTTGTTTTTCTGAAAAACTAAAACACTTCTTATCACCATCAGTGTGAAACTTCCAATTTAACATTATTTGAAGAAAGGATATTATTGGACAAGCTACCGAAAGGATAGATATTTAACTAGAAAGGTACTTGTAAGAGCTCCACAAAGACGAAATAAAGCTGGTAATATGTGACGCTATACCTGTAGAAGTTTGTTTAGTTAATTAAAGCATTCTTTAATTAAATCCCCCAATGACGTTAGTACCAATCAGCGCTCTGTGTTGTGGTGCGTCAGAACCCAAACAAGTTAATCCTCGATCCTCCCTTAGATTCACATGTTCCACACGCAGGTGCTACATCATTACAGCGAAACTTTCAGTGTCATTATTTCACCACAGTTTAGATGTTCTGACCAGGCGAGGAACATTTCATATTATCTTAAATGTTAACAACACATCATTATGGCAATTAAATATGGGTTTTTTCAGTCATCTCTTCCAAAACATATGTATATAGGTAGGAAGTTTTAAGGCAACTTGACTTTTCTACTTACATACCTGGTGTTAATCAGATTAATCAAAGTATAAGACTGGTTTTTTTAAGGATAAGAAGGAATTTAGTTGTAAAATAACGTATACTGAAGATAATGGGAAATGTAATGTTTTGGGAAGAAAGAGGAGTGGAGAGATTCAGCAGATTGTTTGCACTGAACACCTGGCTTTCAACTGTCTGTATTGACCATTCTGTCAATTTTATTGACAACTTTAACTTTTTCTGGGACCGCAGACATCTTTTAAGGCAAATGGAGTTTGTCTGAACAAGTCAGGAGTGAAATTGTTTATCTTTAACGTATTCAACTGCCTACGTCATCAATCTGTTCCCTTTGCCAAGGACAAGCAACAAGAGAAATCAAAACAAGAGAAGATTCGTCCCCAGCTGACCCAGAAAGCCACCCAGGTTCTGGTCCAGGCTCTCGTCACCTCACGCCTAGATTACTGCAACTCCCTCCTGGCTGGTCTACCTGCATGTGCCGTCCGACCTCTGCAGCTCATCCAGAATGCAGCGGCTCGTCTGGTCTTCAACCTTCCAAAATGTTCCCACACCACTCCGCTCCTCCGCTCCCTCCACTGGCTCCCGGTAACTGCTAGAATCCACTTCAAGACATTGGTACTTGCATACCATGCTGCGAATGGATCTGGCCCTTCCTACATCCAGGACATTGTTAAACTGTACACCCCAGCGTGTGCACTCCGCTCTGCATCAGCCAAACGACTCGCTGCACCCTCGCTGCGAGGGGGACCCAAGTTCCCATCAGCAGAAACACTTGGGTTTGCTATCCTGGCTCCAAAATGGTGGAATGAGCTCCCCATTGACATCAAGACAGCAGAAAGCCTGCACATCTTCCGGCGCAGACTGAAAACTCATCTCTTTCGACTCCACTTCGAGCGATAGAATTACTAACAAGGCACTTATATACTAATAAAGGACTGGCTTACCTAAATCCAGTTGAGTAGCACTTGAAATGTTTGGCTCTATGATACCTAATGTACTTATATGATTCTGTTTTCTTCAGGGTTGTGTCTTCCTGGTCGTATGTACTTATTGTAAGTCGCTTTGGATAAAAGCGTCAGCTAAATGCAATGTAATGTAAAAGAGAAAGACACAACACATCGCTCAGAAAACCTTGAAAATCTATCACTGCACCCGCCTGAGGAATATCTTGATTATGGGAGACAAATGGAGGAGTCTCCACCGCCCTTCACCCCCCCTATCACCTCTGAGGATACTCCTCCTTCACCCCACAGCTCTCTCTACTCTCCGTTCACCCTTTCACCCTCGCCCACCCTCCTGGAGATCGCTGAACACACAAAGGAGATACAGAGGGTTGGCACCGATTCCTTCCTGGAGTTCAAAGACCAAACTAAGGCGATACGCAGGGTTGGCAGCATGTCCTTTACCCCCGCTCCTCAACGACACCCACCAAAATCACTGCAGAGACGCGCACCATCTCCTCCGTTTTCATCACCATGCCTACGTCAACCACCTCCCCCCCCTGGCAGCATGTCCTCTACCCCCGCACCATCTCCCTCGTCTCCATCACCGTGCCTACGTCAACCACCTCCCCCCCCCCTGGCAGCATGTCCTCTATCCCCGCACCATCTCCCCCGTCTCCATCACCGTGCCTACGTCAACCACCTCCCCTCCCTTCAAGAAAGCATCTGCAGTCTCCGAAGCCTGATAAGGATGTGTGTGTACAAAACGCAACAAACTCTTACTGATATCTGCTGGGTCCAGGCTCAAGGGCATATGGCACTCAACTCTTTCCAGGAAATGCCAGGGCCCTGCCTGCCAGTAGCTTTGTCGATATCTGTGTTGATAGGTAATAGATTAAGAGCGGTGAATCATCTTAGATACAGGAAGCGCTCAAACGTTTGTGTGAGTTTATCTAATTTAGCAGTGATTCCATGTCAGCCACAGCTTGTTACAAAAAGCCTGACTGATAGTGTGTTTAACAAACTTAAACTAGCTTTATTAAATGTCAGGTCTTTGGCAGGAAAAACATTTTTAATCAATGATTTTATCACTGAGCAAAATCTTGATTTTATGTTTTTAACGGAAACTTGGATTGAACAAAATAACAGTGCAGCTGTTCTTATTGAACCTCCCAACTTTAGTTTTATGAGTCAGGAAAGAATGCATAAGAGAGGGGGTGGAGTTGCTATTCTGTTCAATGATTCCCTTCAATGCAGGAAGACATCTTATGGGAACTTTGCTTCTTTTGAATATGTGGCCCTTCAGCTGAAATGCTCCTCTCGAGCTCTGTTCCTAAATATCTATAGACCACCCAAATACTGTGCAAGCTTTTTTGATGACTTTACTGAACTGCTGTCTATAGTGTGTATTGACTTTGATCGTCTAGTCATTGTTGGTGATTTTAACATCCATGTTGACAACCCCCAGGACAGAGGGGCAAAAGAACTGTTTTGTGTTCTTGATAGCCATGGACTGACTCAGCATGTGACGGTGCCCACGCACAATAAGGGGCACACTCTGGACTTAATTATCTCAAAGGGTCTGAATATCTCAAAGGTTGTGGTGACTGATGTTGCACTCTCTGATCATTCCTGTGTTTTCTTTGAGAGCTCTATTTCTGTTCACAAAAATGTTCAAAAAGAGGTAACCACAAAGCGACATTTAACTGAAAATACTAGGGAAATGTTTACTCAGAATTTTTCTTCCACACTTGCCCCTGCTAACATCTCAGTAAATGAGCTACTAGATCATTTTAATTCAAAAATTAAAAATGTTATAAATGCCATTGCTCCAACGAAAGGTAAAGGAAGTGACTGGGAAGAAAATATCTCCATGGAGAAAGGCCATGACCGTGAAAACAGAAAAAAGAGAGTGTCGAAAAGCTGAACGCAGGTGGCGAAAAACAAATCTCCAGGTTCACTTTGAAATCTATAAAGAGAGACTTGACCTTTATAATTTGGAATTGAAAAACGCACGACAGTCTTTCTTCTCTGACATCATTACCAAAAACAAAAACAATGCACGTGCCTTGTTTGCTACCGTCGACAGACTAACTAACCCCCCAGTGTCAGTAGCCTCTGAATTTCTATCCACCAGGGCGTGCAATGATTTTGCCTTTTTCACTGACAAAATTCAGAAAATCAGACAAGCAGTCAGTGCCTCTGCATCAGGTACAGTACATGTGTTGTCCCTATGTCCACCTAATATCAATTCAAACACCATGACACAATTCCATCAGATTAATGATAAAAACCTAGAGGACATTATTCAACTTCTGAAATCCTCCTCCTGCTACCTTGATATTATTCCAACAGGATTTTTCAAATATGTTTTTTGTTGCATGGCCTCAGGTCTACTACATATAGTAAACAAATCTCTTCACTCAGGTATTTTTCCACAGAACCTGAAAACTGCAGTCATTAAACCACTCTTAAAAAAGAATAATCTAGATGCTTCAGTAATGAACAATTACAGGCCCATATCAAACCTGCCATTTCTAGGTAAAATCATTGAAAAAGTTGTTTTTCAACAGTTGAGTAATTACTTGCATTTAAATAGTTGTTTCGATGTGTTCCAGTCAGGCTTTCGTCCAAACCACAGCACTGAGACTGCTCTTGTAAAGGTCTTCAATGACATCCACTTAAACACAGACAGTGGCAGAACTTCAGTGTTAGTATTATTAGATCTCAGTGCTGCGTTTGATACTGTTGACCACAGCATATTACTAGACCGACTAGAAAACTGGGTGGGACTTTCGAAAACAGTCCTAAATTGGTTTGAATCCTACTTAAAGGACAGAAACCACTTTGTTTCTATAGGTAAATACACATCTGAGTTGACAAATATGACATGTGGGGTACCTCAAGGCTCCATCTTGGGGCCTCTTCTCTTTAACATCTACATGCTACCACTGGCTCAGATAATGAAAAACAACAACATAAGTTACCATAGCTATGCGGATGACACACACATTTACGTAACAATTTCACCAGGAGACTATACTCCAATTCAAACACTGAGTAAGTGCATTGAACAAATCAATAACTGGATGTGTCAGAACCTTCTCCAATTAAACAAAGATAAAACTGAGGTAATGGTTTTTGGAGCCAAGGCAGAACGTATAAAAGTTAGCGCTGAGCTTCAGTCTGCAATGTTCAAAACAACAGATAAAGCCAGAAATCTAGGTGTAGTCATGGACTCTGACCTGAGTTTCAACAGTCACATTAAAACAGTTACTAAATCAGCATACTATCACCTAAATAACATATCTAGGATTAAAAGACTAATGTCACAGCAGGATTTGGAAAAACTTGTCCATGCTTTTATCTTCAGTAGACTGGACTACTGCAATGGTGTCTTCACAGGTCTCACTAAAAAATATATTAGAAAGCTGCAGCTAATTCAGAACGCTGCTGCTCGAGTCCTCACTAACACTAAGAAAGTGGATCACATCACTCCTGTTCTGAAGTCTTTACACTAATTATTTTCCTAAACACTTTTACAGTATTGAAGCTACAATGTCTTCTAACTCAATCAAAGCTTACATTTATATACCAGAAAGAAGACGTGGCTTGTATTCATGTTGTTTGTTTTCTTGGTCACAGTTAATCCATATATCTATATCTATACCAATAATAATCTAATCCCACACGTGGAAAACAGCTTCTCCCATGGACTCACAACAAGCAGATTGTCGCCTCTCAAAGCTGGGGTCAGGCGTGCTGAGGTTTAAGAGGAATTAGCCAGATTAATCTTTGACATTCTCTTCTCAGTAAATTGGGTGATGTGAACAAGGACAATTAGATTCTGGGATGAAGGGGGGGTTGTGAGAGGTTTTCTAGATTTTTCTGGGGGGGCCCATGTGACTGGAAAGAGGAGGATGTTGGGATTAGAGAAGATATAAAAGCACAACACAGGACTGCGCACGTCAATAACTCAAGGAGAATAGAGAAGCTGATCGGCGGTGGCCTCTTGGGATATCTGTGACAACAGGTGAGAGAAAACTAATGCGGGATATTGAGAGTCCAATTAGACATTAGATGAGGATGAATAAGAGTTTAACAAATGGGAAATGGCTAAAACTGTAATAACTTGAATTCAAACTGTAAAGAAGAGAAGAATGGCTTAAGACTGTCTTGGCTGGCAATATGGTTTGATGTTGGACTTTAAATGGCTTAAGGTGGATTGAAAACTGTTGGTTGGAGTATAGATAAAGTTAAGTTTACATGTGCAATTGAAACAAACAAAGAAAGGTAGTAGTACAAAGTTGAAGTCGGTGACAGGTGTGTGTTTTTTCTAATAACCCCCCTGTAAAGAGGATTAACATTAAGGGGTTTGTTAAGGGCTTTTTTGTTTTCCTTATTGTGTTTCCACGCAGAATCATAGGAAGATAAGACCTCAATCTAGATCTGTTACTGCTAATGCAACCATTGCTTGTGTTTCAAGTTAAAGCAGGGTTGGTTTTCCATCACGGACACATTGCTGTAATGGGATTATCAGGGTTGGACGTCAAAGGAAGTTGAAATTGTGGAGCCTCAAAAGATGTGAACGTTTGCTTATGATCAAGTTTCAAGATGCAAGGCTTTCATTGTCATGATGTGTACATAGCTACAGTGTAGTTATGACAATGACAATCTTAGGTCACAGGCTCCTCCAACAGTGCAACACAATAACACAGATAAAATAGTACAAGTAAATAAAATAGAATATAATAGAAACAGATGAGAGAAACACTGCAGAATAGTCTAGTAATTGGAATATTGATATATGTGAGTTGCAAACAGATGAATGTTATGTATGTTCTTGTGACTTTATCAGCAACTGTTATAAGTAACATCATCAGGGTGTCTTATAGCGCATTTCCACTACAGCGCGGAGCTCGCTTTAAGCGTGCCGTGCCCGGCCCGTTTTTGGTTGCGTTTCCACTAGGCGTAGTTCCGGCTAGCGGGTACTATTTCACAGTTTTCTGGCCACATAAAATCGAGGTTCTTTCCGGGCCAACCAGGCTGAGCCGGGCTGAGTATGCTAAACTAGAGAGAGAATCGCTGGCAACGGGGCTACAACTACAACAAGGAACATATTGACCATGATTTAATTGAAATACACGTTTCAAAATGATGCCGAAGTAACAACATACTGATACCGGTTAGTAACAACCATGAATTAATGCTTTGACAAGTCTGCAGACCTTTTAAAATGCGTGTTGTATAAATGGAGATCGGCTAAGCTAACGCAGTATGCTCCGACCGTCCACACTCACAGCAACGGCCTACAGACACAAATAAACCAGCGACTGTATTTGCCATGACACAGAGAGTCTGTGGTTTGTACTCGTTTAACTTTTGTCTAGTTTCTGAACAGATATGAGGAGCTGTGAGCTCCGAGGGCTAACAGCTAACGGCTGATGTTGTGGTTTTGTGGTTCTCATTGAAGATGACGTCACGGCTCCGCCTACACTGCGTTACTATAGTTACTGCCCCAGCTACTAAACTGTAATGGAAACGCAGCATAAAGTGAGCCAGTCCTAACAAGGCCTAACGAGGCCTAGCCATACCGAGCGAAGCCCTGTATGCACCATAAATTGAAAAGGCAGAGGTCCGAAAGCATGTCCGTGATTTCTGACAAGGGCAATTAGCCGTCTGCGCCATCAGAGCGGGATTAAAGCTAATCTGGCTCTAGGAACTAATCTATGTAATCTCCGTTGATTAGCATTGAAAGCTGGGAGGAAACAGGATTAGCAGAGGGCATCAGAGGGGCGGGGGGTAGATGTAGAGTAAATGTCAGTGTGGTGACCCTTGCCTTCTGTCTTTTCAGAGATGAACAGCGCCCCCCCTGCAGGAAGTGCTCTGGCCCCTGGGAGCACAGCGGGCCCCACTACGCCCAAAAAGGGACCCCCCAAATTCAAGCAAAGGCAGGCGCGTACATTCAAGAGCAAGGCACCAAAGCCAGGCCAGAAAGGGTAAGAGCAACAACTCATATTGAAAGTCAACTTTATTGTCAGTCTTTCAGTTTGTGTGGAGAGATCGAAATGATTGTTTCCCATAATCCCGAATACAAAAACAAATATATGTATGCTAATATGTAGATAGGCTATCTATATATACAAAATGAAAGACACATTTATACATATGCACACATTAAGACCTAAATAAAAGCACGACAATCAGTATAAACAAAATAACAGTCACTTCAATATCTTTGAAAATGAAAATGAATATCCGCTCGTTGTACACCCGTTTCTAAAAGATCTGGGTTCAGTAAATGCAACCAAATCAAAGCAAGGCAAGTTTATTTCTGTAGCACCATTAAATGCTTTTGTAGTGACCACGATATCCATTTGTTTTAGTCTTTTGTCTGTCATTCACTGGGCTGAAATAAATGTCCAGATGCGATTGAAAAGTACAATATGCTTGTTTATTCCAAAAAGGCAGTGATATCATATAAACTGATACTTCAAATATTAAAGGCAAAATAAGGAACCAGGCTCCCAACAAGGTCTACAATGATACATTCATATAAACTTTATAAACTAGCAGCAGTATTCTTAAATCTATTAAAGGTCACCTATTATGCAAAGTCCACTTCCTCATGTCTATTCTACATCAACATGTGTCCCCTCTTCTTCATGTCTCTTCTACATCAACATGTGTCCCCTCTTCTTCATGTCTATTCTACATCAACATGTGTCCCCTCTTCTTCATGTCTCTTCTACATCAACATGTGTCCCCTCTTCTTCATGTCTCTTCTACATCAACATGTGTCCCCTCTTCTTCATGTCTCTTCTACATCAACATGTGTCCCCTCTTCTTCATGTCTCTTCTACATCAACATGTGTCCCCTCTTCTTCATGTCTCTTCTACATCACCATGTGTCCTCTCTTCTTCATGTCTCTTCTACATCAACATGTGTCCCCTCTTCTTCATGTCTCTTCTACATCAACATGTGTCCTCTCTTCTTCATGTCTCTTCTACATCAACATGTGTCCCCTCTTCTTCATGTCTCTTCTACATCAACATGTGTCCCCTCTTCTTCATATCTCTTCTACATCAACACGTGTCCCCTCTTCTTCATGTCTCTTCTACATCAACATGTGTCCCCTCTTCTTCATGTCTCTTCTACATCAACATGTGTCCCCTCTGTGGAAAGAGACTCTGAAAGTTTCAGGAACAAAGATTTTCTCTCTTTTTGATCCATTTCTATAAAAACCTGTCTGAAAATGAGCTGATCAGATTTTGGCCACTTTATGATGTTTTGTGTTGTGTAACCATTAGCCAATCAGCAACCAAGGTAACCCCCCCCCCCACCATTGAGTTCTTTGTAACCAAATGTCTCTCAGAGGGGCATGGGGAGTGGCTCCTTATTTTCATCTAAAGTAACAGACAGAGAATCAGCACTTTGGAAACAGGGCTGAAACAGAGGGGATTATGGGTAATGCTGCAATGATCTGTTTGGTGTTTCAGCCAATCAGAGACAGGCTCTGTATATATCTGAGCCCTGTGATATATTGATGAAGAACAGTATAATAGAGGACCTCTAAATCACCTTCCTGCTTGTGTTCTGTCCTCCAGATTTGGCGATGATATCCCCGGCATGGAGGGTCTCGGCACAGACATCACGGTGGTTTGCCCCTGGGAAGCCTTCGGCGACATGGAGCTCAGCGACTTGGCCAAATACGGCATCATCTAAACCTGCTGCCTTCCTGTCCTTCCTGCACCTTTCCTCCGTCTAATCCCCTCCTCCCGGCTCGGCACGCCGCGATAAGGCTGCCCGAGAATCCCCCTAATGCCCTCTCGTCTAACTACCTCATGCTTCGCTCCACTAAGTGGATAGTAAAGCATAAATATGGAGTTATTTTTCTATTATTACATAATTACTGTTTATATTATATATACATATATACTTGAAATGAGAAGACGAGAAAAACCACCTCCGTTATTCCCCTCATCCATCTTTGATAGTCTTTTCCTTTCCACCTCTTCGATACTCCTCACCCACGGCAATGGACACAAGCAAAACACTAGTCATTACTAGAGTGTATTTGCTTTTAGCTGTCTATAAAAATGTAAATATTTGTTCTCAGCATTTTGACCTTGTACTTCCATCCTACCTTTTGTACTTCATCCTGCTCTTATTTCGCGTTGTATGTTGTACTCCTTGTGAACACAAGGTTACTGTGAACACCAGGGGATGCAAGGAGAGCGTGCAATATTGCTGTAACGGTGAAAACTACAAAGGGTTCTTCACTTGATCGTGGAGGATTAACTCCCTTTATCCCAAGTCTGTCTCCGTGCTGCTATCTGAACCCATGTCCCTCTCCTTAGAGAAACAAAAGCATGTACTGTTTGATTTGTGCTCTAAGCACAACACCACGCATAATGTACTGTGAACGGTCCTGATAGCCGCAGGCTAATTACAATATTTTAATTAATCTTGTTGTCTGTGTCTTTTATTTCTGGAACACCTCACAATGATGGAAGGTTTTAAACATATCAAACTATCATGACTAACAAGGGCCTTGGATCAGAAACAAAATGACTCATTCCCGGCAGCCTTCTAACTCGAATTGACGACATTTCCTTCTGTGTCTCCTGACCACAATGATGTCTGAGTACATCTAATAATAATTACCGCTCACTTTAAGGCTTCCTGACATCAACCCACTCCGACAAGGCTCTCTGTTGGAAAAGGAAAACAACAAGAAATTATATCAACAGTTCTTTATCATCTCACATAGAACAATAAATGATAGCAAGTGTAAGATCCATCTCACAGATCAAACCCCTGATTGTTGTCATCAGAGGCGCGGGAAGGTATTTTGAGTGGGGATGCTGAGGTGATGGACTCCAGTGAACACTATTACGGGCACTATAGAGCACGCACACAAGCACACGCAAACACACAGTACACCCGCGACTGTTACAATGAAGGCTCGATAATCAGCTCACGGCATATAGGCAGGGGTAAAGTGCTATTTTTTACGAGTGGGGAGCGGACCTCACCTCCTCTAGGGGGGTCCTCATCTCCTCTAAGGGGGTCCTGGGGCATGCTCCCCCGCGAAGATTTTTTTTAAATATTGAAGTTAAAAGCATCAATCTGGTGCACTTGGAGAGCAACATTAAGAGATCTATGGATACATCTCTCAACACCCAGATGAAACACAACTGTAAGCAGATGTTCTTTTTCTTTATGGATATTTTACAAATCACTCCCCTTTCAAACTGTATTCTTGTTTTACTGCCATATAGTATTTCATAACTGTTTTTCCTTTATTCTCTTATTTTTTTGTAACTATAATGATTATATGAAGGTGTGCCGCGGAAATAATCTTTTGAATAATTTGTGACCAAACCGTTTGAGACCCACTGAGATAACTTAGACTAAAGTTAACTATCTAAACACTCAGAGAGTCCTTTAGCTCAGTGGTTCCCAACCTGGGGGGCGCGCCAAAGATCGCAGGGGGGGCGCCAGGCCTCAGATGATTTGAGGCCAAATATCATTTAAACTTTTTACATATAATTGTAAAGCAAAACATGATTGTCACTAAAGGCCTTGTCTCTACATTAAAATAAAATATAAAAAAATAATTGATTAATTAATTAGAATAAAAATTCAAGTTAGTATTAAAGGCATAAAAAGACAGAAATGTATAATTCTACTTTGATAGAAATGTTTCCTCTGCCTGTAAAGTGTCCAAACCGGGCTTTTCTGGATAAGCGCATTTTTAAAACATAGTCATTGTCCATGCCGGTTTCAGTTGGATTATTTGTCAGTTGCTCCGATCAGATCGGTCTCCTCCATTTTGTAGATTATTTACGACTTTTGAAGCCACATAAACACATCGGCGGGAATCCAAATGAATGAATCCTGAGTCCAATAACCATCAAAGTCACTCCATAGTGCTCCTTAATTACGCTTTCATCCTCCTTTAACACAATACTTCACATTCATCTAGTTTGTGACAGTAGTTGTAGCATTTTTGAGAGTTTTAAACTTTAATTACCGATGTTGCCCCCCCCCCCCTTTGTGTGTGTGTGGGGGGGGGGGGGGGCACGCAACTTTCAACAGGAGTCATTTGGGGGGGGGCTCTTGGGAAAAAAGGTTGGGAACCACTGCTTTAGCTCACCTGAGTCTCTCAGTCTGAGAGGAGAGGACTCAACTGAGTTGGACTCAGTTAGACAACTACCACAAATACAATGAAGTACTTTACTGTTGGACTCGGTACTAGTTGGACTTCTACCACAAGTAGGCTACTATGAAGTTATTTTACTGTGTACTTTCAGTTATTCTCTGTCAAACTCCTAGGCAGAAAATAATTGTATCTCTCATCAAATATAGCAGAAAACATGCAGTTTGACAGAGGATTAAAACTGTAATCAGAGCCCTCTCATCTGAGCTCCGTTACACACACACAGGAGTGGGACATCCTCTTCAACCTGTCCGCCATAAAAGCTTCAGAGGGCGGATAGCTGGGCTCCGTAGCGTCCAGCTAGCTTAGCCGCTAGCTTAGCGATAAATACACAGCGTTGTATTCTCCTCCACCTGTCGGCCCTAAAAGCTTCAGAGGGCGGATAGCTGGGCTCCGTAGCGTCCCACTAGCTTAGCCGCTAGCTAAAGGTAAACATAGATGGGTACATAGAATATGAATAAATGGTCACCGATGTAGAGGATATATTTTTTTATTCACTTTGAACTCGGCCAAATGGAGTTTAATGCTTTGGGATTTAAGTTAGGCCACATAGTACCTGCATGGGTTTGAAAGTATAACGTCCTAGCCTAGCCAGGCACACATTTATGAGATTTAACAATGGCCAATTATATTTCTTAAATAATATGTAGCCTATTCCCAGAGCATAATTTATGGGGCAATAAGGTGAGGTGTAAAATGTGTTTTAATATCATACATTTTACGCCAGCAAACTTCTTGTACGGACTTCGGCAGTAGTGAAGACTCACTGAACGAATTAAGTACAAAGACGAATCGTTCGCGAACGTGCAAATCACCAGAAGTCGTTCGCGAACCGGTGAACGAATCAGTGAACGAATCTTTAAAGTGAACTGAATGAAAAGATTTGTGTCCCCGAAGGGAATCTAAATGCCCATCACTATCAAATAATAATTCAGACAGGGGAGCTCCGCAACCCCTGCTTGCCGCTAGGGGGTGCTGCAGCGCC